>MU183349.1:58848-72026 GCA_016904865.1 Pissodes strobi
ACTTTGTTGGACGTGATCGTAACAATAATAATAATAAATATTATTACTGTCGGCTAAGACCATGTTTAATTGACGTTGTTTTGTAGTAGGTTCTAAAGTAGATGTTTGCGAAACGATTATCTCGAATAATTACAAATTTTTAAGTGAACAGTCAATACTGACAATAAAACACAAATGACCATTCTTTATATTTCTATTTTTCTTTACTTGTACAATTTAATGAAAACGCAGTATTAATTTATAGAAAATAACCTTTAATCTATAAAAACTTAAATACAACATGAGATGAATTTATCTATTAAACATCTATAACATGTACATAAGAGAGAAAAACATTATTTGCGAGAATTAAGTTACGATATTTCAATCAGACCCTGAACCAGGAAGTAAATCGTGACCGCTTAATAAAAAAATCCAAAGTATGTGCCCTTACACTATGCTCTACGCTAGATACATTCACATTACTCATACGGAAAATATAATAAGATGCATACCACCTCGTATACATGCACATACTAAAGAGAGTTAGTAAAAAGCTGAGAGCGTAGCTGATAAGATCTGACCAAGACGTATAATATATGTATTTTTAGATACCCCCACGGAATTACGTCACAAGGTTCTTTTGGGGGGTTGCCCCGAAGGCTCTTTTCGCGTCCCGTAGGACTATTGTACCCTTTTAACACTATTAGCCCAACTTGTTATTCGGATATAAGAGAGTTTAAATTTACTTGAACATATTTGGTCACAATCACCTCCCCGTCTGTAATCTAACTAAAACCGCTCAATTTACGAAAATCTGATCACCCTAAAGCATGAGGTTCTGAAGGTACGACCGTTCCTTAAAATGATGTCTAAATATTAAGTCGTAATGAATTTAAGTGAACTTAAATAATTTACTTATCTGTAAAGAAGCCGTCTGGACTCTCCTGCGAGTTGCGCCTATGGCTGAGGTTTTAGGATTTGTTCTTAATTTCATTTGGCTCAGGAAAATTACTGATAAGCTCAATATATTTTATAATTGTAAATTTATATAAGCGGTGTGAGAAACTCGATTCTAATTGGATATCAGAATATGTGAAAATTTGAATAAGAGTTTTGGCGAATGGAATCGGACACCAGTCTCTAGCCAAAATTAGAGAAATTGAAAATAGGTGGAAATTTTAACCAGTCTCAAGCTTTTAACAAAGCGAGTGGATTTATTTTGCGCTTTTAACCAGTTTCAAGCTTTTTGCAAAGCGAGTGGGTTTTCTTACTCTTTTAACCAGTCTCAAGCTTTCGCGAGTGAATTTCTTTCTGACGATCTCGTTTTGCGGTGGCGTTTTTATAGGCAAAAGTCTCCATTTGATGTGTGAGTGCGACAAGAGGCTATTAAAATTCCGATCTCACACATTAGAAAAATGTATTAAAAAGATAAAAAGAGACGTAAATAAGTGGGCTGCATATCTCCAAGGCTTGACTCGACCATCTCTTTACCTGCGTCTCGGGATTTGCTGGCAAAAGTGCGTTTTTAAAACTTTTTATACCCAGTGTATTCTAATTTTGCCGGTAAATTTTATTATTTTGGAACTTTTCTTTGTTAATTTGCAAACCTAGGGTCGGTCTGTTTCAGTATATAGAAATTCCTTTCCAATATAGACAAAACTTTGAGCAATATAAAATAGAGAACTATACAAAAAACTACTCTTAAGACTAACTTACCTAATGATACTACGTGGATGGTATCACATTATCGAGATGAATAAATTGAAATACAACCTACCCTTATAACGGATCTTATATAATCGATATTTTTAATCATTCTGTCGTAATTAACTCCAATATAAATGATAGCCTATTATTGGAACCAATAGAAGTGAACAACTACGAAATATTTAATTTCGAAATAAATAATAATGTATTAAAACAAAAACAGACTATCGAGGATATAGACTTCAGAAGTTTAATTAGACATGAGCATTTAAGTTCAGAAGAAAAAATAATACTATTCAAACTCCTAAAGAAGTTTGATAAAATCCTCTATAAACCTGAAGACGCATTAACATTCTCAAATCACGTTAAGCATGTTATTAATACCACCGATGAAATTCCAGTACATACAAAGAGTTACAGATACTCCTATGTACATAAGAATGAAGTAAGTAACCAAATAGAGCAGATGTTACATGATAAAATCATTCAACCCTCTAGCTTTCTGTGGAGTTCGCATATATGGATTATCCCCAAGAAGATGGATGCATCGGGACAAATGAAATGGAGATTAGTAATAGGCTACAGAAAATTAAAAAAATTAAACGAAAAAACGATCGACGATCGATATCCATTACCAAATATTTCGGATATATTGGATAAACTGGGAAAATGCCAGTATTTCACCACGCTTGACCTGGCAAGCGGCTTTCACCAGATCGAAATGGATCCGAAAAGTATTCCAAAGACAGCATTTTATGTGGAGAACGGACATTATGAATATACACGTATGCCGTTTGGTTTAAAAAAACGCTCCTTCCACATTTCAACGTGCAATGGACAATGTCTTACGCGGATTACAAGGAAAAATCTGCTTGGTATATATGGATGATATTATATAATCTACTTTACTAGTCTTCCAGAATATATAGACTCTTTAAAACTAGTATTTGAACGACTTATTTGGTTCAATATGAAAATCCAATTGGGTAAGTTGGAATGTTTGCAAAAAGCCATTGAATTCCTTGAACACGTAATCACACCCAATGGAATGAAACCAAATCAGAAAATAATTGAGGCAATAAAAATTTTTAAGATTCCTAGTACGACGAAGGAAATAAAATCATTTCTATAGTTCAGTTCACGCTCAAAAGTTAGCGTTGCGCCTTATGGCAATGCTTTTCTTATGGGGAATAACTGTGCATTGTTGCCAACTCAGGCGCTTTTAAATCGTGACGGCATATCAGATTTGAAGCATGTCCTAAATTGATTCACAAGTCTTGGGAGGAGCCATAACTTACGATTCGCGCATGATCCATTTAGTATCGGTAAAACAGGCGGCTCGAAAGTGAGGTTAGATAGGATGCTGAATTCAAATCCCAAACAATAACAATAACATTAATATACATCAGGAGTTGTTATCTTATGGAAACGCAAACATATCTAAAACCTGGTAAATGTAGAATCAGTGGAATCTTTCCTATGAGAAACTACAATATGCAATTATGCATGCGATATTGATATGTGGTTAATTGAAGAAACATTCAACTCAATTCAAAAGCAATGTAATGTGAAACAAACTTGGCCGATAGAACTGTTCTATCGGCGATAGAACAGTTTATTGTTATTTCTCATAAGATTGTGTGTAGGCACTGCATTATCTGTGGCATCTTGTGTGTGCATATGACCAAACTGTGGCATCCGCTCAAACTGTGGCATCTTGTGTTAAGATGCCACAATTTTCTACCATTCATTTCGTATTCCCGGCATCGCGAGCTTTCGTTCTGTACCTTTAGAGCGCAAATCTGAAAAATACGCCACAGCTAATGGAAAACATGACTTTTTAAACACAGGGCAAAAAACCAAATTGTGACATCGTGATATTTCGTTGCCAAAAGCGCCCTCTATCGGTGTGTATTTTTATCAGGTACTGCATTAACTGTGGCATCTGTAACCCCCCTACCCCGTCTATGTTCACACACACTGTTTATTTTAGTAGGTAGTACATTTGCTGTGACACCTCCCTTCTCTTAACTCTTACAATAGTTTATTTTCGGCGGCCGCACATTATCTGTGGCATCTTCTTCAGATATTCTTTTTAAATACTTGTTCACATAAATATTTCCATGTAATTTTATTATATTAAAAGCTTGTAACATGACTTATTATATTAAAGCGCTCCGTAATACCCTTTATATTGTTGGTCATAAAGAACCACTTTTTAAAAAATTATTAATTTTATTTATTTGTTTTTCAATCCCTGGTTTATGTATGGATGGATAACGATAAGATTTTGTATATACAGGAATTTCGTCAGTTGTTTTAATACGATGTTTGACATGATTCGTGAAAGTTAAATGTGAATTTTCCCGGTGCAAATATCTGAAAAAGATTGACATAATTTTTCTAAGTGATATTTTTCTTCTTGGTTCATATTTTCAGTCCATATTAAACCAGTAATGTCAAGTTTGTTTGGAAATTCATTTGCCAAATCTTCTACAGATATGTTATAAATTTCAAAATCAGTTCGATTAAATGATTGAACAGGTATTGGAATATAAAAATGAATTTCTTGATTATCACGGTTGTTGTTTTGGACTTTTACAGGGGCATAGCCATTTTGTGCATTTGTTAAGCATGCGCGAATTAAACAATTAAACATTGTAGTGTCACAGAATAGGAAACAATCAGAATACCAGAAAGAGATGGAGCGATGCTTAGGAAGAAATTGGAAGAACGTATTGGCACAAATCCATGGCACAGGCGGTCGAGGTCATAGCGGCCGGTATCGAACCTCTCTTTCTGATCGTATTCTGATTATTTTATTATTCTATGGTAATGTCTTTTATAGTGGCGTCATCGTTGTGAATGCTTACTGGGACTTTTAAAGTTTCAATGGATCAATACGAGCAAAAAATAATAATTTTGATTTGGACTCGTAATGAGTTAACAATAAATTCTGCTTTCGGTCTTTTAAGCATAGAATTTTGTAGATCTAGTTTAGATGTTTTAATGTTTCGTAGCCTATGAGGCCATCGAAAAAATGGTGAAATTTAAACAAATAGAATTTAATTTTTTTTCGGAATTCATTGTCAGAGATTTCTGGACAAACATCTTTAGTTGTTGTCTAAAAGATTGACGATATGGTAAATGGTTCCTTTTTTATAAAATTTTCAAAATATTTTTGCGCTATTTCCGGATTTAGGAAAGATTTCATAGCTCCCGTATCAATTAAAAGTTTTAAAGGTGGATTGGTTTTTTAATATACGGAAGATCTTTTCGGTCGTACATAGAATGAATGTCTATGTGGTCGCCATATTACTTACAAAAGGACGATTTTCATTCTTCTGGTTAGAATGCTTGTATCTCTTCTTTTCTACCTGGCACACTACTCGTCCCGAATAACAATCGATGTTTCCGGTTTGATTTTTCGAATTTTGGTTCGTTTTTTAAACGGACGATTGCAACCGACGGGATTTTCACGGTGAAATCCCTTTCAAAAATCCACCAGGACTGCGCCACTTTATGTTGTTTGTAATAAAGAACCACTTTTAAAAAAATATATTAATTTTATTTAAATTGAAAATAAATTATTTAAAACTGAATAAATAACGTGTTTATCGTTTACTGTCGATGCCGATTCTAAAATCCAAGCTTTCACACAGTTCTTCCATCGAACATTAATTCTGGATAAACCGCTTAGGTTGCGAATGTTGAGTCAACTCGGTTCACACAGGAAGCAATGAGAGACATACCTAACCTACCGCTCTGGAGGGCGGCACCCTCACCCGTAAGCCACCCTACGGTCGACGCAGAACCACCGGAACAGCTCTTATCGCAAGCTGACCAAAATAAAGGGACACGACCGGGCGGAAAGAATCAGTTCCAACAGAGCTCAAGTCCTGAACACTTATTGGCATCCTAGTGTGGATCCTCTTGGCACCAGTGGCTTGACTACTTGCGAAACTTCTACTTTGGTGCGCCCTTGTGTAGACCACTCTCACGCCACGACCGAGAATCCAAGCACGGCCGCGTTACGTAACGTACCAGTTTTCTTATCATTATTACTCTTTTAAGTTTATGTTAGTACTTTACGTTTGTGAAGAAAGTGGTTAAACCCGTGGGGCCAGACGGTGGTTTCTATGGCAGTGCTATCGCGTCGGTTCGTTTCTACGACAGTGTTGTCACGACGGTGCATTTCCACGGCAGTGCTGTCCTCCGTAAACATCACGAGACCCGCATATTTTGCGACACTATTAGGCAAAAAGACATGTGGATATATGGAGTTCTCGCTGTAGTATCGGTTATACTACTTCTCGTGTGGAGTAGCGGTATCGCTTTAGCCACTCAAACCCCAGCCACAGTGCCTGCAATCCTAGAACTTGGAGACCATCTCTATCCGTACGTGTAAACATTTTCCGAACACTGTAACCAGCTTTATTAGCTAACCGTTCATTCAGCTGGTCCATTTGCCTGACTCGCTCAGCGGTTTGTAGTTTTGTCCTTTTTAAAGGTGTAGCTTAAAGTTTATGGCAGCCACTAAATTTTTACCGCAAGAAATTTATTAGAACATCTATCTGTCTGAAATCGGATAATAAAATTTAGAAAAAAATATTAAAGTCAGGACCATTTTGAGACACCCGGGTACTCTTACTAAAATCTATAATTAAATAAAACTGTCGGGCGAATCACTACCGAAAATAAAACTATGTACCAACGATGGCACCACTAAAGCTTTTAGACCCTGGCATGTATTATTTATATTAATAGGCAGATCAATTATCCCTTTGCCCCTAGGTTGCGTACCGTCAGCCACAGCAACATGTTTGACGGGAGTAGGGTTGACTGTAATATTTAGATTTTTTAGAAATTTTAAACCATCCGAACCGACAATAGAAATCGTAGCTCCGCTATCAAAAAGCCCAACAACCGCGGAATCAAAAATATTAGCCTTTATGTAAGGTCTGATGTCGAGAGTTTGAGGAACAAAAACAGGCGC
This sequence comes from Pissodes strobi, assembly GCA_016904865.1. NCBI lineage: Eukaryota > Metazoa > Arthropoda > Insecta > Coleoptera > Curculionidae > Pissodes > Pissodes strobi. The sequence goes on from MU183349.1 coordinate 65,534, forward strand.
TAGATTAGGGCGTGAACTGTCGGGGCGAGTTTTTAATTTCTTTAGAGAAACAAGGTAATTTTTTAAATCAATAAGCTAACTAGATTGCTCGGTAGTAGGATATCTAAGAGAACCGAAATAACGAGAGAATAGACCTCTCGAGGTGGTGTCGCATGACGGCCTGATGGTGCACCAAGAGAAATTAATTTCATTGAATTACAGGTACAACTTTTAATGGTAAATTCTTCTTTACCACAACGGAAACAAAACTTTTTCTTTTATTATTATACGGCAATCAGAGCAAAGATGTCCTGAGCGTTTGCAATTCAACATTTTCGCTCAGAAACATTGCGAAAATTTAAAGTAACATGATCATGTAAGTTAGAGTTATATGACCGAGAATAATCAATTTATTTAATGACTGCTAAAATTTCCTTTCGGAAAATGATCATGGGCGAAAATTGTATGTTCTCGAAAACGTTTATTTATTAGGAAGTTTGCTTCTTCTAGCCTTTTAATCAAAGAAATAAGTTGACTGACGGTAGTTATATTCCGTAATGCTAAGGCAGTATAATATTCCGGAAGTAAATTTTGTTTATTATATTTTACTTTGCTAGCCTCACTAGAAGGACGTGTTAATCGAGGAAAAATGCTTAATAAATGTGGGAAAAAAATTGTAACAGTTTAAAATTTTCTTTGTTTCCTAGAATTTATCTGTTCTCAAATTTCAAACTGACTAAAAATATTTAATGATGTTTTCAAGCCCTTAACGTTGGGCGCCAATTATGTAAGCAGATTTATTCGCTAACCGCTCATTCAGCTGGTCCATATGCCTAACTCACTCAGCGGTTTGCAGTTTTGTCCTTTTTAAAGGCGTGGGGTAAAGGTTATGGCAGTTAGAGCGGGCGCCACTAAATTTTTACTGCAAGAAATTCATCAGAAATTCTATCTGTCAAAAAATACCCTGCGAAAATGCGTAAATTAGAATGACATTGAATTATAGCCTAATACAGTTTCCAAAATAACCACCAGGAATACAAACAACCAGTTTATTTAAAAAATGCTACTTGGATAGAACAATCTATTTTCTTAAAATTTAGAAGATTTTCTAATTATTGATGGTTAATATTATGCTACAAAATGTATGGAATCTCACTTAAGCTGACCTTTATATGCCACAAGTGGTAATTACTGATCAAATTACAATTATATTAGTGGCTATGTTAATTAAGTTTCATCTTGACACTTTAACACTAGACATTTCAACAATCAAGTATCAATTAAACTATTCAGGCCTGATGCTTACGGCGATTAAACTTCAAATCAAAAAGTAACACTAGTTATGATACTTTAGCAAGTCTCTGATCAATAACTTAACATTACTAATTACTACATAAAATCTCAATAAATTGCCTCGATGCTAATTAAAAAGAGGAGTTATCTTTAAAAGAATATTTTAATACTACCCAGTTACTATTGCGTAAATATGTTATATGTTAAAATTAGGGAATAAATATCCATTAAACTATGCTTAGCTTATTCCCTTGGCAGCTGGAATATAGAAGACTTCTAGAATGCCTTCAAAATGCTAAATTAAAAGGAAGTAATATTTCCAGTAGGTGCTTCGCCGTAGATTATGTTTAGTCTTTTCACTTGAAAAATTAAAGATAGTAGCACGATAAATCAAGAACAAAGCTCAACATATTAGCCGTGCTGATTTATTTTTAATTGAAATTGATCCTACCAGACTTGACGATGTGTGTTGTCCTCGGTAACTGGAAAACCTAGGCAAGGTACTAGTCGGGATAACCATGCTACGCTAAATTCTCTGTCTGGTCCAACCTGGAGAAGACGGCTGGGCTCCTACTCAGATAAGGAAGGTCCCAAGGAAATGGGCAGTGGTCCCTCGGAAAGACCCTGGCGAAAAATTGTATTTTTTTAGCCATGCTACTAAAAGCATGTGGGTCGAACATACCTTTCAAAATAAAATGGTTGTCACACCGCTTTGCACACGATGATTCACAACAGCATAGCCAGTACTCTAACAAAAGATACGCGTTACTACGTCTTGTAATATTAACAGAAAAATGCTATCTGGCAATCATCAACCAGCAGTTGAAAACTTAATTGCCATTAGACACCTTCATTGACGGAAGTCTATATATATCCTATTTTCATGCGCATCTTCGGAAGGCGCCTGCGGTCAAACGGGTCGGAGTACTGAAATCCACTCGTAATAGTAATGTTGTGATAATCGATACGACAATGTAATGGTTACACAGAGGAAATTGCGATATAATATTCAGGTACAATTACAATGTCATAACACGGAGTCAACGTACCATGCCGATTTCGGCGGAAGATCTGCAGGAACTAATCAGGAATTTGCAGCCACCAGCTCCATCGGCGAAACACCACACGCACTGCACCGCCTGATTCAAACGGTGCCCGAAGTCGACAGGCTTTAAAGACTTCTTGGACAGCGAAGACTTTTTCATGCAATCTGAAAACATCTCCGGTGAAAACGCTGTGTGAGGGTTAGTATTTTTCTTGGAAGGATTCGTTCACACCTGGTGGACAGGTGTAAAGGCATCTGCGGCAACTCCGGAACAGGCCAAAACACTGATTAGGGTCGAGTTTGCACGTCGCCCTCCCACTTATAAGGTATATCAGACGTCTTCTCGATGAGGCAAAACTCCGACACCCCCACCAGATAATTTGCTGCTGAAAAGAGGGCAGTAAAAGCTCAATTGAATCCACCGCTTGAAGAGCACATACAGCTCGATATGATATACGACCTCATTCTCCGTATTTATCCAAGATAAAGTACCGAGAGGGGATATCAACTCGTTTGCCGAATTGCTGGAATGCACACGGCTTATGAGGATGAACCGAGACACCACCCGCTCAGCTAACTCAAACTACGAACCACCAATCAAAAAACGTTTTCAGTTTTGCCGGAATATGGGGCATGATATTTCAGTATGCCGAAAAAGAGCCGCCACCTTACCAAGCGAAGTGAAGGAGAACATCGCACTTCCTATACACCCCACCAAGAATAACATCGTAAAGCCTAACGATTGCCAGCGCCCTGGGTACTTCCGACGAAACTGTCCAACATTCAATCCGAACCAAGCACGCGGCCCAGCAGTGCTATTTTCCATCCTAACGAGGGCCAGTCTTTCTTTCTATTCTACAGAACGACCAGCGACGATTCGTCGATCATCACTAGCTCCAGAAAACTTGGGCGTTTTTTTTTTATAGCAGTGACACACACACTAAAGGGAGATCCTATGGTGCTCGACGAGCGGTGTGTGTGTGAAGATGCCGATTAACACGGTTCTGGAATAGTTATAGGTTGTAATTAGAGGGAAATAGATGTCCAGTAATGCAGTGCCCCAGACAAAGGAGTTCTTGCAAAGCGATGTTCTAGGTGTTTCCCTTCTAGGTGTTTCCAGTTATGCGACGGATTGGTGCGCTCTTGCGGTCTGTCGTGACTCTCTGACAGGCGTTGCCAGGAGCGGGATGAGCCACAGTTCAAAAAGTTGTTGATTTATATGCAGTAATCATAGCAGCGTATATCAAGATAATGTAAATTCAAGGCAACTATAAAATTAACTATCGTAAAAACGGCTAAACCAAATGTCAACTTTTATGGCATTGAAATCAGAAAAAAATTCTTTCATTTTAGCCAGAAATATAGAGGGCATTCCATTAAAAAACATATACTTTTTGTCGCTCCCCGGATATATGCAAAATTACCAGAAACTAGATTACAGATTTGGAATGGGAAAAATACGAGTATGTCAGTTCTTTTATTTTTTTCCCTATGATAAAAAGTAAAAAAGTTACGAGGGAGAGTGCTAGTTTATACAATGTCACCCGGTACACAAATATTATCTTATTCTATTATTATATTCGTGTATAATTTGGCCTATTTTACAACTAACTCTGGCATCTTGTGTAAAAACGAATAGTGCCCCATTAATAGTGGCATCATGCTTATTAAGCTTTGAAATTAATTATTTGTGGCACCATTATTGAGTACTTCAATATTAAATTCCATTAACTGTGACATCTTGTGTAAAAATTACAAGTTTCCTATTATCTGTGGCATCAGATTAATGAAGGTTCGAACCAAATTATCTGTGGCATCATAAATGAATTTATGCCTAATAATATGTAAATCTTTAGGCTCTCAATTAATTACTTTTCACAGATACTGTGCGATATGAATACGAATCAACAACACATGAAAACCCTTGTTTCTATTTCTAACTAATTTTTTAAATCGAATCGGGATATAATCGAAATTTTTTCCTTTCCAAATATGTATTCTAGTTTTCGGTAATTTTGCAAATATACGAGGGGCGACAGAAAGTACTGTTCTTTTAATGGAATGCCCTGTATAATTCTGGCTAAAATGAAAGATTTTTTAGTATTGAAAATACTTATGGGCGCATGTATGTTGTACTTTGTAAAATCGACAGATAACATGCGACTTGGTACGGTCCGGGTTCAATAATCTGCCTAGTCAACATGTAACTCGGTACTTTAGCGGCGCGCCGCCGGGATAAGCAAGGACGTTCGATGGCCAAAATGATCAATGGCTCTGAAACAATAAGTATAAAGCATGATACTATGAGCATCATGAGAATAAAGTGCGTTTAAATAAATCTTAAAAAAGCAGTACGGATGGGATTAAATAAATAAGAAAAGTTTGTACAACCGGAACCTAACCTAAGTGAAATTAATAATTGGGTATGCCAGGAAAACGCTCCCATTGCCATAAATCAGTACTTAACCAGCTATACGGACAGTTTTATCTCATAGTTTCGAATTTCAGGCCCGATTTTGGGTAGCTTTCTGCGCTGTTTTAAAGAAATTTTGTTTGAATATATTTTTAATTTCCTAGAAGTATTATTAAATAAAAAAGTCTTACATGTTGAAAAAATAAGTTGAGACTAAGTGAAACTAACCGAAAGTTGAGTGGACGACTAACCGAAACTAACCAAATCTATTAAAATTGTTTATAGCGTATCGGAACCGGCTCAAATAAAGTAAATTAAGTTGAGACTAAGTGAAACTAACCCAAAGTTGATTCGACGATTAGCCCAAACTAACCAAATCTATTAAAATTGATTATAGCGTATCGGAACCACTTCAGATGACTAAAATAAGTTGAGAATAAGTGAAACTAACCGAACCGCATCAAATGACTAAAATAAGTTGAGAATAAGTGAAACCAATCGAACGTTGATTGGACTACTAACCCAAATTTATATCCACCTACCGAGCAGTTTAAAAACGGAGGACTTAAACTTACTTACCTTTAAGGTCAAATTAAAGAAAATTTTTAAAAAGTATACATTTTACTCTCTGTCTGAGTTTTTCTCGCGAGATCTGAATTAGTATTAGGGTTGTCACTTTTGCATCTGAGTATTTTTACGGATTTTTTATAATTATATTTTGTTACCTAGTATATTTTCTTCTTTCTAGTTAGTTAAGTGATTTAAAAAATTTCAATAGTTGTAATACAACTCTTATGAAATATATATATTTCAATTTGAATTTGAATTTGAAACTAACTAAATCTATCAAAATTGATTATAACGTATCGGAACCGGTTCAAATGACTAAAATAATTGGAGACTAAGTAAAACTAACCGAAAGTTGATTGGACGATTAACCCAAACTAACCAAATCTATTAAAATTGATTATAAAGTATCGGAACCGGCTCAAATAAATAATATAACTTGAGCCTAAGTGAAACTAACCCAAAGTTGATTCGACGACTAACCCACATTAACCAAATCTATTAAAACTGATTATAACGTATCGGAACCGGTTAAAATGACTGAAATAAGTTGAGACTATGTAACACTACCAGAAAGTTGATTGGACGACTAACCCAAACTAACCAAATCTATTAAAATTGATTATAACGTATCGAAACGAAAATAACTAAAATAAGTTGAGACTAAGTGAAATTAACCGAAAGTTGATTGGACGACTAACCCAAACCAACAAAATCTATTAAAATTGATTATAATGTATCGAAACCCCTTCAAATGACTAAATAAGTTGAGAATAAGTGAAACTAACCGAAAGTTGATTGAACGACTAACCCAAACGAACCAAATCTATTAAAATTAATTATAACCTATCGGAACCTGTTCAAATGATTAAAATAAGTTGAGACTAAGTAAAACTAACCGAAAGTTAATTGGACGACTAACCCAAACTAACCAACTCTATTAAAATTGATTATAACGTATCGGAACCGCTTCAAATAACTAAAATATGTTGAGAATAAGCAAAACTAACCGAAAGTTGATTGGACTACTAACACAAACTAACCAAATCTATCAAAATTGATTATAACGTATCGGAACCGGTTCAAATAACTAAAATAAGTTGAGACTGGATGAAACTAACCGAAAGTTGATTGGACTACTAACACAATAATAATTTGAGAATAAGTGAAACTCTCCGAAAGTTGATTGGACTACT
>MU183349.1:93114-110306 GCA_016904865.1 Pissodes strobi
ATACAATATTACTGTTTTCTGTTAATGCTAAAGGCGTTTTAGTTTTAGAGTATATAAGTGATAAGGTCTTTACTTGTTTTCTCGCTATTCTCAAATCTGTTGATTGGAAGATTTTAGTTATTTTTTTCAGTTAGGCCTTCTAAGTAAGGCAGCGTTATGTATTTTTGACTTTGTGTCGAGCTATTTAAACTTAGATTGCTTTGAGACAGTTGTGTGACTATTGTGCTCTGTGTGTTGAGTGATATTGGCTGTGAGGGCCTCTCGAATATGTTCTCCTCAATTGTATACTGAGTGTTAAAAAGGAATTTATTAATTAGATGTAGTGGATAGGAGTTGTCCAAAAATATTGTTTTTAGTTTGTTTAAGGCCTGTGTTCTTAACAGTGGGTGAGTGAGTTTCACAGCCCTGGCTTTCATACCTAACAGTAAGTTTATTTTTACTCTCATAGGGTGGTAGGAGTAATAGCTGATCAGCCTGTTGGAGCAGTACGGCTTTCTATACCACGAAGTTCTGAGTAGGTTATCTTCAGTGCGTGTTACCAACATGTCGAGGAAGGGAATACTGTTGTCGAGTTCCTCTTCCACTGTGAACTGTATATGCTGGTTATAACTGTTAAAAAGCTCAAGGACTGTTTCAACTCGACCCCTTGGTACGGCCAGTAAAAGATCATCCACGTACCTTTTCACAAACGGAATGTGAAATGGCATATATCGGAGGCAATCACTCACCAAATCATCAAGCACAAAATTGACTAAGATAGGTGAGATTTTTGAGCCCATAGGGGTACCGAAAATTTGTTTATAGTAGGTGTCATTAAAAATCATCACATTAGAGTCGAATATGAAATTGAGAATTCTTTCAAATGTTTCAAAGTCCAAATTGCAATATTGGGAGATTGTGTCCCATTTATTTCTTAAGCTTTCGACAATGACTTCCAGAGGGAGATTAGTGAATAGCGAGACTACATCAAAACTTACAATGACATAATTGTTAGGCAGCTGATAATTGTTGATGAATTCACTAAAGGAGAAGGAGCTCTTTACATAGAAGTTGTTGTTTATATCATATGCTGCCGTCAATATATTAGTTAGATATATATATATATAATTTTTTCTTCTTCCTTGTTTTTGGTAATATATCCCTTACTACCTGTTAATTAGGTCGTTTATTTTCATCTTTGAAGGTCTACATGGTGTAATAATCATGAAGGACAACAGCGAAGTATAATTACTAGATTGATCGACTTACCTGAAACGAAGATCGATCTTAATTATCCGAGCTGTTGTCCGAAATGATTATTACAAACCCAGCCCTCCCGATTTCCGAGACCTAATTAACAAAAAATAATGCAATGAATATCGGAACCCAGGCAGGGCCTATCGTAGGCGTGTTTTTGTTTAGCTTAGGATTTTTTGTGCTGACCGGTATGAATCAATGCTTACTACATGGTGTAATAATCATTTCGGACAACAGCTCGGATAATTAAGCTCGATCTTCGTTTCAGTATCTAGTAATTATTTCGCATAAATATAGTACTCGTAACTAAAAGAAGGAATAAATCTGCTCCCGTTGTCAAGAACGAAAAATCTAAAGATGAAAATGGTTAGTAAATGCTATTAAAACAGTAAAATACTCGTGCACTTTGTCAAGTTTTGAATTGACTTTGCCAAGATGACAAGAATAATGCCATATCGTTTAATTACTGATCTGTTAGGTTAGTGTGATTGTAGGAGTTTTTAGGTAAAAAAATTGATGCGTTTTGTTTAAAGATTTAGTTAATTCTATCAGCTTTTGTTTTTAGCAAAGGCAACCAGGTGTGATTAAAATTAATGGTCTAAGGTTTCAGCTATATAATAGTATATTATGATATAAGTGTATAAGAGGGCCTTTAAAGCACGCGCGACATATTTCAAAACACGACGCGCAGCGGAGTGTTTTGTAAGTCGCAAGGGCTTTAAGGGCCTCTTATACTCGTATATCATACGCTATTTTTTATTACGAATGCATCATAATCGCAAAAATGTTTTAAATATTAAACTTAAGGGATATATTGACGAATATATTAATCTGTCACATTTGACATGATCAAATGTTTCTATAGCAACCTTTAAAAAAGTAGGCGCACCATAAACATCATTTTAAGCACGCTGCAGCGTGCGATAATCGTTGATTATGATGCATGCGTAATAAAAAATTTATTACATTCACATCGGATTTTATAGATAACATTTTTGGTATTTTCATTTTGATTGAGTGGTTTTGTTTTTGCTACTTTAGATCTAAAAGTGTTTTCTATTTTGGAAATAGAACACATCTTAAATTTGTTACCTATTCGGTTTTTTATCTGATAAACTAGAAATATCAGGAATAAAGAGGCTCGTAATAGGTCTAATTTGATTTGGTCTAATATTTGGTTCTTCAAACTCTATAAAACATTTTTCAATGAAATCAATGGGAAAGTTATTATTAATCAAAACATTGCTTAAACATTCTTTTTCTACGTTAAAATTTTGATTAATATAAATTATTTTCATCATATTATAGACTTTTACGACCCCCTTTTTTAACTATTATTAGGTATTTGATTTAAAGTTTAAATATCTGTTTGTGTGGGTAGGTTTTCTGTATATTTTTGTTTGGAAACTACACAAGTTCTTTTTTATAAGAATGTCAAGAAACGAAAGTTGTTCATTGATTTCTTTTTCTATGGTAATCTATGGTTCTTTATTGTTAATATGATTTAAAAAATCGTTAAGAAAATGTTCCTTATTTCAATAAATTTAAGAAATCTCATCTATATAACGCCACCAAATTAAAGGTTTATATTGATAATTGTAGATATACTATGTATGTTCTACGGCAATTTCGACCATCTTTTACATATAAATTCCCATAAGAAAATCTAAGGTCCATTCTGGTTTTCAAGGTCACCGACGCAGGGCGTCGCGACGCTTAACAAAACCAGCAAGGCTTCATTATGTGCAATCTTCAAGATCGAACAAACGTGAGTGAGTAATATAAAGCTTGCAGAAATATAGGTTTTATCAGATGTATTTTTGCAATGCTACTCTGAATAAGTATATAGACCTTTCAACAAGTGTCAATATTAGCGTCTCTATTGGTATTCCTGAAAATCAGCGAATCGCATAGAAAAGGCAAAATGATCATTATAGAAAGCCGAAAATTCATAAAATAAAATACTGTTATGGGCGCTATCTAAAAACGTAAATAAATTTTAAATACCAGAAAAAAGCAAATATTTTTCCCCATAATACAAATAATAATTTTATGGAATAGAAAACAAAATTAAAAAAAAACACACAATTAGTAAAAATCAATCAATGTTTTATATAGGTACATTTATTAATCAACTGTAAATAAACATTTCATATATAGGTACACAACTACACGTCATACGAGTAATCAATAAATACATGCAATGAATACGCAATATAACCACATTCTCATAATATAACAAAATATCTAATCTATTAACATTAGTCTCCTTCCATCATCGAGTAATACCCCCAAGGAAGCGTGTTTACAGAATATTTTGAAATTTGTCGCTTATAGGCGTGAGGGCTTAGCCCCATATTTATTTGTTTCGTGGTATGAACTCATTGTTTCTAGATCGTATTAAATGTTGGGAAACATATTTTTCGGTAAATCACTCCAGGCATTCAACATAGTCTTCAAAATTAATTGTATTGTCAATTACACACTTTAATTAATCTTTTTTGTTAAACCCCTATTAGAAAAAAACTTTTCAATACCTTCTCGCTCTTTATCCTCGGCCGGTAATTTTAATCTATACCGCTCGAGTTCTTCAGCTGTGTACAACGATTTTATAGCCAACAATTTCGAGCGAAAGCCAATAAAATTAGTCTTAACGCGTCCATTGTCTTCATCCTTCATCATACCCAAAACTTTTTTTTCTCCGATTGACAGCAAATATTAATTTTGCAGACCCATATCAATCAGCAAAGTATTACTTTTCCTGTCCAGGCAGCAAAGTAAGTACTTTGCTGCCTAGGCAGCAAAGTGATTAGTCTCCATGGGAATAAAACGTCTGACATAAGTTGTCAAACTATAATTATTATGGACATATACATTTCCATAGCAACCAACCGTTCCAACAATTGCGATTTCTATCAAATTTTGTCTTAATTTATCACTACAGGAAAAATAAAAAGATTGTGGGAATTGTAATAATTTGCAAATATACAATATACATATATTATAATAAACAATCGGAGAAAAAATTATATGTTCAACTCGGCAGCAAAGTAGATTGACTGCCTTAGCTGAATTCCTAGCCTCGCTACGCTCGGCTATGAACTATCAGCCGCGGCAGTCAATCTACTACTTTGCTGCCTAGTAAAACAAATAACTATTGTTTACTAATGGAATGTTGTATACATTGCCAACAGGATCGAAAAATGTATGACAGTCTTTTTTCATTACATCGTATACATCAGCATGTGCAATGCGCAACTTGGGAATTTTTGTCGCATATAACTATAATGAAAATCAAAAAGAATTGTTTTGGCAAGATCTAATATACACATTCCAACGTAGATTGGCTTGTTAAACAATACCTCAGATTTTGCAAGCTCAATAATCACTAAATTTTCATTTATTATGGTGCTGTTTTTAAATTCTGGCCTCGAAATTAATGCCTCAGCTCCATAACGTCCACACCATTTCGTTATAAGTTTTACTGAGGAGTGTTTCCGAACATTCACCATAGTTTTACCAAAGTTTAAACAGGTTCTTTTCGAATGCGTTTTTGGCATTTTGTCTAAGACAAGTGTTTAGGTCAATGTACGATTTTAACCATTGGAACTGTGAAAATGATAAGACACGATGTATCTTTCTAATTTTAATACCTAAGGCCAAGGCCTGCTTCAAATTTCGATAATGCATGACGTACCCTGTCTTATTATATAGTGTTGCTAAAAGTTTTTTGATTTAAATCCCTCCGGCACCCGATGTGCAGGACAAGGTGGAAGAACGGAAAATTTGTTATGAAGCTCATAAGGCACTTCCAGATCGGCTTCGAAGACGTAGCCGATGCTAGCATCATCGGAAATTTTGCTAATGTCTAGTGCATAGGCAGATATTGCGAAATAGCCTACCCATATTGATTATTAATGTCAAAGTCCATGACGTAGGACTCTTCTTTAGATGAATCGTATGAAGATATAATTATACTTATTATTAGCTTCAGGATACCGTTTGGAACATTGACTCAAGTCGCCTCGTATGCCTTTTTCTATAAACGCAACCTTGTCCAAATCAGTTAAGAGTTCAAGTTTAGTCTGATTAGTTTTAAACAATTGAAACATGCATTGCCAAGTATAGCCTGGTAAAGATATGCGCATGCTGGATCTAGGCCATATATTTCAAAAGATGTATTACGGAGTTGCTCAAAAACGTCCGCCAACAATAGAACAAGTCCGAATAGTCTTGCATTGTCTTGCACTCGAAAGTGTTCCAAACCTTCTCGGCATGAGACTATTCTTTATCCGTTGCGGGAGAATCCGTCAAACTATTGTAGATTTGTATTTTCGAGGGTAGTTTAGTTTCACTAAGCCTTTCCCAACTATTCATAAAATAATATGAGAACAGACCTTTTCTACAAAGCAAGGGGTATTTTTCTACAGCTAAATTTATGAACTCCGCTCTAAAAATTGGATAATCTTCAAGGAAGGACGATAATTTATCTAGCCCAGAAGCCATGAATCGAAAGCTATAAAATAAAAATAATTTAATAAAATTTAGATTTACTAAATTTTATTAAATTATCCGGAATGTGTTTGGCAAAGAAAATGTACATTTCCTTATTTACAGGTAGAACATCAATTTCTCCCTCCACGTCTGCTAAAGCCTTTACCACTAGATGTTCATCATAGGAACTCATGTATGGAAGATAACAGGAATGTTATGACCATCTTGAAAATTCAGATTACAATTTTCATGTGCAGGTCCACGATATTTTCCCGTTAAGTGACAGTGATCACGAACTTTTTTATCCTCAGAAGTGAATGGCTTTTCACAAATATGACAATGAGGCTCATATGTCAATTCCGTTTGCTGTTTTAAAGATAACTGGTCCATTGGGAGGGGACACAAGAAAACGGTTTCGACTCTTTCGGCAAAGCCAAAAAGTTCTTTCACGAACCATCGCATACAGTCCGAACCTGTATATGATTTATAAACTGATAAGCAGGATAAGCTATCATCAAATGAACATTTAACATAAGGTTTGTTCCAACAAGTGTCAGAAACAGTACACGACCCTCAGACGCATGCGTACTCTCTCTTAGGCGTTCCAACAAACATCAAATCTAATCCCGGATGATTTTGTCGACTGTTCCAAGAAGTTTTTCGACGACATGCGAAAGGTTCACAAACTGTCAAAACGATTCGCGGATTTTCCTCGAACGCAACAGTTCGAGTTTGCGCAGAGCAGATCAATCGACGTAGACACATCAGACAGATGTTACCTGTCAGCTGTTTGAGCCTTTGAGCTGTTTGTGGTTGCGATTTAATCTTAATTTATTATTTTAGTCTGTACTCTAAAACTGAATAGGTACTATTCTCTGGTTTTTATAAGTTAAAATGATTGAGGCTGATGATTTTGTGATATACGAACCTAACGACGATGAGATATCAAGTAGGGAGGACAGTTTGAAATTAGACGAACTGTTTGGAGAAAATCCAAGGCAAAAAAACGAGAATTATTTGAAGCAGATAGTTCCTTAATATTCTGAGGAAGTTTTTAGGGAACATTTTAGAATGAGCAGAAATAATGTGGAATAAATGTCAAATAGTTTTAAAGATAGTAATTACTTCACACATTACGCTGGACAGTTTGGGAAGTTAAGTGCGAGGGAACATGTTTTGGGCTTTCTGCACGAACATCAATTATTGTTGTGTTTCTTGTTAATTCTGGTGCGAGTATTATAAATTATTGTAAATCTAGAATTATTGCAAAAAAACTGTTTATTAGAAGAAAAGATTTAAAACTAAACTATTTAATTGTATTACCTTTAATGTTGCTCATAGTCGTCAAATCTCAAATTTTTACAAGAAATAGTATATTATTTTATATGGAGGAAAAGTGATACTTTTCATGGCGCGCTCGTGTTTAACAGCCGAACGGAGTGAGGCTGGTAATAGAGAGCAAGCCATGAAAAGTAACTTTTCCTCCAAATAAAATATGCTGTTTTTTCTTCAAATGTCGACAAATTAATGCAAAAACATCTCTTTTTTATAGTAATAATCTCTAATTATTATTAAAGATAAATGGGTTCGCAAGGTGGCTTAGACCACGGTCGTAGGTGGCCTTGCTTAGACCGGTGTCGGTGAATATAATGTAACATAAAGCTGTCAGTGGACACTGTCAACAATAATTATTTTTTAAGATTGCGTCTCCGATTGCGTTTTAATTCCGTATTGATAAGCAGTTATTGAGTAAGTTCGATTAAATAATAACCAATTTGTTCCTAAATTAGTGATTTTTAGAAATGCAGTTACAAATTGAGTGATAAATACAAATTGTAGTTTAATAAATCTTGAGTTGTTGACGCTTATTTTGTTGTCTGTTTGTATTGTATCTATGTTGCTATGACAACACTTTTACCTCCGCCGGCGGAAAAGTGAAAAGTAAAGCTCCGGCGGAGGAAAAACGAAACTTCACGGCCGCCTACACAGTCGAGTAATGACGGATTTACTGACGTTTGAAGAAAAAAAATTATATAATTGTCAACCTCAACAAAACAATCTGACAAATGACATTTAAAAATAGGGGCCGCAATGGCAGATGTCATTTTTTGATCAGAAAACCGTTTCAACAACGATTCGGTCTAAATCTTGTACACAAATCATCAATCGGTCACTCATACGCATAAATAAATCGGGGATTAGTCCACCAACCGTCCGTGATTTCTTGTTGGAACAAACCTATAATATCCAACACTGTAATGAACATGTTTTTGATCATTTTGAGTCTTTTTTGAAGCATCATCCCCGACAGGAACCAGCAAACATTTGGTATCTGCATAAATGATAAAAGGTGCCTTTTCTTTCTGTTGAAAATCTTTAAATTCGAGACAATTTTTCTTCTCAGTTGGAACTCGAGGAACTGGACAATCGTTTAGTTTCAAACAATTTTTGAGATGATTTCCTAGCTTTTGTTCTGGATGAAAATAGTGAATGCAGCGGTCGCAAATGTACATTCTACAACAGTTCGTGCTAAGTTGTCCAGAAAGCAGGCGGGATAGGCTTTTAACCCATACAAAATGAAATTCATTGTCCATGCCATATTGTATCATTAACGGATTAATATGTTTTTCAAGCTTGTTTTTCGTCAAGTATGCAGGAATAACAATAAGTTTCTTTACAAGTTTTTCCAGCCGATATCTGATTAGCTTTCATGATCTGGAATTCCCCACAAAGCACAGCATTAACGTTAAGAGCTTCATCCTTCTTCAATGGGTACTGCAATCTTCTCTTTAGCAGTGCGGTAGAGTCCTCTAAAAACACTTTACATCAGTATGCTTGAGGTTAACGATAACACCATTTCGGATTCTGGATTTGAATGCAGAATGGTGGTCTTCCCATTTCACGCGATGTTTTGCTGTTTCCTTTTGTTACTGATATCCAAAACCAGTAACTTCCAATGCCTTAATCATCTGCTTAAAGCTCAGAATTTTTCCCAAACAGGTTGCCAAATGATATTTTCGGCCACAGAACTAGAATTTTTTAACGCCGTTGAAACCAATTTCGAAGCTTGACCACAACGCTTAAGTCCATCGTTGATAGCTGTCTTGTTATTTTTCAGGTTAGCACGGTCAACAATTTTTTCAATATCGTTTAGAAGTACGCTGCCAAAGGACATCATGCATAACTTTGGACGAGCTAATATGGAGCACATATTCACTCTGAGACTGTCGAAGAACTAAAGACAGAAGCAAATGTTGCAGCTCTATTTATACTTTTTCAGAAACCTATAAAGATGTATGTAAAAGTTAAGCGTTTAGTATTTTTTTTAATATGCAATGGTATGCATTATGTGCAGTTTACAGGATCGAACAAACGTGACTGAGTAGTATAGTAACTTGTAGAAAAATAGATTTTATCAGATATATTTATGCAATGCTACTCTTAATAAGTATATACACATTCCAGCAAATGCCAATGTTAGCGTTTTTATTATTGTTCATGAAAATTAGCGGACTGCATGGGAAAGGCAAAAGAGTCACTATAGAAATTAGGAAATCCATAAAATAAAATAATATAATAAAATAATATTAAAATTTAGCATTTTAGGAAAATGAAAAAAACCTTTCATTTAATTTTTTAAGTAAGTTTTTCGTTATTAAATAGCTTTAAAAAATATTCAGAAGAAGTTAGGTGGGGTCTGCAAGGCCAAGGAGAAAATATTCAGTTTTTTTTCAAATTTAAATAATATTCTTTATTAGAAAACATAAAAAGCACGTTATTTATACTAAATCAGTGTGGTCAACTGCGAAAATATGGAAGTATAAAATAATTCTCGGATTCCTTTTTACAAAAGAGCTGCACATTTTTTGCCTAATACAATTTTCAAGTTCTTATGTAAATTCAGATAAACAGAATTGATAAAAGGCTTTTTAAACCAAATTAGAAAAATTATCATTTTCCACGAAAGACTGAACTCTTCTTAAATGAACTCGAAATTTCACTTAAATGTATAAAATAGTTGTGAACAAATATAAAGCAATTCTCTTTTATCACTTCTGAGATGACTCCACTTTCCTTTCTATCGAGTTAATTAACCACACCTTTCTTTTAGCAAACAAGTTTAAACTAGAGAACTATCATCAAACGCATATTTTATAGAACTGAAAAAATTACAGAGATCCGAACAGATTATAGATCCTCCTATGACATTAGCACCATCTATGCAATAATATTTAAAAAAGGGTTGTGCACTATGTGCGCATATCTAAAATGAAACTTCTTAAACTGAAACGCCCTGGCCGTATACATATCGTAAAGGATTTTGTTAAAAAATAGTTTTTTTAGAATATACCATTCAATTAACAAAAAGGGAAGGCCTAAATAAAAAAAATATTCTTCATAAAAGTTTCGCTTATGTCTTGACAAGGTAACAGAGCAAATCCCATATCTTTTTGCTTGCAAACTAACAAAGATATCACAATAAAATCTTATACATATCGCAACGGATTTGGTTAAAAAGTAGTTTTTTTTAATATACCACTCAATTAACAAAAATGGAAGGCCTAAATGAAAAATATTCTTCATAAAAATTTCGCTTATGTCTTGACAAGGTAATAGAGCAAATCCCATATTTTTTGCATGTTAACTAACAAAGATATCACAATAAAACATCGTGACCGTATTTCGTTCCCTCTCGTCGTGTCGCGCTGGCTGTGTCGTTCGTCGTGTATCGCTCGTCGTATATCGCCCGCCGAATGTCGCGACCTTCAAATTTTACTCCCGGCGCGCATTAAGAAGTTTCACTTCAACAAAAGCATTATTTTTATTTATAAAGTCGTTATAGTTACAGTGTTACCTTGTCCAATCCTAAATATTAATAATTAAATCCCATTTTTCTTAGGTACTTAACCGTAACCACACTAAACTGAATTATTTTTAATTTCAACTTTTTTATTATATTTCAGGACCCCCCACCCCTTTTTCCCATATTAAATTTACCTTATGTCAATATCTCAAAAACTAAGCGTCTTAGGCAAAAATAAATAGAAAAATCCCCCCTCCCTGCCATCCTATCCCTAGTAGATTTTCGACGCCCTCTAGCAAATGACAATAGTTTTATCGCTCTACCCCTATCAATTACTACCTACCCCAAAGTCTTCATAATAATAATTAAATCCTATTTTTCTTAGGTAGGTACTTGCCACTAGAGAACCATAAGCATATACTAAACCACATAAATAAATAATATTATTATTATTATTAATTACTACCTAAGGCTTCATATTATTAATTAAATTCTATTTTTCAATCTTAGGTACTTGCCACTACAGGACCGACCGTAACCACACACTAAACTGAATAATTTTAATTTCAAATTTTTTATTACATTTTTGGACCCCCAACCTAATATCAAAAAATCAACAACAATATTATTTAATTCATATGGTATTAAGATTTGAATGACAATATAATATAATATAATATTGCATTGATGCTCGGAATTTTTCTAAGTCTCCAATATTTGTAGAATACCAAAAAATTGCATCGATGCTCGAAATATTTGTAAAACACAAAAAAATTGCAAATATCTCAAAAACTATGCGACTTAGCGCAAAAATAAATTGGAAAAACTCCGCTCCCCGCACCCATACTACTAGTAGATTTTCGACGCCCCCTATCAGATGACAATAATAATAACCCTCTACCCCTAACAATAATACTACCCCAAGTCTTCATATTAATAATTAAATCCTATTTTTCTTAAGATCACTAGAGAACCGTTGAACAGATCCGTTCAAAAGGATATAGTATAATATGTCCGCATAACGCTAATTTTCAATTTGCCTAAACCGCACAAAAAATATAAAAAATGCAAATATCTCGGAAAGCATGTATCTTAAGAGAAAAATAATCGCAAATATCTCCCCACCCCCACACCTGCTTTCCCAACCCACTATCAGTTGACACCAATTTCAACCCTCCATCTGCACAAAATCACACCCCCTATTCAGTAAACACCCTCAGGCACCTAGTATTACGAAAATATACTTTTCTTTTCGTGTACTTTCCTGTCCATCGTACTGCAGAACTAACTCAAGCGACGCACTATACTTAACTAGGAGGAGGGCTCGCTCTCATATAGAGTAGATAGTTTATGGGAATGCCTCCTCCTCCTCTTTTCATACTCTCACCATAAACTATCTACTCTATATGAGAGCGAGCCCTCCTCCTATTTAAGTGTAGTGCGTCGCTTGAGTTGGTTGTGCAGTACGATTGCCCGGAAAGTACACGAAAAGAAAACTATATTTACGTAATACTAAGTGCCTGAAGGGTGTTAACTGAATAGTGGGTGTGATTTTGTGCAGATAGAGGGTTGAAATTAGTGTCATCTGATAGTGGGTTGGGAAAGCAGGCGGGGGTGTGGGGAGATTTTTGCGATTATTTTTCTCCTAAAATGCATGCTTTTTTATATTTTTTGTGTGGTTTAGGCAAATTGAAAATTAGCGTTATGCGGACATATTATACTATATCCTTTAGAACGGGTCTGTTCAACGGTTCTCTAGTGAACCGAAGAAAGATAGGATTTAATTATTAATATGAAGAATTGGGGTAGGTATTATTGTTAGGGGTAGAGGGTTAAAATTATTGTCATCTGATAGAGGGCGGCGAAAATCTACTAGGGATAGGGGGGCGGGGAGGGGAGATTTCCAATTTATCTTTGCGCTAAGTCGCTTAGTTTTAGAGATATTTGAAATTTTTTGGTGTTTTACAAATTTAATATTGGGGACCATACCATAATTATGACGCCTTTATGAATAAAATAATACTGTTGTTGATTTTTTGATATAAGGTTAAATTGATGTGGGGAAAAGGGAGTGGGAGGTCCTAAAAATATAATAAAAAATTTTAAATTAAAATTATTCAGTTTAGTGTGTGGTTACGGTTCTCTAGTGGCAAGTACCTAAAAAAAATAGGATTTAATTATTAATATGGGGTAGGTAGTAATTGATAGGGGCAGAGGGTTAAAACTATTCTCATTTGATAGAGGGCGTCGAAAATCTACTAGCGATAGGGCGAAAGAGGGGGGGGGGGTGTTTCAAATATTTGCAATTCTTTGGTGTTTAAAAAAATTAGAGACTTAGAAAAATTTCGAACATCAATGCAATATTATATTATATTGCCGCTCAAATCTTCATACCGTAACTATGACGCCTTTTTGAATAAAATAATAGTCTTGTTGATTTTTTGATATTAGGTTAATTTGACATAAGAAAAAATGGGTGGGGTCCTGAAAATAACAAAAAATGTGAAATGAATTTTTTTTCAGTTTAGTATGTGATTATGGTTCTCTAGTGGCAAGTATCTAAGAAAAATAGGATTTAATTAATTAATATGAAGGCTTGGGCTAGGTAGTAATTGATCGGGCTGTAGGTGAATAATAGCATATTTCATTACCAGTCCGGAAACTAGGCTGTTCCGGTGCGCGCACGACAGTTTCTGGTGTGACGCGTAGCCGAACACCGGAAGTCGTGCAAGCACAGGAAAAGCTGTTTCTGGACGTGTAATGAACGATATTTTTCATAATACCTCTCTGAAATCAAGACATAACCATAAAATTATTATAATTTTACGTATCCAAAATCATGTCATAATAAATTTTGTATTCAAATGAAAGCAAACGTCAAACTTACAAGACAAGCAAGACAGGATTTAACTAATATCAGCGAATATTAACTACGACAAGAAGGTCCACTCAATGGCAAGAGAGCGCTACAAAGGAATCCTCGTTTATTTTCTTCGTTGCCTGGTAACGATCGGCGAACTTCGCCGCACACAGGTTGAATTTAAATAAAAGCTGGCCATAAATGATATTTTCGTTTGCGATATATTTAATCAAATTTATGACGAAATTATTTATAGCACTCTATTACTCTATTTGGCTTTGGAAAAACTCAACTGATATCTTCTGAATTGCTTGCAGCACCCTGTCAAACTTACGTTATGGTTTTTTAAATTATTATCACCAAATAAATATTTTGATAAAGTTTGTATTCAACTGGGTGTTTCAAAAATCTGTTAACGTTTTTAATTAGCTATTAATTGATAACAATACTATTTTGTAATACAACACAACTAAAAAATACCGATATTATCTTATATCGACTATAGAATTTAGGCGTGAAAATTAATCTGATAAAAGGATGAGCATTATAAGATCCTTTACAAAAATAGTGCACTATTTAAAAATCGGCTTTTCCTATTGGTCGATCCGCATGGCCCTCCGCTCGCTTCGCTCGCTACGGGGGCTTAAGAAAAGGAAACTAACCAGGTGCTAACCCAATCTAACCCAAGACATACCCAAAATCAAGAAGAAAGCTGTTTAGAAACATAATCTTAAAGAAAAAATAAAAAATAGCAACGGGGTTCGAGCCTCGGCCGTCCAGGTGAGACCTAGCTGTGTAAACCTTTACACCACGAGAGCTCTTAACAGAAATCTATTGCATCACGCAGATATATCGTAATACGAGATGGATCGACCAGTAGGAGGAATCGATTTTTACATAGTGCATTATTTGTGTAAAGGATCTTTAAATGCAAAGGATGAGCTGGTCTATGGCCGCCGCGTCAAAGGTCGCCTGCCAACATGATTGTTTTATTTGTATCATGGCCTGCCGATATTCTGCTAGCGTCCGCGCGGGGAAGGAGACACACCGTTGACAAGCCGCCGCGGAGAGTGATCCTTCTTACCATATAGAATTACCCAAATACATAATAAAAAGATAAAGACTGATGTACTATACTGCTAACAGTGCTAACGTGCTAACACTCCGTTGAGGTTATGTGTTGGTGTTATACCTAATTGTGTAACAACTGAAGCCAGATTATCAGAAAATGGCGCGTCGAAATGAGGATCCCTTATTGGCTAAATTTGTATCGTGCGCAGTTTTCCCTGCTGCTGTCTTGTTCGAGCATTTACGTTTCTCTGTTTTTTTTGCTTCATATGTTGTACTGAAAGTATTTTCAAATACGAAAAAGAAAGTTCGTGGCTTTAGCGGAGATTATTTATCTGATGCGGTTCAATTCACTACTATGGTCTCCAAAAATTATGGAAAGCCAAAGTGTGTGAACCATAAGCAATTTCCACCATCTCTGTCGGCAAAATCGACGACGCGTTTCGATCTGTATGGATCTCGTCAGGTTGATGCAGCCATATGACAGAGATAATGGAAATTGCTTTGCCTGCGTCTTATGAACCGTACTTGACGGGACGCAGTGGTAAGATGTTGTTCGCAGAAATTGCACCTGGTTCCAGGCAGGAGGCAGGAGGCTTTCCATAATTTTTGGATACCATAGTAGTGAATTGACCTCGCATCTGGTAAATAATGCCACGAACTTTCTTTTTCGTATTTTTAAAATGTGACGGACGTGAATTTGACAGATTGGTATTTTCAAATGTCATTTAAATTACCCTTAACGCAACGCATTATTAAATTGGAATTTTAAAAGCTATATATATGTTGTAAAGTCATCAGTACGGGTGGGCAAGAAATTGAATAATCGATTAAACGCTTAATATTTTAGCAAATAACTGAATAATCGATTAATCGAAATAATCGATTATCGATATTTTCTGAAATAGTAATCGATAAGTCTATTAATCAGTAATTTCTTAAAAGTGAATCGAATAATCGATTATTGTCACCCACCCCTAATCCCATAATATTGTAGTAAGTGAAACTGAAGCTGAAATTTCGGTAGAATCATTATTGCTGATGCAAGACTGATGTTATTATAAAAAGAGGTAATAAATACTTTGGCTGAATCAGCAGATAAAAATTTATAATTTAGTATTAATTTGTAAATATGGCTCTGATATTACCTTGGGATAGTCAGAATAAGCAAGTGTTTTTGAACAACAGCTGCACTGATACTTCTATATTTTTAACTAGCTTCGTCCCTATTAGATTAATTTTTAAAAATAGCGATAACTCTGAAATACATGTATGGCAAACTTGCAGGCTCTCATCAACGCGTTTCTGTCGTCCGCTTAACATTCATTTTGCTCGTGAGACTCCTGAATATCTTCGAATTAAAAATTTAAACCCCTTTTTTTACACCGAAGGAGCCCTTAATTTTCAAAATAATTTTTTAAAACGATTTAAGAACATACTAATGATTTTTATACATGATTTTTTATCGTTAGTGATAATTGATACTCCCTATATATAAATATAGATGATGAGCAAAAAATTCAACAATTATTTGTCTAAAACACGATATATTAAACGTGTAATACTTAATAACTTTTATGTCTTATTTCTGGTAAACCTTATTATGGCCAGCTTTCCTAGAAATTCGACCAGTGTGCGCCGGGTCCAAAGGTCACATGCCAGTATCATGCTAGTTTTCGCGCGGGGAAGAAAACATACCGTTGACATGCCGCCGCGGAGAGTGAATCTTCTTATCGTAGTTAATATTCGCTGCTAATATTCATCAAGCGTTGCTATGGAAATGTGTTTGTATGCTTTGTTGTAATTGAATAGGCAGCTAATTTTCAAGTATTTGTGACAAGTAATGTCAGAATAAATGAAATAATTTTACTTAAAATTAGACTATTGACGCTAAAATGTACTAGATTAATCTTGTAGACTGCATCGCTGTATAATTTTAACCCAATTTATTATACTTTATGCTTATTTTGTGACTAAATAACTGCAAATTAGCACTTAAATAACTGCAAATTAGCACTTAAAACCAGGGAGCGGGAAAAGTTTTCCCGCTCCCTAATTAGAGACCGGGAAAATTTTTCCCGTGCCCGGACCGAAAATACTTACCTTCTTTGCTCTACAGAGACGTCGAAAATGATAGTTTTCAGAGAGGTATTATGAAAAATGATTGTCATTTGATAGAGGCCGTCGAAAATCTACTAGGGATAGGATGGCAGAGAGGGGGGATTTTTCAATTTATTTTTGCCTAAGACGCTTAGTTTTAGAGATATTGTCATATATAATAATTCATAAAGCTATTAACTAATTATCACCCTGTCCCAAGTTTGAACTTGAACTTGGGAATTATTTAATAAACATTAAAAGCAAACTATAAACAACGCGAGCAGTCAACGGGAGCGATTATGAACCTTAAGCATGCAATGATCAGCAATTTCTCTAATATAAATACACTGGCAAACCTTCAGTTCGTCAGACTTTTGGTCTCACCTAAAACCAGCTCCAGGGTTAGTCACATGACTGCTTTTGGTTCAATCCGCTCTTTGGTTAGTCACATGATTGCTAAAGTTCTAATCCTTTTCCTACCCCAAACCTAGTTCTTGGTTAGCCAGATCGACTGCTAAGACTAGGGGTTTCATTAACCACAGTAGAAAAGTCGAGTCTGTCAAAGTTCTTCGAGTGAAGTTTCTAAGTAGTCTGTCAAGTAGTTCAAAGTGTAGTGTCCAAGTGCTCTTA
>MU183349.1:113777-128002 GCA_016904865.1 Pissodes strobi
ATAAATAAATTTAATCCACTTGGAGCAGGTAGTTATATCGAGCTTCCGCCATTTATACAATACAAAAAGCATGTATCAATGTTCAAAATACGGACGATATGTGCTTGGTTTGGGCGGTAGTTTCAGCATTGTTTCCTGTTCACTTGGATATCGCTAAAAGAACTTCATCTTACCCAAACCCAAAGGAAGTTTTTAATTTAAAAGGAATACAGTTTCCGATGACTTTAAGGCAAGTACCTCATTTCGAAAAACAGAATAAATCTATAAATATCTATAAATGTTTATCGGCTGAAAAAACCTGTAAAGAAATTTAATGTTATTCCTGCATACTTGACGAAAAACAAGGTTGAAAAACATAGTAATCCATTAATGATACAAGATCATTAATGGATTACTACATTGTCATATTTGTGAAAAGCCATTCACTTCTGAGGATAAAAAAGTTCGTGATCACTGCCACTTAACGGGAAAATATCGTGGACCTGCACATGAAAATTGTAATCTGAATTTTCAAGATGGTCATACAATACCTGATATTTTCCATACATGAGTTCCTATGATGAACATCTAGTGCTAAAGGCTTTAGCAGCCGTGGAGGGAGAAATTGATGTTCTACCCGTAAATAAGGAGTACATTTGCTTTACCAAACACATTCCGGATAATTTAATAAAATTTAGATTTATTGATAGCTTTCGATTCATGGCTTCTGGGCTAGATAAATTATCGTCCTACCTGGAAACTATCCAATTTTTAGAGCGGAGTTCATAAATATAGCTGAAGAACTATGCTTTGTAGAAAAGGTCTGTTCCCATATGATTTTATGAATAGTTGGGAAAGGCTTAGTGAAACTAAACTACCCTCGAAAATACAGTTCTACACTAGTTTGACGGATTCTCTCGCAACGGATAAAGAATATTCTCATGGCCAGGAGGTTTGGAACACTGTCGAGTGTAAGACAATGCAAGACTATTCGGACTTGTATATGAAGACAGACGTTCTATTGTTCGCGGACGTTTTTGACCAATTTCGTAATACATCTTTCAAAATATATGGCCTAGATCCAGCATGTGCATATACTTTAACAGGCTATGCTTGGCAATGCATAATGTTTCAATTTTTTAAAATTAATCAGACTAAACTTGAACTTTTAATTGATTTGGACCAAGTTATGTTTATAGAAAAAGGCATACGAGGCGGCTTCAGTCAATGTTCCAAACGGTATGCTAAAGCTAATAATAAGTACATATCTTCATACGATTCATCTAAAGAAGAGTCCTACCTTATGTACTTTGACACTAATAGTCAATATGGGTGGGCGATGTCGCAATATCTGCCTTATAGCATAGCAACTTTAAGTGGCTTTCCGAAGACGAAATGGATGCACCAGACATTAGCAAAATTTCCGATGATGCTAGCATCGGCTACGTCTTAGAAGCCAATCTGGAATTTCCTTATGAGCTTCATAACAAATTTTCCGATCTTCCACCCGGTCCTGAACATCGGATGCGGGAGGGATCTAAAACCAAAGAACTTTTAGCAACACTATATAATAACACAGAGTACGTCATGCATTATCGAAATTTGAAGCAGGCCTCGGCCTTAGGTTTAAAATTAGAAAGATACATCGTGCCTTATCATTTTCACAGTCGTTCAAAATCGTACATTGACCTAAACACTTGTCTTAGACAAAACGCCAAAAACGCATTCGAAAAAACCTGTTTAAACTTATGAATAACGCGGTTTTTGTTAAACCTATGGAGAATGTTCGGAAACACTCCTCAGTAAAACTTATAACGAAATGGTGTGGACGCTTTGGAGCTGAAGCATTAATTTCGAGGCCAGAATTTAAAAACAGCACCATAATAAATGAAAATTTAGTGATTATTGAGCTTGCAAAATCTGAGGTATTTTTTAACAAGCCTACGTTAGAATGTGTATATTAGATCTTGCCAAAACAACTCTTTATTGTTTTCATTATAGTTATATGCGACAAAAATTCCCAAGTTGCACAGTGCTTTATACAGATACTAACTCACTAATTTATGAGATTAATCATGCTGATGTATACGATGTAATGAAAAAAGACTGTCATACATTTTTCGATACATCCGATTATCCTGTTGGCAATGTATGAAAACAATGGACGCGTTATGACTCATTTTATTGGCTTACGCTCGAAAATGTACGCTATAAAATTGTTTTACACAGCTGAAGAACTCGGGAGCGGGATAGATTAAAATTAGCGGCCGAGGATAAAGAGCGAGAAGATATTGAATAGTTTCTTTCTAATAGGGGTTTAACAAAAAATATTAAAGGTATCAAGAAGTGTATAATTGACAATAAAATTTATTTTGAAGACTATGTTGAATGCCTGGAATCATTTACAGAAAAATATGTTTCCCAACATTTAATACGATTCAAACCATGACTTATTCACCATACTTATTAAGAGTAGCATTGCAAAAATACATCTGATAAAATCTATTTTTCTACAAGTTATTATTTTACTCACTCACGTTTGTTCGATCTTGAAGATTGCACATAATGCAGCCCTGCTGATTTTATTAGGCGTCGCGACGCCCGGCGTCGGTGACCTTGAAAACCAGAATGGACCTTAGATTTTCTTATAGGAATTTATATGTAAAATGGTCGAAATTGCCGTAGAACATACATAGTATATCTACTGGTAATTTTCAACAAAATTTGATTCAAAATTTTCCATAAAAATGACTTAATTGGTGAACCCAGTCATACCATTATTTTGTTAGTAGTAGTTGTTATTGTATTGAAAATATGTAATTTTTACGGAAAAAGTAGATAATTCTAGTATAGTGTCAATATTGAGTTTTGCGCGCTCGCCAAGGTTAGTTTCATTTTCTAATTTATTTATTACTATATTTAAAGTTTGGGTTAGTCATCAACAGGCGCGCTTGTAAAAAGGCTAACAACATCAAAACTAGCCAGGGTATCGTTAGGATTTAACTTAATTTGTTTAGACGTTTAGACGTTGTTTGTATTATTTACAAGTAGATTAAGAATATTGAGTAGATATTTAGCAATAGCGTATGTTTATACGGCATACTATTGGACTTGAAGGTAAAGTGTGGCAAACTTATCTGGAACAGCGACGTCTGAGAAGCAAAGAGAGGAAAAATGACTTGCAGCCAATCGCCTTGATGCACTTTGTCACGAGAACGAGGGGAACTTGACGCACTTGTTGCCGGATGTATCGGGCAAATAGATATAAATGTGGCAAATTTATTTAAATTGATAATGTGTAAAATAGATTATGAATTAAAGTTGAAGTAATAGTAAAGTTCAAGTTTGGATATTACTTTTTATTTTCAATGAGTTAATGAGTATATTAAATTATGTGTTTATCTAAATAATAGGTATAAATATTAGTTCTCAAAAAACTACTCGACAACATCGCCAATTTTTTGCCCGCATTCTTTCCGCTGTTCCAGTTATACTTGCCACACTTTATATTATTTAGTTTTTGTATTTTCCATACTCCATAAAATCCGGCGTTTTGCTTGTATGGTGTTAGTTTAAATCTATTTATATCGTTGAATTTGATTTGATTTTTATGTTTTTTTTAACATATCGTATATCTATCTGTCTTTCATACATTCTGTTGGATCTTTATTTAGTATTAGGTAATTACCGTAATTTAACAGACATTACCTTTTGATCGAAAGCAATGCAATCTATTACTACGGTTGAATTGCCTGTATCGGCTGGAAGAATTTTAATAGTGTTATCTCTTTTCAATAATTTTAATGCTCCTGACTCTGTGTATGTAAAGTTTTGTTTAATTTTATATGGGTTTTCTAGTGTAATTTTAGTTCTAATCCTAAATTGGTATTGATGTTATCTGGTAAGTTTTGTGGTATTTTTTCAATTACTGAAATGATACCAAACTTAGGAATGATATTAGGTGTAACTGAGTAATTTTAAACTTTTAGAAAGAACAAGTGTATCAACATCAGGTAATACCCTTTTAGATTGAAATTAGAATTGATTGCCAACGTGTCTGTTGATAAAACTTTAAATATTGTAAGCAATAAATTAGAACTAAAACGTTTTATTCACAATACCGAAACAGAATTATTGCACTCGACGCGCGTTTCGCTAACCATGTTAGCATCATCAGGAGATGATTAAAACTTAATTACCTCTTGATGATAATTAGCATCATCAGGAGATGATTAAGTTTTAATCATCTCGTGATGATGCTAACTAACATGGTTAGCGAAACGCGCGTCGAGTGCAATAATGCTGTTTCGGTATTGTGGATAAAACTCCGTTTTAGTGCAAGTTGCCGAAGGTTCCAAGCCCCAACATAATAAATTAGAAAATGATACTAACCTTGCTGCACGCACAAAATTCAATATTGACACTATACTAAAATTACTTCAGTTTTGGATAAAAACTGCATATTTGCAATATAATAATAGCTATTACCAAAGAAAATTCTACTACGATAAGAAACCACACGTTAAATATTTGATTCGCGAAATACGGCCAGACTCTGAAAAGCCTGGCCCCATCGACAGAAGGTCGTTTGAAATGCTGGAAGAAAAACAAAAGCCAACGCGGCAGCTCTAGCTCTAGCTGCACTCAGCAAAAATCGTTTGATGTTTTTGCATCAAACGCAAAAGCCGCAGCACGGTAAAAATACTCTACCTGAAGCAGCGAGCAGTCTGTGGGGAGAGATTCAAAAAGTATTCGCTGCATTCGTTTGCACACGCTGTCCCTCGTAGCGGGGCCTCTATGGCCACCAGTGGCCACGAACCAGATTGGTCCGGAGTCGCCTCGTCGTCAAACGCTCTCGGCAAAATTTTAAATTTGTCTCCAGTGAACCTACCGTATACTTATTTATACCGTGCCGACACGTGGCTTATTCGCGTGTTGCGAAATATCGGCAAAGAATCCTCCGAGGGTTACCGCCGCGAAGTAAAATATTGTGAGCGCATTGATGTCTCTAAGTCGTTTCATGCGCGCCTTTTTATCAAAGTAGAATTTTGGTTGCTATTACAATTTTATAATAAAATAGGTACATAAAATGCTATTACCAACAAAACAATGGTATGGCTATGCTGGTTGTAACCACTATCACCATTATTAAGTAATTTTTTTATGGACAAATTTCAATTAAACACATAATACAATGGAACGCTTTAAGTATTTTAGCAAAGGAACCATTAACAAAAAAAACGTTAAATTAAAGATAGTGATTTGGTATTATTAAATATAGATGAACGCATTGCTTCAGCTTTTATTAATTTTAATAACACCTGGTTGCCTTTACTGAACACGACACCCAAAAATGAACTAAGTCTTTAAACAAAAATCATTGAAATCTTCTCAAACATATGATACCACATATATATCACCTCAAAAACGCAGTAATTATTGACCTAATAAGACCTCCATATCATACTAATAGTCCAAAAGCCAGTGACGTACGTTTCATGAAGTGTTTGATGCACCTTGAAATTTTGTGTAATAGTATCTATTGGATAGATAAGCAGGTAATACATGTGTTGGTCCGACCTACCTGAGGAAACCAGGTACTGCGCATAAGAGAAAGGTGTAAAAAATATGGCTCAAAAAAGTGTTTGATTCAGAGGCCAACAAACACCAATCGAAAGTTAAGGTAATTTAAAACACAGAAATAAATATGGCAGACACTTTTTAGGGGGTTAACATTTAACAAATACACCCCAAGGTTGTTTTTTTAATAATACAAAATGAAGTGCTTGATTCACGCTGAAAGAGACAAGTATAGAAAGAATAGACCTGCCATGTCTGACGACGAATAACAACCGGCAGCTTTATTAGTTATTTGCAGTGGTGCTTTATTAATTTCATCAAGTTTATGAAATTAAAAGCGAAAACTACGGGAGATGATGGTAAATGAAAAGGTGCCTATAAATATGGCGAGACGCGCGCGAGTCTACCACGAGCCGCTCGAGGGAGGCTCGACGGAGGCTTGCAGCGATCCGTTTTCTGTCGGTTTTTGGGGCGACCTCAAAGGGATTTTGCGCGTTTAGTGGGACGGGTTCGTGGCAGGCTCGTTCAAAATTTGGGTTGCAGCGAGACCTTTGAATTCGTTTCCGTTTTACAGTGCCGTAGGGTCATCAAATATCCAAAAATAAACTGTACGGCATGGCCGCACATAATTTCAGACTCTCTTTTGTTTATACTTTTAATAATAATAAACATTTGGTGCCATAGAACTAAATAAAATTAGATTAATGCACCACAAAACTAAAAATAAGTAATGAACGCCAACATCACACATCCTTAATTTTAGGATAATTTACGCACCGCGTAATTTATCCAGTGACCGCACCGCTTTGATTGTTCAACCTTGAAATGTCATAAAAAATAATCCTTTTTATTTCCAATAACAATAAAATATTTTAAAACTTTAAATGTGAAATGTAACTCCAGAATTTTAACTTTTTGGGGTCTGGAATGACCAGGATAACTAACAATCTCTTTTAAATATCGTGTATGTGAAAAATGTTTATTTGCATTTAGAATTCTCAAAAACTGTGACAGTGTTTACAGATCGCGACGAATACCCAAATTATGAGTCGTACGCGGCGGCCTGTGGTTGTTTATTTAATAAACTTCAAATTACAAAAGCTCCACTGCACATAACTAATAAAGCTGCCGTTTGTTCTTCGTCGTCAGACATGGCAGGTCTATTCTTTTATTTTCTTGATTTCCCAACCACGATTATTAGTCGCACTTCTTCACTCAGTTCTGAACTGAGCCGAAAAACAAATCCAAAAGTGGCCCTGCTTAAATTAAAATAATTCGTCGCTGGCTCGTGGCATGCGCGTATCTCCTGATGGATCCGGGATACTCGCGGTAGGCTCGCGTCGGGCTCGCTGCTTCAAAAAAGTTGCCGCGTGCCACGAATTTCTATAAATAGGATTGGCTCGCGCGCGGCTCAGGCGCGTCTCGCCATATTTATATGCACCTTAACATGGTTTCATCGGACCACTCCATATATTCACCAACAACAACTATCGCGTCATCAGTCTCGCTGCAAACTAATTGAACGAGCCTGCGACGAACCCGTCCCACTAGACGCGCAAAATCCCTTTGAGGTCACCCAAAAAAACGACAGAAAACGGATCGCTGCAAGCCTCCGTCGAGCGGCTCGTGGTAAACTCGCGAGCCCCGTATCAATATGACGAGCTTGGCTCGTTGGAGGCGCGGCTCAGGCGCGACTCGTGCGCGTTTTGCCATATTTATACGTACCTTAAGAATAACAAACGGTTGAATTTTCATTGCCGTAGCAACAATAAACACCTAAATTTTCAATTTAATATACGTATAATCGTATTGTACGTGAAACGTATTTTTTATAATAATAATAATAAATACAATTTTTCATCAATACTAATCATGGGATTTTTTATGATAACCCTGAGCAGTCATTATTATTTTTTTGATATTAGATAAACTATAAATTGAATTTTTTCATTATAAATTTACTTTACTATATTGTGCTATTCTACTATCTTGAGTGATAAGAACTTTACAAATAAATTATGATACCAAATAAACACATATTTTTAATTTTACTCCAAAATATTAATTGAAAATATATAGCCGGTACAGTTGTATAAGAGGACGTGAATGACGTGATCAACAGACATTGAGAGCGCAGAGACCGTAGCTACGTCGGTGATCGCTGGTCTCGCTTACGTTTGCAACTACGCGCAGCCTATCTCTCTCTTTTATAAGCAACATTTATTTTCATGTTGGCCAATAAGTAAACCCCGGAAAAAGTGTCTGCCTTTTTGTATTTATTCTTTACTATATGTAATTAAGACGCTGTTTCCAGCGTGAACCAAGCACTTCATTTTGTATTATTAAAAAAAGAACTTTGGGGTGTAGTTGTTAAATGTTAACTCCCTCAAAAGTGTCTGCCTTATTTATTTCTGTGTTTTAAATTACCTTAACTTTCGATTGGTGTTTGTTGGCCTCTGAATCAAACATTTTTTTGGGCCATATTTTTTTACACCTTTTTCTTATGCGCAGTACCTGGTGTTCCCAAGTAAGTCAGGCAAACACATGTTTACCTGCTTATCTATCCAGTAGATACTACTACACAAAATTTCAAGGTGCATCAAACACTTCATGAAACGTGCGTCACTAGCTCTCCGACTATAACGTAACAAACCAGCAATTAAACGATATGACATTATTCTTGTCAAAGTCAATTCAAAACTTGACAAAGTGCACAAGCTTTTTACTGTTTTAATGGCACTTACTAACCATTTTAATTTTTAGATTTCTCGTTCTTGACAACGGGACAGATTTGTTCCTCGAAACGTCGAGCATTCTCCAGTTCTTTTAGGTTTTTCAGCTTTGTTAGGGTCTCTAAACTAGCACTTGTGCTATTTACACCCTGGGGCCAGAACCGAATCTGTTTTATTCAAAAAGTCTACAAATGAGGCGGCAATAATTTGTCTGAGAAACAACAATATAGAACATATCTACGAGATGACGGTTTTTGTACCATATAGTTATCGGGAACTATTAACAACCACTTCTTCATTCAGTATCAAGCATTTATCTCTCATTCAGTATCACACTGAAGCATTCATCTATCCCATCCGTGTAACAATAATTAATGACTTCACATGGTGGGGGTATTGTCGTATAGTAGTCACATTTTGACTGTAAAGGTATGGTTACTTTGTTATTTTTACCACAGAGGAAAATTTAAAAATTCTCATAATCAATTA
This sequence comes from Pissodes strobi, assembly GCA_016904865.1. Lineage (NCBI taxonomy): Eukaryota > Metazoa > Arthropoda > Insecta > Coleoptera > Curculionidae > Pissodes > Pissodes strobi. Next base: position 122,558 of record MU183349.1, read on the forward strand.
CTGCTCCGTGTCTCGAAAATAAATCGGCACCTATACTATCGTCAAACCTATCGATAATAAAAAATTCAATATTAAATTTCTCAGCATTTATCATAAGCGAAATATGTGTCGAACCTACTGTTGAACCAGAAATTCCTTTTATATTTATTTCCTCAGTTGTATTTATAATTGCACGCTTACTCAAATATTCAGCAAAAATGCAACTAATAGGACTCGCCCCGGTATCAATTAAAAATACCAACTCGTCCGTTCTATACCTTATGCTTATGTAATTTAATGCATTAATATTTAGATTAAATACTTCTGAATTATTAACATTATGAGCCTCGAAAAACTGCTGATTGATACGATTTGTTGCCTGTTTATTATTCTCGTCGTTTTCCCTGCTGTCGGTGTAATAAAACTTAGATGTTTGAAAATTTCCTCGATTTCGCCCATATCGTCGTAGTAGAGACCGTCCCCGACCTTGTCCTTGATATTGATTTGATTCCGGTCTGTCGTCGATCGAAATTAAACCTTTGGCTTACACTATCACGGTTACTGAATATAATGTTATCGTGTCTACTGCGATTACCACGACTATAGGGTTTATTAAAATTACCTCGACCGCCCATGTGAAATACATTAGAACCGCACTTTGAGTTAACTTAGCTTTTAGAACATTTTTATCAATAAAGGCTTTCCGTCGTTATCTATAAGCTCGCTATACAGTTCAATGGTGTCAATTAATTGCTTAGTAGCCTCCTCGGTACCATCCATCGATGAGGGCAACTAGGACGCGACTGTCCTTAAATCAAATATTTCCGACATACTTGTATTATTATATTAATCCTAGTTCTACCTACAGTTTCTTCTTAACTAATTACCCTTTCTTGCCTTTGGTTAATAATCTTTCGGGAAATAGTAAAATACTCCTGGATCACTCTAAAATACTCTTTAAAACTTTGCTCTGGGTCTTCCGCCTCTAGGCTGGCCTATTTTTTAAGGTTATTAAATTTATTTTCTAACTTTCCTACGTCTATCGATAGTTTAGTTAATCTAGCTACATTTTCACGACGCTTCCTTGACTCTTTCCTAATGCTTTTGTAATTTTTTTCTAAAATCTTACATAATTCTATAATTTCACTTAACTCTACCATACTTCTACCAAAATTTAAACATAGCTCACAATATTTACCTACTAGACTCTCCTTCTGCTTTACAGCACCTCTCGACTACGTCTGATTTCCTTCCGTATCTTCTTTTCTATGCCTTTCTTCACTCGGTAGATACAGTGTGCTACAACAGCTATGACAGCTACACAGAAGGCTACAATCCCCAAAAGTTTGCTTATTGAAAATCATTTAGCAGTATTCTGAGTTAAACCTCCACTGTTGATTTACCAAAACTGCTTTTGACTGGAGCCCATTTTTGGTACCGGCTGGCAGGGTCGCCATATGTGATATTCTCTGTTCGGTTCGCCAGTATCTTTGCATACTGGAGGAGACAACTCGTTTTATGGTTTTATTAGTAAAAACATAAGTACAAAATAATACTTAATAATACACTAATCTAAGCCGAAAGTTGACTATTATACATAAATGTACATCTATAAATAATCACTTTCAGGGTTTGTCTATATTATACTTAACCTTAAAACAATTACTATTATCTAAATATCATGAATACTTATTAATAACATCAACGAATTCATGGTCATTCTAATTTCTGCAGCCCTGAACTATCAAGGTAATTAGGCAATAATAATGCCTACAATTTGTCTAAATGACGGAATCCGATAGAGAGCGAAGGGCCATGCGTGAAGTGAAATTTTAAAATACTTCTGGCACTCCGGTCACGTATGCGCAGATCCCAAGCTCGAAACTTTGGGGTACGGCAGCAGAGTGACTTTTTGCGCTTCACCCGATTAGATTTTGCAGTGATTCGTTGAGGAAGGTTATACATTGAAATGACCAATAACGCGAGTTGGGGGCTTGTCGCTGATATGGTATATCTATATTTAGTAAAATCGCCTACGTGAAGCCCCAGGCGCCAGCGCAACAAAAAGTACTAAACTAAAAGATTAACCTATGAACCACATAATACATACCTACCATTGAAAAGTGGAAGAAAAGTATCGCCTGTTAAGCACCAACCAAACCCTCAAGTTCCCATAATAAACACAATCTGGTGAGTTTTCAGTTGTAAAGGAAAAGTAAATATTGAGTCTTGTTTAAGTAAGGCTTATGCGGAACAAATAAATATTCATAAATAAAGACCTTGAATTTTATTTTAAATCCGGGATTGGATGCAACATTGAGAATACTAGTGACTATACCGATGACCACTGCGGCAGCTGAAAGGTGATTTTCAAATTTGAAGTTAATTAAAACATGTAAGAAATGAAATGGGGAATGATTAGACTAAATGCTTTAGCTAGGTTGCATATTGAGTGCTATGGTCGAACGAATTCCAGATTTTCATGAAAAAGTTATTGAAAAAATTATTTTGGACAAAAACAAGCGAATGAAATTTCACTTTAAAAACTAGGAGACGGCAAGGTCGAAGTGCTAACCACCGACAAAAAATGTACAATAATCCTTTTTTGCCATCAAACTGATATTTTTTTGAACGTTTTCGAACTTCTCATGAACTTTTTTCCAACTTTATAGATTTTTAGTTAGGTACAATAAACTGTTTTAATGGTTCACTCTTCTGGAATCGGTAAGCACATACTTATTAATTTCTTCAAGTGCGCAACAATTGTCAATCAAGGGGGCGCCAAATCCTTGTTTTTTTTTAATGATTTTAACGACTTTTGGGTAAAATTTTGTTAGCCTCCGCCAGGCTTTTTCATGATGGCGCCAAATGCCTTCTTGCCTTGCGCCGTCCCACTTTAAAAGCCCACGAGCCGCCACTGTTACCATCATTTGTAAGGGGCCCCGGGAAAATCCTTGCAATATGGGGGCCCCGGATTTGAAGTTACGCCACTGAATAGAGAACGCGTGCGAGACGACACAGAGACCGCCACACTTTAGCAAGGGTTTGTTTGCCATTTTTCTAATGGATCGGAAAATAGAAGCTACGTAACTGAATGCTAAGAGGGACCGTTTAGTTTCACGGCTAAAGAGAGAATCACTACTTTTATGAGACTTTTCTCGCCTTATCTGATGGATCGAACAAGGGGATTAACGTGACAGAGGTCAGAAACTCACGAGGAGTTACGACAGAATAAATCATGAAAAGGTACCAGAACTTACCCCCACTACTAAAATATACTTTGGTATAGGATAAATAAAGGAAATAGAGGGAAGTTACACCAGAAATTAAGGCCGTTGGCTTCCTGAATACAAAATATGAATTCTGAGACCAACCTGGTGTTTATTGGTTTTTGAGTAAATTGATTTTTATAGACCGGGATTTTAAGGGTCCCACAATAACTGCTTCGAGTGAGATTGGAAAGCAAGGATTTCATAGCTATATGGGCGTGTCTGAAAATTGTTTGAAAATTAAGGTTGTTATATGTGCCGTGATTAAGCTTCCGGTGTTAAGTATCTAATCTGGCTGGCGTTATAAGATGCTCTGCGTATGATTGTTTGAAGCCATTTTTAATCCAAATGAAATATAGAAGTTTTCTTACGCGTAGAGTTAATATCCGTTGTGATAAGAGATGGGCGGGCGGCGCAATGCGAGAATTTAATGGCTATATGATTACCATGTATAATATATAATATTATATTAATATAATGAGAAATAAAGCGACAGATTTACAAACATGTTTAAATGCTTTTTGAACATTATTATTAACCTTGACATTAACTTTGACTTGCAAAAGATGAAAATTTAAAAAGTAGCAGGCGTTTCGTTTGCAACATCGATAGTCATATTCAAACCATATTTATGTGAGATAGTATAAATATAATTTTAAATACTTTAAAAACTAATGAGAAACTGCACATGGTGTGTTGTCCAAAATATGAAATCTTCCAAGAATTAAAAAATGCTTTAAAAATCATACCATTCAATTTAAAATAACCCAAAACTTTCATATTTAACATTTTTCCCCATGTTTAAATATAGGTATACACAAATTTATTAGGCCTGTTCACTTTCAATTAGATATCACTGTGCAATATTGTGAATATATATCAAATACCATATATCATGCGGCTATATTTAGGTGAGGGCAATGTGTCCGATAAGGCTCCTCCATCAAGAAACCCACTAACCCAAAAACTAAAATCAGAAGTATGTTAGGTTTTCTATTTTTCCGTTCCATAGCCGTTAGAGCTCGCTACCGCTAAGCACTCTTGTATAAAGTCACTGTACTAAGCACATGACTGCACCCATTTCAGTTATGCCGCGCTGCATTTGAGCAGTACAAAAAAAAGAGTGTAGTCGAAAAACCTTTTAATACTCTACCTGCAGATGACTGGAGATAGTTACCAGTTGAAATGTTGTGTAAGAACTAATCGATAAAGACAAGAGATGTCTAAAATAATCAGTCTTGTTGTGGCACGTGGATTAGCAAATTTAGCATTTCTTTTCATCTTTATTGTGTAAGAACTAAATGCAGGGGTTTATTCTTTCATTCTGTTTTCTATGATATTTCGTCATGCTATAATTAGCTAATTACGTGTTTTAGGGTTTCTTGCAAAAGTTTTCAAACTATTTATTTCTGGTACAGATAAGAGCCCCAATTTGTGTAAGAAATACATAATCTATAATCTAAATTTTTTAAAAATTTGAGCCTGATCCAATAACATTTTCGCCTTATGTCAGTGGCACTTAGCATCAGCAAAATTTGGGCCTGGTTTCGAAAATGGCTTACGCGTGGAGCTTTTTTGTGACCTCTCTTTACCGTTGCAGGATTAAATCTTAAAAATCCGTTTACTATAGCCAAACATCCCCTAAAAATGTAGTTTAAACGAGCCCACCCGACATTCCACCGCTTATATGCTTACATAAACAGACTTAGCCGATTAAACATTAAATTCTAACTACTACTACTATTAACACTCAAATCCGTTCCAAAATTACTATACTGGCTATTTTCAAAGAGAGAAGTTTACGTACGTGATATTTATGACAAAATAAATCATATATTATGTGCTATGCGAATATATTTTTAGGTACATATGGTGCTTACAAATCATGAAGGGAATTCGTCTATATTACGGGTTTTCTACATTTACGTACAAGACCATAAAGCTACTGTTAAATATATTGGTCGGACTTGTGCTATCAGTTTATATTCTTTTTTCTGTATTGGTAAGTTTTGCTTGTATTTTTTGGCAATCAGCATTTTTCTTATTTTAATTATAATGTAGTAAGTTTATATATATATATATATATATATACTCTATATTGGTTGCCATAGTAACCGACTTGTCAACGTAAATCGTTAATTTTTTTTATCTTTACCTAAATACCAAATATCAAATCTCTAAGTCGTACGATTGACGA
>MU183349.1:153002-177527 GCA_016904865.1 Pissodes strobi
CATCCGATACATCTAATATCATTAGATGGATGCACCCCAGTGTAGGGTACCTGCAGACGGTTCACGCAGATATATTGCATACTTGTATGTATTATATTATGTTGTATAATACTGCCTATGCTAATTAATACCGATTGTCCCTCAGTCTTCTAATCTCCTATATATATCGAGTTGATGTAGGTTCAAGACTTGTATATATTATTTTAATAACAGTGCAAGGTCGTCAAGGTTAAGTCATCCTTGCTGGCTGCGTTTGGTAGCGCGTTCGTTGAATTGAAACAATAATACTACGCTTAAACCTCGAACCGGACGGATTACCTTCACTGATCTAATTTCTGAAATACGGAGTGTTTTCTTGATACCCTACACCTCCTTTTTTTGGAAATGTTCCTTATTTTTGTTGTGGCAAAAATGAGGACATTCGAGTAAACCTAATTGTATATATTTCTAAAAAAACATAAGCTATACAATATTATTACTTATAATAAAATGTCAAAATAATTGTTCTCTCCAAACAAAATACTAATATTTAGAATTGTAACTTTCGTTTTTTTTTTTCACTTGACTGGGCAAGGGTTTTTTCTTTTATTATGCAAAAAATTTTTATTATCTAAGTTACAACTGCAGTCGTTTTTTTTGCTTGGCTGGCCAGCCCAAATGCAAAGAATAATTAAAAATCTAATAAATATTTACATAAAAGGTAGAAAAATATATACATGAAAAAAAATATATACATTAAAGTAGAATGAAAATTACGTTATGCCTTATACCTATGTTAAATAGAATGTATAGTCTGTCTAGAAAGTATCCGGAAAAAAGAAAATACAATTAAATTTTTTCGGTTCAAATTTTTATTACTTGAATTATAAAATTACAACAAAAAATTCATCTCATTTACATATACAACCTCCATTTATCTCTAAACGCTTCACGTATAGTGAATATACACCCGAAACTAGGTGACCGTCATAATGTTCGGTGTTGGTGGTACAGGTGTAAAACTTACCTAATCAAATCTGTGTTACTTTGTGGCATTACTCGTTCCACGTCAATGTTTGTTAGTCCCCATAATGTGTTTTCACTGAGACTAAGATCGGATGAAGCTGCTGCTATGAATTTGTTGCCAATTGGTGTTCTTGCATTCAAGCTTAAATTTAATATGAAGTATGGCATCGTGCATTATACTGCTGAATATACCACCCCTCTGAAAACATACACCGTCTCCTTCTGGAAAACCTTCTATAATGGCACAATACTTTGCACTGTTAACGGTACCATCAACTATACAGAGAGCTGTAGTACCACGCTGTGATATTACTCTCCACACCATTATTTCTATGGGAACATTTATGAATTTGGACTGTAACATGTTCTCTTAATAAGATTTTTAGGTAAGTTACACCAAGCTGGAAAGAACTTTGTTGAAATTATCTGCTTGAAAACGTTCACAAAATCAGTATCATTGCAATGATTTTTTTGATTTCATTGATATGTAGCATGCTAAATTTTTTAAATCTTAGGGGCGGATTTTGTTGTCCCGATGCCGCTAGAGCATTTTAAATGTTTCCGCAAGTCCTACGCGGTCTTTTCGAAACTGGTCTAGGACTCATATCTGTGCGTTTTTTTATCATCTTTATTGTCTCATATGCTCAGCTTTTTTCGAGTCCACTCAATTACACTAATTTTATAACGTTCGAACACCTTTTCTATACAAATATTCTACCTCTCTTCTTTTTGCTACTTTCGATATTCGTTCACAAATCTTAAGCCTGCTTATAATCAACAATCTTTCGCAGATACTGTTGCCATGTTATTTTGACCTCAGCCTACTATCCGGAGAATGTACTTGAGGTATTACTTTTGTCTTGGAATGTTACGAAAAAGAAATATATTAAAATTAGGAAAAATATAAAATTCCGGATACTTTCTAGACGGACTATACATTGGGTTATATGTTATTCGAATGCACTGCACTCGCGTAAGTGTTCTTCGGCACTGCTTAAAATTAATTTACAAAAACAATTGAATAAAAGTATGGAAATTGAGTTTACAGATTTGCAAACGGTTGAATTCTATTTTTATGTACAGTTTGCTTTTTTCCCGTTGCGTCTAGTATCGTGCAATTTACTCCCTCTATATTCGTTATGGAGAAAGGACCTTTGTAACAAGGATCAAATTTTGGTCGGTTCTCGTTGTTTAATACAACTAGATCACCTGGTTTAAGCTGTAGTTGACTAGCTTTTTTATCGTAGGTCAGTTTCCGCAACTCTTTAGCTTTTGCAATATACTGCTGAGCGCGAATGTTTGTCGCTTGTATCAGGTGTCGAACTTCCTGATAATAAGCGTATGTGTCGTATACAGGGTCAACTTTTTCTCCTAACAGATTCTCAAGCAATTCCGCTTTTCGTGCGAAAACTAGTTCAAATGGAGTATAATTGTGATATGCACTGGGCGTAGTGTTATAACAGAACCTGTAGTATTTGATTAGTTCGCCCCAGTCGGTTTTTGCTTCGTTAATATACGTACGTACATATTCATTAAGGACTTTGTGATTTCGTTCACATCCTCCAATGGTTTGACTATGATATGCTGTCGAAAATGTGTGATTTATGTTTAATAATTTTGTCAATTGTTAAAATACCTCATTCGTGTACTTTGTACCCATATCCGTTCTAATTTCTCTCATTGGTCCATATGTAAGTATGAATTCGTCCATTATTGCTTTTGCAATTAATTGTCTTTGCTTCTTTATTTGGTACTGGGTACCATTTTTACGTATTTTGTTAACTCGCATTGGATCGTAACTGCGTATTGGTTGTTTTGGAATGTTTTCTGGAACGGGCCAATCGCATACGATGCCGAAAGCTCTCTGTGGAGTAGGTGTAATAATCATGGGTTCCACATGAGTTATTTTCTTTTCATTTAATTGGCATTTTACACAATTTCTTACGTAGTTCGCTACGTCTTTTGACATTCGTTTCCAGCGATATTTGGTTCTTAATTTTTTAAGAAGTTTCTTTTGTCCACAATGTCCTCCCACGAGTGGATCATCGTGAAATTGTCTAATTAAGTTTGTTTTCTCGTCGCGTCTCGAGATAACAATTGGATCCTTATATAAGATAATACTTAAATTCTTCAATATTTTATACCCCATTTCTTTTAATTTATTTATTGTGCACATTTTAAATATTTGGTCATTTGCTTTTAGCTTAACCTTATAAATATCATGATCGCCAGCCATTAGTTCGAGCTTAAACAGTATTGCCGCTAGCGACATATTGCCATTAGTGATCATAATTTTATTTTCGTCATTTTTGGCGTTGGTCGACTTTTTGTCCTCAAGGCTATCCTAAGATAGTTGGGCTGAATGTCGAATTTCACCATAGGTAATTTAATTGTACTGACATTATCTAGGGTTTCTAAAATTTTTGGTTCTGGAATGTCGGTCTTGTGTTTTTCAATGGTTTTTCTTTCTTTTTTATTGTCTTTCCTCGACATTGCTCTCGTTATTGCTAATACTTGTACGGACTTGTTGGCTATTTCTTTTAGTTCATCCACGGTGATTCTAGACAAGGCGTCAGCTCACACATTGTCTTTCCCATTTATGTAGTCTACCTTAAAGTCGAACTCTTCCAAATCGAGTCTCATTCTGGTCGATTTTGACGATGGATTTTTCATTGCAAATAGGTAAACAAGTGGTTTGTGGTCAGACTTGACTAAGAATGTTTTCCCGTATAAGCAAGCTCTAAAATGATTTATTGCCCAATGTATAGCGGCTAGTTCTTTCTCTATTGTTGCTTTATTTGCTTCTCCCTTCGTAAATGCTCTAGAGGCGTATGCAATGGGTAGATCTTTTCCCTCGAAGTTCTGTGATAGAACTGCTCCACATGCCTCTTTTGACGCATCCGTAGTCAAAATAAATTCTTTCCTAAAATCGGGGTACTGGGTCTATTAGAGCAGCTTTTAAGGTGTCAAACGCATTTTGGCACTGCTTTATCCAGTTAAAGTGAACATTTTTCTTTGTAAGCATATTTAATGGCCTTGCGATGGGTGCAAAGTCGGGGATGAATCTACGATAGTAGTTACAAAATGCGATAAAACGTTTCGCTTCGTCGGCACTCTTCGGGGTTGGATATTTGTTTACTATGTCATATTTAGAGTCGTCTGGTAATTTTGTGTCCTAAATATGTTACTTCGTTTTGAAAGAATGTACATTTTTCTGGATTGTGTTTCCTGCATGTCTCGAAAACGTTTTTTAAATTTTTAAGGTGGTGGTTTTTTGAACAACCTATTACTATGATGTCGTCCATGTACAGAAAAGCTTTTTTCTTCAAACGTCCGTAAATCCGTCATTACTCGACTGTGTAGGCGGCCGTCAAGTTTCATTTTTCCTCCGCCGGAGCTTTACTTTTCACTTTTCCGCCGGCGGAGGTAAAAGTGTTGTCATAGCAACATAGATACAATACAAACAGACAACAAAATAAGCGTCAACAACTCAAGATTTATTAAACTACAATTTGTATTTATCACTCAATTTGTGACTGCATTTCTAAAAATCACTAATTTAGGAACAAATTGGTTATTATATAATCGAACTTACTCAATAACTGCTTATCAATACGGAATTAAAACGCAATCGGAGACGCCATCTTAAAAAAATAATTATTGTTGACAGTGTCCACTGACAGCTTTATGTTAAATTCATCGACACCGGTCCAAGCAAGGCCACCTACGACCGTGGTCTAAGCCGCCTTGCGAACCCATTTATCTTTAATAATAATTAGATATTATTACTATTAAAAAGAGATGTTTTTGCATTAATTTGTCGATATTTGAAGAAAAAACAGCATATTTTATTTGGAGGAAAAGTTACTTTTCCTCCATATAAAATAATATACTATTTCAGAAAGTAAGCACTTCAAGCCAAAAAAATCCGGAGTTTTTGAAAAGCATAGTTTCATAAAATTTATTGTGGAAGCGCCAGACTGAAAAATTTTATTAATAAGAGTAAGTCTATAAATAAAAAATATATATCTATTCCTACTTAAGTGGCGCCATTTTTCACATAGTATTTAGATGCTGCATATTTGAACTCAATTTTAATATTTTTTATGTTTAAGTGGAAATGCGAAACAAAGCCTTATATAATTGGTATATTTTATTTTATTTCTTATAGGGAGTTTCCATTAGGTACAATGCAATATTAAAAAGGGCATGTAAAATATTCCGTTACCGCAAATAAATAAATATTGATAAGTCGTTCTGGTGATTTAGCTTCTATTTACGTAAAAATCGAGAATAAATATGAAAGAATATACAATACAGAGTGTGATGACTGATTTTTGTGGATACTTCTCATTTTGATTAAAAGTGGCATGCTATGCGGTCTATGCGCAATGAATCTAGAGCAAGCTTGTTTCAATAGAACTCCCTGTTATTACATTCCTCCGTTAGCTGAATGATTCCATTACGAAGTCTTTTTAATATAAATGCAATAATATAGAGGGTTATTCACTTTCTATGTTTTAATAGAGTAACATCGTGATCATATGTACATATATGTGTTGTAGGTAAAACTTGATTATTATTAAGGTTTTGATAGCACAAATGTGTTCTAAATGTTCACTGCTAAAACTATTACCACAATCTGTACCAACAACACATATCATCACAATTTTACCCTCTTAATACTGAAAGAGTTCAAATTCTGAACATAAAAATTAACTACCCTGTTTAATGTTGTAATGTGTGGCTTATAGTCAACCTATTCTTATTCGCAGATAAATTTTTAGGTTGCTTTTATTATTGGATTTGCGGAGCATGGCTTAGAGAAGAGCTTATGAAAATGTCTATTCACGATATAGAAGACAGGGAAACAGTGCTAATAATAAAAATTCCTGATTCAAAAAATGGAGTAGAGCGAATATTCACTATTCTAAATCCAAATGAAAATATAGATTTTTTGTCATACATTAGAAGATATATTGCATTAAGACCATATGGTATTAACACGCCAAGACTATTTTTAAAATGTATTCAAAATAAGTGCAAAAAGCAACCTATTGGCATTAATACATTTGGCAAGATGCCTTCTATAATATTTAAATTTATCAAAAACGTAATCTAACCAAATGCGAAATCTGAAGAATGCTAATACACTGACGAAACGTTTTCTCAACTTTTAAGCTAAGCTTCAATTTTAGATAATGGAGATATGGTTTAAGTACTTTAGTGCAGAGAATCAACAAGCTTCTGTATATAATTCAATAAATGCATACATGAGGTACAAGGCATTGCCGGTGAACCTTCGGGAGAGGATATACCTATATCTGGAATTTAAGTTTCAGGGACATTTTTATAAGGTAAGAGTTTAAAATTTAATGTTATAATATACGACAACAAGGTAAGACTGTATAATTTCACCTAACTTTTAATTGTTAAGAATGAAAATTAAAATACCTGAAATCCATATATACTATTATAAATTTGACTTAATAGCCTCTGCCTATTTAAGTCAAATGGGCTATTAAGGAATATAATCTTGCTTTTTTTTATTTATTTTTAAACTTTTCAGATAGTCCAATTATATGCCTTTAGCTACAACCATTTAATAATAGACGCATAATACTTATGAGCATTATAATAAAACCAGTGCAATTAAAAAGTTCTAATAAATCAACAAGTTTAATTATTATGAATTCGTAATAGGAAATTAGAGAGCCGAAACTATGGAAACGAGGAATTTCAACACATTTGACGTCTCGGTTGACGTAAATGTTAAAATTTCGCTTTCTAGTTAAGTATTTTGTGTCTATAGTATATAGTATTTGACTCACGTATAATAAACCATAATAAACTCTAATGATTATGGCCTACATTATACGCTTGTATGATGTTATTCAAATAAAATCCTGCGCAAATGTGTGGGTTTGGTTTAGTGAACGTTTGGAATCATTAGAATTAAGTGTTTAAACAATTACAAAACACTTGTAAATTTTTGGGATGTATTTTCTGCGTATTTAATCTAATATAGAACACTCTGTAGTAACTTTTCAGTCGCTTGCTACACTATGAGCTGAAAACAAGAAAAAACTTCGTAGCCGCCTCGGTAGCCCGTTATAATCATGATTACGTTTCAGTGCGTTGCACGATACATTGCTTTTTGACTTTTTGTTCGAGTTCGAGTGAAGGACAGTTGTCAAAATATCTAAAGTGCGTAAAGGCAATTAATAATCCGTACAGGCACAGAATAGTTATTTGTGTATTTAGAACGCAAAGTAACATATTGCCGCTTGAGAAAGAATCTTTCGAAAACGGCAATCTTACTTTGCGCTCGAAAAACACACAGAACTTTTTCTACAGCCGCATTTTTAAAAATTAAATCCACATTTTTTTCTATACTTATTCTGAAATTTGCAAATGACTGTCAATTTTGACATGTTATATTCGGGCTTCGGGCATATTTAGAACAGGATTGCCAGCAACAAACTGTAACAAACGCACGACTGTCATTTATTTATCTTCGGTTTCCATGACCATTCATAGCACACTCGACGGAAAAAGTGAGATTTTTCCTTTCCATGTTCGCGCTAGAGCGCAAAATAAGGATCCACGGCATTCGTCGATTTTGCGATTTCATTTGAATTTAGCAGTTAGTTATTTTGCGCGCGGCTGTAGAAAAAATATATTGTGTAACTATATTTTCTGTGTACAGATTATTAATGAATTTATATTCCTTGTTGCAGCGTATACCGTGTAAATGGCGAAAGATATGGTTGCGTATGTTTTTTTTTTGCGAAGGTTTGGAAAATTATATTGTAATTAAATACTACTTTGTTATATGACGATGTAAACCTATGCAAATACCCAAGATAAGATAACATTTTGCTAATTGATCATTTATTCATTTCCTATAAAAGCGTACTTGCAATGGTATAGATAAGATTTTTGAGCCTCGGTCGTCACCGAGTTACTTGATCTTCACCTAGTTTAAGCACAGAAGAAAAAACAATCCGAATATTCTCTCTGAAATGCCGCCTTGGATGTCTTTCAGACAAATTCCTTCAGCGTCGGCCATTTTTAAATGGGAAATTCCAGGGCCGTATTACGCTTTTTCCAAATTTCGTAAACAGATGGGTATATTCGCATTATTTTATTATCATGTATTTCTCAGATACTATGTAAATAGTATGGGAGTTAATAATATTTATTGATATGTTATTGCTATTGCTAATATCCGAAATACATTTTTACGCATAAAACCGAAACAAACTAGGAATTATGGATAATTGCTAAAACCCTTAATTATCGATATTCACCAAACAATAGACGCAAAAAAGTTATACAAATTATGAAATTGTTTTTTGGATGCAACTGGGTCAGATTGGGTTAGTTTCTCTAGTTGAATTTCCATGAGCGGAGCGGAAGGCCATGCATATTATAAAACTTTATATTTAAGTTTGGTTACTATCTATATTAAGTAAAAGATAATTACTAATCCATAATTCCTAAAATGCTTAGTTTTCATGCATAATAACGTATTTGGGATATTAATGGTAACATATAATATAATATATTGTATGTATGTGCAGGGTTTTTATGCATATTTCGGCGCCCACCTAGAGAGTGTATTTCATAAGATATGAAAAAGTGGGAAATACAAAAGTTTCATGTTTTTTCATCACAAATTTAAAAATATTTCTTGACATACAGATAACCATGACACATTGGATATTACTTCTCCAAAAGTCATTACTTTTTCTAAAGTCATTGCTCGCACACCTCACATATATCCCATAAAAGAAGACTGGCATTATGTGGTAGTGTCCAACATCCAAGACTTGGAACTACTGACTTTATCCGATGCTTTCCAATGCCTGTTCACATTCCGATTTCAAGGTTGGTGTGCAGAAAAAAACCACCTAAATCAGCTTAAGGACATAAGTATGTGGTCGTTGGATACTGTCAATTAATCTTTAACATCCTTAAAGTTATCACCGCCTGCGGCAAGTACTTCGTCCAATGGCTATTATCATTTTGTACGAGGCACTTTGGACGGCCAAAGCCTACCACCACGCTGTGACTCAACATCTGTACATATACCTGGACAGGTGAAATCTGTTGGTGTTGGCTCTGGCAGGGAAGCTTTGACTGTCTGTAAGTATCATGCGCTAGAGAATTTGATGGTTATTGTGGAGAAAAATGCGAAGAGGAATAGTTGGCTGGATATGGGCCCGATGACTCCACCTATAGTGCGGCTGTCGCGAGATTCGAATGCGGCTAATGGACGTTACTTGCTAGCTAGACTGAGGGACCCCTCCATATTAAAGGCTCTTCGGCTGATCCTTGCCTATCTCCAGGACCAACCCTCCAGTGTGTGTTTTGAAGGGCACACTAGCACCAGCATCAAATTAGCTCTAGCTTCAGAGGAACTTCCTAGTGACGTGAATTATATTATCGCTTCCACGACGCCTACGGTATTGGTGTGGCTGAGGTTGAAAGGTATCTCTCTGCCTTCAGGTCTTTTTTTTTTCATCGGAGAGAGTCCAACACCTTCAGAAGGTTAGGGAAAGTGATAGCAATTATTTTGCTACTGGCTCTCCGATTAGTGGGGGCAATTTTTAGATAGATTGACGCGAACAGAGGATCAAGCACCCTCTGAAAAATTGGATGGTGGCAAGCTTAGTGTTTTCTTATTAATATTCAGTCCTTAAGACACAAAACATCCTGATAGCACTTAATATTTTATAAATATTTTAAAAATATTCATATTTTTAATAAATATTTTTTAGCAAAATAAAATATTTAGGAAATATTTCCAAAAAAATATTTGTTGCAAATATTTAGGTAATATTAAATAAATATTTGAAAATTCAGTTAAATTGCCTTAGTGCTGTGCTTGCTACCTATTATTAATAGTAAGACATTGCATTGATCAATTGCTGTGATTTCCGTGGTTTCTCAAAGAACTTCATATTTTAGTAGAACCAATAATATTTAGAAAACATTTGTAAAAACATATTTATTGCAAATATTTAACTAATATTAAATAAATATTTTGGAACTCATGTTTATTTCACTCTGCCTCACTTTGTGGCTGACCACGGCGCGGCGCGTCGGTCGTATCTCCGACTATCCCGTTTTGTTGTTTGTTAGGTTAGGAATGGGAAGCACATACCTCACTCATGATACAAGCTATTCTTTATATCATGCACCACACCACATTCCCTTCGAGGCTGTTTTTCAATTTACTTTATCGAGGTTTCGTCTTTTTTCTGTTTAATAATTCAAGTTATTTTATACGATCGATTGCCCTAATATTTGTGATACAGTGAGGAACAGTTTTTTGGTAAATCGTTGGAGGTTGTTTGTTGTTGTTTTGTGAAGGTTCCAGGTTCGTGTACGTGTTTAACTAATTTTAGTTTATTTCTTATTTGTTATAGTCTCTTATGTAACAGCAAGGTATGTTTGTTACTCCCATTAGTTCCGTTCCAAAAAGATCCCTTCTAATGCAAAACAAATAATTCAAAAAATATGAAATAAATATTCAAAATCGAGTTTAAAATATATATAAAACAAATAATTCAAAAAAATATTAAATACATATTTAAAACATATGTAAAATAAATAATTCAAATATATATAAAATAAATATTTAAAACAGATATTTATTAAATATTTAAAAATCTGTCACGCAAATATTTAACAAAAATTTTTTAAAAATATTTATAAAATATTTTGTGCTATCAGGGCAGATGAATTATCCCTTTTATTAGAAGAGCTTAATTTTCCAGAAATCATTGAAATAACTGAACATTGGTTAAATGTTGATGAGCCTGGGTTTGTCAAAAATTATACTACAGTAACTAGATTTAATAGAAGTAATTTATCTCATGGAGGTACTATGATAATTTCTACTAACAACGACTTTTCGGCAGTATCTAAGTTCGATAATTTATTGTGTGAGAAAGTATTGTATTTACAGAACACCTGACGTTGACATGCATATATTTAGTCAAAGATTACTGAGCTTGCTTGAGTCCTTGCCTTTAAAAAGCAAATTTTGTGTGGCGACCTTAATGTTGACTTTTCCAGTGTGTGTGCTGCTCAAGAATCCCTTCGGTCCATTTTCGACTCCTTTGGCATAATCATGCATATTACCTCACCAACTAGAATAACTAAAACTAGTTCTAGTACTATAGACAATGTCGTGTCATCCTTTGATCCAGAATTCGTTGACCGAGCTGTTTTTAACTCGGGTTTCGCTGATCATGAGGCAGTATTAACAGAATTTTCGGTAAAATCCAAATGCAAGATTGCTTCAGGCAAATTATGCCGTATTTTCGGGACAAAAATTTTCTAAATTTCAATCACCTAGGTCTAACAACTGACTATGTTGTCCTCTCTGATGATGTCGATACCGAATTTTCTAGATTTATAAAAACTTTATGTACTCTGGCGTTCAAATCCTTTTTGCCTAGGCCTATCAAAATGAAACAACATAAACCCTGGTCAACTAAAGGCTTACGCACATCTGCAAAGAACATTATCTCACCTAAAAAAATACTCGGACAGCGTCTTCTTCCATGATTACGTGAAACTTAACAGAAAAGTCTATCATAAAACTATAAAAGCTGCCAAGGACATATTTATTATAATGAGAGACTGGCTAAAACCAGTAACGTTGCTAAAGAATCATGGTATATTGTAAATGACTTAAGGAATAAGATTTCTTCGTCTAGCACAATCGCTAATTCACCTGAGAATCTAAAAAATTACTTTGTAAATGTGGCTAAAGATTTAATGAACACCATAAGACCTTCTCATGATCCGCTTTCATATCTCTTTAATGCTAATGTAAATGTTTTGTATAGTTAGATTTTTTATATGTTTTGTACTCTAGCTCTGTCTACAAATTCTAAAAAATTTTTGACAATAAAGCATCTTATCTTATCTACTAGACCTGTCGCAATAAATTCGCTGGACCGTAGATAAAGCGAAACTGACGTTAACCCACCAATCAGAAGCGGCTAATATAGCATAGTGACGACGGACTGTAAACGATTTTAAAATTCTACGACTCTCGTTTTATAGAGATCGAACTTGCCTTACAGGCAAGGTGTTTAATCTTTTCTTATGGATTTAAAATCTGTCAAAAAGTTATATTTCATATAATTAGTTAAAACTTTAAAGACATAAAAATAAAACAAAATTTTGAACATATCTCAGAATATGCATCTGAGAGAATAGGTTAATTATGCTCTCATATTATTATAACTTCGTTATAAATTTACATACAATTTTTTTTACTTTTATAGAACTTAATTGTAAATACATTTTTTCTGTACAAATGTATACTACACAGAGTTTATTGCAATAGTGGATTTTCAACAAATTGTATTAAACAGTGTTATTAGCAAATTTTATTAAATAAATATAGTATAATAATATCGTATTTCCGAAAATTAGATCTAGGTATCATCTTTATATTTTTAGGAATCAGTAATTCGAAAAGCAACCTCAAATTTTCTCAGAAAAGAAATTTTACTTGCCGCTACCAAGGAGAGCATTCAAAGAGTGGACTTGTTTTATAAGATCCCTATGAATATATTAAGAAAAGTATGCTCTATATTAGTGTCAGAAATATTTTTACCAGGAGATGTTATTATTAGAGCTGGTAACGCAGGTATTGACTATTAACCACTGCATCGTAGATTAATAATTTAGAGAGAGTACAGAGAAAACAATTAAACGTACTTTTGAACCGATTTAGAGTTACTAACCCGAACTTGATAAACTTTTCACTATCTCATAGGAAGTTACATTGAAAATAAGTAGGCCGGATGATAACTTTTGCTGGGTTATAATACAGGTTAAATCAAGTGGCGCTTTTTCAAAGGGTTAAGGTGTCATGTATTTCTTGCCCGACATTTATTTAATCAAAGGCTTGGGATAAAACGAGGTTTCCCTAAAGTATAAAAGTTTTTGTCTTTAAGCAGTTTGGTGTATTAAAGTAAAATAGGAGTGACCAAAGACAGAATTTACAATAACAAATAACATTAAATTGTATTAGATTGTTAGAAAATCATCTCTTATTCTTGGAAGCTGTCTCAGAAGGCGTCAACTGATTTTTTAAGAATTAATATTTATTCATACCCGCTTATCGCTATATAGGGAGATTAAACGGAAATCGGTATATAAGGTTACAGAAACTTAAATATCCCGTATCTACGAGTAGCTTTACTTTTTCCTACTTCGTAAATAAGTACCTACTACATTCCAATGCTCGAAAAAAATTAAAAAAAATTGCCGAGTCGAAAAAATCAATTTTAACATTCCAAACTATATTGTTTTGGGAAAAACCCTGTATATATGCAATGAAGATAGAAGCAACTTCAGCATTTGATTAATTAAAACCAAAGACATATAAAAAATTAGTAGACCGATTTGTTTACTAAATATGAACACGCCAACATTGTTCCCCTTCTTCTTTCCTTTCTTATAAAATAGTAGGCAAGCCCTAGTATTACTTACCGCTCCTGCGGCGTTGTTGCCGATGACACTTAAGAGTATGTCTGTATCATGGAAAATCGGCAGCTTGTTTTTAATAACATAACAGAAAAATTACATTTATTAGAAAATAGAGCATGTCAAAATATATATTTTTCGCTTTAAAGTATACCGTGCAGATTATAATATATAAACATTTATAATACAAATCTTGAATCAAATAGAAAACACAAAAAAAGTATTAAGTGATACCTATTTTTGATAAATTTTCAGTGTAACAACAAATGGAATTTTGTAAAACAGTATATTGTGTAACTAGAAGGAAAAGCAAAACATTCCTGGACGATTGTGGTAATTGCTGGGCGAGGCGCAGCCGAGGCCAACAACACAGAGTCCAGGAATGTGCTTTTCCTATGAGTTGCACATACGCATATTAATAATTAGAATACGTATTTATAAAAATAGAGAAAAATATTACTCTAAATAAAAACGGTGTTTTAAATTTAAACTCAATATAATATCAAGTTTTGAATCGAGCGAGCTTGAAGTTTATTACGTAACTACGGAAACTACAGCTAAATCTTGCTTTTGATAAACGCCAGATCTGACAAACAAGGTGTTTAAATAGGACAGAAATGTTATATTCCCGTCCTAGGACGGAAATGTTGTACGTACAGTTATTGCATGTTGCCAAGCAACGAATACAATATACTGAAATCATGATATTTAGACATTCTTAAAAGGCGTTTTTGACCATTAACATGTTGCGCAATTGTTTGGTTTTCCCACAAGAACGCCCCAAAGTTCGACTTTAGAGGAGCTGAAATGTTAAAAAATGGTTGTACGCATGGTTCTTTGCTCGCTTCGGGAGCGCAACCAAACAAAACTAACCCAAAGTAACCCAAAGCATGCCCAAGATAAAAAAAACTTATATTTGCATTCTTGACTGACAATTTTTTTTATATTGGGTATGCCTTGAGTTAGTTTGGGTTAATTTTGTGTGGTTGCGCCCCGGAACGAGCGAAGCGAGCGGAGGGCTATTATACGTGAAGTGGAACATTTATTTTTTACACTAATTTGGGTTAGCTCGGATTAGTTCTTGTTGGTTAAGCCCCGGAATCGAGTTACTCCGTAAGAAAAGGTGAAACCTTTGGTAACATTGTGCGTCAGATGCCGAAAATTTCCTAATACATTTACATTTCAGCTCCTCAATAGTCGAACATTGGGTCATTTTTGTGGTATAACCAAAAAATTGCGCAACATTCTAATGGTCAAAAGCGTCTTTTCAAAGTGTCTAAATAAAGAAAAAAAAACATTTGTTTCTATTTTGGTATCATAAAGAAGTCTTTTCGATACGCAAATCACTATTTTTGTTGAGTGCTTGCTATGATATTAACAAAATTGGTCAATGTCAATGGTCACTAGCAAAAATTTCGACGCCGTTTTGAATGGGATTCCTAATAATACAGACGTGAAAAGTGACAAGATGCCCGTCCAACTTTTGATGGCGACTTGAATAAATTAATGTTTTTCATTAAAAAGCATGCAAAATAGAAAAACTAGTATAAAATACACGTTTTAAAAGACATTTAGCGCACTCGCACGTTAAGAAACTCCCCGCAAGCGGGTTGTTTCCTAATTTCGCGCTCGTGCGATAAAATATGGTCTTTTAAAACTAGTATCTTAATATATTATTAGAAAATTGCAATTGTTATTAAACTGAAAAATGACCCTATTTTCCGCTAGAAACGATATGTAAACTGGGCCCTACGTCACTACTTCACCACTTCAAATTGGTCACGAAATCAGCGGTATTCCCTCTTTTCGCACATACCGACAACGTCGCGTAGGTGCCACTCGTGTAGAAGAAACTGGCCGCCATGTTCACGGCGTTTTTTCCGTATCAGTTTGTTGCTTTTTATATGTCTTTGAAAAAAACTCGTAATCGTATAGTATATACGAAGTCAATCCGAATAGCAGAAAAACTAGAACTCTGATATGAAGCAGAGGCGTGCATTGCTAGGATTGGAAAAATATTTTAAAAGTGCATTTGCACTTACGCTCAACGTTTTTAACAATCTTTAGGTAGTTAACTATATTTTGGAACGTTGATACCGGCTTTAAACTCATGTTTTTCAGAGACATTTCGTTTTCGAGCTATAATCCAAACTTTTAAACTTTATGGGTGTAAAATATATAACATTGTTTTAGTTTTAATGCAAACTAAAAAATATAAAGAATAGGCATAGACTGCGGTTGCACAAACTAAAAGAAAACACGTTTGTTGCTATTATTTTAAATTTTGCAGAAGTCTAAAGAAGGCGAACGGAAAATACTTTTTTCTACGACTGTCCTGAAAATAGACAAAAACGCACTAACAACTGCTCTTGAAAACTGGACATTTCAAACATCGTGTGCAAAGTATACTTATTCGGGTATGTAGATTAAAGGGCTTCGTCTCCGTTTTAGAGCTTCGCCATCAGAAGTCCCATTCCCAGATCTCTAAAAAAGGGGGCCCAATTTTAGGTCTTCACCCCCCAGGAGCTCCTTTTTACAAAATTGTGGAAATTGGAATCTCATACCATGGGCCCCCTTTTAAGGCATGGGGCTCAATTTTAGGGCTTCGCCCCTGGAGCTAAATCTGTAAGAAATGAAACTCCCGTACCATAGGCCCCATTCTAGGGTTTCGTCCCCCTGGGGCCTCATTTTTAGGCTTCGCCCCAGGAGGGGAGCCCCTTTTCAAAATGTGTCAAATATGAGGCTCCCACACCGGGGGCCCCATTCAAAAGCATCGCCCCTCGAGGGCCCCATTTAGGGCTTCATCCCCGGATGCCCCCTTTTCCGAATATGTAAAAAATGGGTCCCCCGATAGAGGGCAAAGCCATAAGAGCAGACCGCCGGTGAATGGTGCCTTTTTCCAAAGATATGAAAAGAATAACTAGAAAAACTAAGGGCGAAACCCTAAAAGAACCCCCGGGTAGGGCGTCGTCCCAGCCCTGGCATCTCAATACCTACTCATCAACTAGTTAAACAAATTGCTGTAGAAGTATTTGTATGGTCTTTGTAAACTATAAATATTTTAATTTAAAGACAAGATGCTTGATATAATATTATAATAAATATTATATAGGTAATATCAATATTATTTGCAGTCGTAGAAAAAATATAGTATGCAACGCGTCTGAAAATCACTTTTCACACTCGTGTGATTTAACACTTGTTGCACAATATACTGTTGGAATTTCCTTATGCAAATAAAGATCTAATCCATTTTACACATTGCTGTAAAAAAGAACAGTTGATGGTCGTCATATTAAAAGCATGTATATGAGAAAACAGTGCGCGTTTTTAATGTACCTCCTTCCCCCCTTACTAACTTTTAAAACGCTCATTTGTTTGTCACAAAATGTAGGCGTACCAAATAGCAATGGTTAAAATGGCGAACGAGCGCCATGTTGGAACTTTTAAATAGAAAGGTGTGTCTTGCTATACCTCATTTCAATCGTATCATTGAGTACGTTATGATTTCATAATATTAGACGGTTCTATTACCATTCAAAACAACATGGAGGCGTTTTTAAAACTGACAATTTTTCATCTTTGACATGTCATAAAACCCAAACAGTTAAAGAATTACGGTTTGAACTTTCCCTCTTAACTTTTTAGGAGCTATTCTGCCATATAAATTTTAAGTGCTGTTAGCTGTCAATTTTTTTTTATACATTTTGACATTTTTCTATGTTAAACCGTCCGGATATAAAATTATAAATTGTTTAAAAGATACAGTAGATTTGCAGCATGACATCGATCAACTTTTTGAATGGTGTAATGAAAATTATTTATACTTAAATGTCGAAAAATGTAGAGTTACTTCTTTTACTAGGAAAAATAATCCTATCCATTGCACTTATAATGTTAATTCGGCTAATTTAGAAAGAATCTTCTTGGTTACGGACTTAGGCATTTGGTTTGATTCTAAATTAAACTTTTTGGATCGTATACAGATGGCTCTAAACAGTGCATTAAAAATGTTAGGTTTTATGATTCGTACTTTGAAAGATTTCAATAATATATGTTGCAAGATTTATTTTGTGCTATTGTTGGATCCGTAGTGGAATATGCAGTTCCAGTATGGTGTTCATACTATTCTACCAGTAAAAATGAAGTTGAAAGAGTGCAAACAAAATCTGAGATTTATTGCATATAAATTGGGTATAACATATAATGTAACTATGATGATATTATGCAACTTTTTAATATTGTACTCTATTTAAAATAGATAATAATATGATCAATTCTCTGGAATTACTGCAGCTGGTGGTACTCCATCGTCCACAAAGATCTCCTAGAAATTCACACATATTTCTTACATATCATAGGACTAACTACAGTGTAAACACTCCATTATGTCGAATATCAAAGTTGGCAAATGAAAATACAAATAAAAAAATATAGATTTAATTAATATCAAATGTATTAAATAAAAAAAAATGTTATGGAATCTTACAAGACGTAACTGATTGTGAGTTTTAAACTGGGTGATTAAATGTTTTCTTTTGTTGTTTACCATCTAGGTAATTATATTATTACAAATTATATGACATAATACGGATATATATTTTATTTTTTATTGTTAATAATTTATTTACTACTTGTTAAATAGTTGCAAGTTTTTGTGCAGTATTTCGTGTCTCTTTTTTGTATATGCTAAAAGCGTTAATAAATATTCCATTCTATTAATCCCCTAATCAATTATCAATTAAACGTAAATTGGTTTTTTCCCGAACTGTGACTAAAAATTTATTTTTTTTAGTTATTCTTTGGTGTCTAGTCATATTCATTTTGTGATGGCTTATTATTTTCTGCTTGACAGCAGGCTTATTTAAATGTTACCTTAACTTTAAACAGGTGTCCCCTAAAATGTTACGCCTATGGTGCTCCGCCCGCCTGGGGAAACATATGGTGCAGGCGCGTCATTGTGGGCGTACATAAATGAAACAAAAATGAAATCTTTGGCGCGCTTCGACCGCCATCTTCATATGTTTTCATTCTTTATTTTATCCCCTCTTCACGTTAATATTTCTAATGTTGGCATGCAAACATTTGATAATTTATGAATGACCTACTCCGTCTTTTCTTTTTTTATATGTCTTTGATTAAAACTATGATACTCAATACTCATTTACATTTGCTGAAAAAAAACACCCCATCTTGATTTGGCCTTGATGTGCCCAGAAAAAAGAATAAAATAGTGTCGGTACCCTTGTGCATCAAGTTCATCACGTTCGCGTTAGTAATTCACAAAATTTATGATGTTATGTTCATGAATGATTGAATCATTTCAACGTCCTCTCGCTTATGGATTTGTTCACTTACTCCGTCCGCTTTGTTTGAATAATAATGCTCAAAAATATTGCAAATAAGTTAAATGAGTAAGACCAAAGAAAATTCTACTACGATAGAATTTTCTTTGGTAAGACCCATGGAGGCAACACTTTTACATAAACAAAATTAGTTCCACTTATCACAAAATGTTGTATTAAAAAATAAATGTAAGCGGATATATATTTGGTGGCAGGCTAATACATATTTCAATACTCATTTCCATTAACATAGCGCTTTATGTATTACTAAGAATTGTTTTACTGTAACACGTTTCCTGAGCTACTAGTCTTCCAACTACGAAAAAAATATATCTACCATGGTCTGAAGCCAAAATTCTACATATAAAACATTACCGAAAACAAAGAAAATTTTAAACACTCATTATTTATTTTTTTTATGCTCACCACAAAACAATAGGAAAATCCTATACCACTCAACGAGCGGTTGCGTGTGCGGAGATTATGGTAAACGTTGGACTTGAAGCGCTGTAGATTGTAGTTTTCGGGAAAGACGTTACTCGGAAGAAGACTCCAGAGCGAAGCAGTCTTCCAGAAAAAAGAGTCCCCTAACAGCGACATCCTAGATGTTCGCAACTAAATCGTATGTTGATGAGCAGGTTGTGTATGACGGGTGTTTCTGTTTGGTGCAACTCTGGGGAATCATAAGTACCAGTTCGTTCGAACATCTTCCATAGTAGTATCGATAGTAAAGGGGTAGGTCCGCCACTTCAAGGCTACCAATCAACTCTGGGTCATCCGCAAGATGCACTGCTGTCCTCTGTATGGAGTCCAATATCGTGAGCAAGTGTTTGGATTCCGAGCTCCACACATGAGAACAGTATCCCAGAGATGGTCTTATCTGAACCTTATAAAGTAGAAACAGCTGATGAGGTGTATACAACTTTTTTGATCTATAGAGTGCTCCTAGCTTTTGTGCTGGCGATTTTGATGACGTGATTATGCCAAGACAGGTTGTTTTCTACGTTGATGCTCAGCAAGCTTATTGATGAAGCTAAAATCAGTGTTTATCCTGTCATTGATAAGTCAGATCCTGCATTTTTTTTGAGAAGACAGCTGCTTTAGTCTTTCGGGCGTTAAACTGGACCTAAGAAAATTAAATAAACAGGTTCGTTTATTTTTTACCCTAAAGCGAAATAATTAAAAAACTAGATTAAAATTAGAAAAAGGAATTAAGAAAAATTAAAAACACATATTCATATTAATAAGGCCAATATCACCTGAAAAACGAAAAAAATATTAAGTTCGTATTTAAAAAAAGAAAGTTAACGATAACCCCTTGAAGACCAAACGTCGCATTCCAAACTGAATACCACAACTAGAGCGAAAAAAGTGGCAATGCAAAGGTGCAATTCAATTTTAAATCCGTTTAAAATAAGCTCAGGACAAAAATAAAACGATTTTTCAATATTTCGTTTTTTTTTTGTTCTTTTTAAATTACTTATCTGACTTTATCGTATTTTTAAATAGTTTAAGTTAGTTTTGAAATTTTTAGATTCTATAAGATTATTTTATTTTGTTTTTGTGTTAAGTGGAAAATTGGAGCCTTTATTTCTAATAAAAATAAAAAAATAGGAAAATTAAATAAACGAGTTCGTTTATTTTTTACCCCAAAACAAAATAAATAATTTAATAAAAATAAAAAAAACACATATTCATATTAATAAGGCTAATATCATCTGAAAAACCATAAAAAAATATTAAGTTCGTTTTTAGAAAAAGTTGATGATGACCCTTTGAAGGCGAAAAGTCGGATTCCGGACTGGATACCATAGGGCGAAAAAGGGTGGCAAGGCAAAAGCACAATTCAATTTGAAATCTGTTTTTCAATAAGCTGAGGAAAAAAATAAAACGATTTTTCAATAATTCGGTTTTTTCCGAATATCTCCGGAAATACTCGAAATTTTAAACGGCATATTGTTGCATATAAATGTGCAATTTCGCCTTAATTTGACCGACACTGTATCTCTTACGGTTTCTGAGTTTATCATACAAAGACTCGAATTCGAGCCACCCTGTACACTAGGCCGGACGCAGGGATGTGGAGACCCGGGGCAAAGAAAAAAGTGGAGGCTCTTTCAATTAGTAAATAGCTATTGATAATTTTATTTTTACATTTGAAATAGTGATGTTTAATTTGAAATTGCTTTTCTAGTGTAAATTCGATGTTCTTCTGGCAAATTTTGTGCTGCTTCTCTTACATAGCTCATTTTTATAATTATACCATACCAATGGTTGTCAAAAACAGTACTCAATATTAGGTGCATGTTAAGCGTACCATACCTTTAGAATACTAATTTGTTCTAATTTTATTCAAAACAGTTTTTTTTTCTGAAACCAAATACTATCCTCTCATGGATATTGATCTTGTTGTTCCTAATCATATGGAGCGCAATAGTTCTAGTTGTTTGCCGCGCATTCCATATTTGCGCTGCGGATAAAATATTACAAATCATGTGATTTGGCCGTTTCAAGTTCCTTTAAACAATATTAGATAAATTTAATAGAGGACTAGGTTGCAGTGAAACAGTTTAAGATATTATTTGGATCACCTATTTTATATGCTGAAATTACTTGGAAATATTCTTTTTTTAACTGATATACTTTGGTGAGGAAAATTTAAACTTTACACACAATATTTACAATTTTTTAGCTTATATATTGTTCGAAATACCATGAAATCACGAGCGTGCAAATGTTTAAACTTTTAATAGATTCATTAGAGACAAAGAAACATAAAATGGCGTCAATAGCTTCAAGTTCACAATAAACGTGTCCATGTAATAAAATAAGGCATCGTAAGTAATGCAATGGTTGCAGGACATGTTAGTACAAGCAATAAGGAAAACTTATAGTTGAAGTATTCCTATAAATATGTGTGTTTGATTGAGCAATGCATTTTATTCATTATCTTAATGACCATAATAACCGTTAAAAATATTTTATTTTTTGATTTTTTTTCAGGGCAATGCATGTTTTTTCTTCTAGCTGGGACAGTTATAGTAACTTCGGCTGAGGACGTAGATATCTGTCATTTAAGAGACGGTGCCCATTTTGGAGAAGTAGCTTTAGTGGTTAACATTGCTAGGGTAAGATATAGCGACTAAGAACTTACCACCGTTCTCATTTAAATATTATGGCTCGGAAGAGTCATCATATATGAGAAATTATTATATTTCTTTAAATCGTGAAGTTTCATGTTTTTTAAAGTTTAATAGGAAACAAATTTGCAGTCGATTCTGGGGTGGTTTGATTGCTATTATAAAACCCAAATGCAGGCAATACTACAGTATGAGCAATAAATCGAGGCTTTAGCGGAACTTTATTCTCAGGAGCACTTCGAAATCCAAAATAATGAAGAAATTGGGGGGTGTTGTGAAACACCCCAACATGTGTATTAACTTGCGTTTTTCATCGTATATTTTGTTGATAACTCCCTGTATGTCCATAATATGAATGAACCATAATTAAACTCCAAATACATTTATTTCACCCCAGGCGCATTCAAAGTATTGTATTTCAGTTACTCCTTAGTCCGAACCTGGATTGTCGGTATAATTGATTCCGTTATATGTAACAATCTCTAAAAAGCAAGGTGATACTCCGTCAAGGAAATCGTTATTAATCGTTCTAAATTTAATATATCTTTGTCTCAGTCAATGCTGTGTAAACCACAATATGTCAAATAAAGAAAGAACATGTTCTACCCTCTCAAATGCATCCGCCTCCGCGAAATTTCTTTCTTTGTTCTCCCTGCCGCGCCGGTAGGGAAAATTAGATTTTACTGCCTGACGAACAATCACCCGTGAGACAACGGTCCAGTCACCGCTCTGCTTGAGTTTGGCGCCCAAAAACAACAGCCCCTGTCGCTGCTCTGTTTGACGCCAAGATGTTTAATTAGTTTTCTCAAAATTTAAGTTTTAGTCGAAGAAGGAAGTATTAAAGTGCCTTACAAACACTCACCCGTGAAACAACGGCCCAGTCAGCGCTCTGTTTGAGTTTGGCGCCAAACACAACAGCCGCTTTCGCGGCTCTGTTTGATGCCAAGGTGTTTAGTTAGTTTTCTCAAAATTTAAGTTTTAGTCGATGAAAGAAGTAATAAAGTGCCTTACAAACACTCACCCGTGAAGCAACGGTCCAGTCACCGCTCTGTTTGAGTTTGGCGCCAGAAATAACAGCCCCCTGTCGTTGCTCTGTTTGACGCCAAGATGTTTAGTTAGTTTTCTCAAAATTTAAGTTTTAGTCGAAGAAAGAAGTAATAAAGTGCCTTACAACCACTAAACCGTGATGTATCGATTCGAGTCATCGCTCTGCATGAATTTGGTGCCAAGTACATCTGCCCAGTCGCAGCCCTGTTTGACGCCAAGATATTTAGTAGTTTTCTCAATTGTTTGCACAGATATTTAGAGAATATCTGGGCACTCTCGGTTCTCTCTGTCCAAGCTTGGATAAAGAACTTCTTTGGGCGTTTTAACGCATTTTCTAGAGACACATACCGTATCTGCTGTTGAATATAGAAGAAGGTAAAATGGCGGATGGAAATTTGTAGCAGACAAATCTATTCCTGTACTCAAGGTTCGAGTCAAATGTTCGAAGTCTTATATACCTGGCAAAGTTAATTGAGAGAATCCAAAAAGACGGAAAGTACAAGGTATTTTGTGTGAACGGAAAGGCAGTTAGTTCAAAAAGAGAGTTCAATTAAATTCAGTAAAGACAAAGTTCATTTTAGATTCAAGTAATCAAGAAGTTTTGTTAGACATTTAATAATAGTTAACCGTATGTACAGTACTTATTTAGTTTTATATGTGAAAGGATGAATGCTTGAAAGTAGTTAGAAATTCTTGTATCTATTTATTATATTAAATGCAAATTAATTATTGCACTATTAATGTACCATCGCGCCGAAAAAAATCTGGGACAACAAAATTCTCGTTATTGAATAGCTCCTAGGCTATAGAGAGTATGCAAAATCTATTGAGGATAGGCTATCATTGTTGTCATGGAAGTGAAAAGGTTAAATGCCGAAACAATAATACTAGCACCTTTTGTAAAAGTACGAGGAGAAATGGAAATACGTATGTTTATTGTTTTAAAATGTAACAAAAATAAAAGCGAGATTTTTTAATATTTGGTATTTGCACCGTTATTATCGATTGAGGCTTGCAAACGACGTGGCATACTTAACACTAGGATATATTGTATTATATTATATTTCTTTTGACACATCCGTCAGTCACATAATTAAATCAAACTGATAACTTCAAAACAAGCTAATAGTCCGGCAGATTAAACTACATTTTGTTGTCCCAGTTTTTTTTCGGCACGATGGTACGTAATACTTAAAATACATGTTTCAATTTGTAACGGCGCCCTTTACTTACTTTTTGCGACCTCCTGTATTTCGGTTTTCTCGGGCGCCACCCCTTTGATATTTACAGCGACAAAGGGGATCGCTGTTCGCCTATCGGGTAGCCTTTAGACAGTGGAGAAACGGTTGTCCAAGGTTCGGTTTTTAAATACTCGGAATCGGTCCCTGGTAAATGAAACACTCCGTGTAAACAAAATAGTGGTCGTGTTTATCCGACAGTAAGTATAAACCTAACTTTCTTATAGC
>MU183349.1:192527-208216 GCA_016904865.1 Pissodes strobi
GATAATTATAAATGGCTGTGCGGAAGTTTATAAACAGAGTTTGTTTCGCTGGCCGTGCATTTTATTCGGTAAAGCAAAGAATTCATAGTTCTCAAATGATGGTTACAAGAACTTAATTTTTTTCCCGTAGTACTAAAATGCACGAGGCTTCTAAAGACCACATAAAAAATGTTTTCCTTTCATTAGTAGATTTTTCTAAATTTACCGAATTATTTTCCCGAAAAATCATTTGATTGTTTATTTAAAATATATCCAGATGTTTTTGAAAAAGACCGGCTATAAAATGAACTTAGTGTTTTGTAAAGGGACGAACAATTTATTAACTTAAATATTTAACAAATATTAGAAATAATATACAATGACAATATAATGACTATGTTTTCAAACACCCGGAAAAGAAATTAACGTGAAAGTGAGTCACGAAAAACTCTGCCATCCGAGACGAGGCTAAACGAGGTTGTAGTTTTACTTACCGAGACTAAATTCTTCATATTCCTGATGGATCTAAAGAGAATTAACGTAACTGTGTGTCACGGAGGCTACCTTGCTATACGAATCCGAAACTTCAGATAGAATCAATCATATAGCTATACTATCATATAAATCATATAGAACTGCATGCTTTCCTTCTAACTGGAAATGCGCTCAGGTGCAACCAATCCCGAAGAAAGGTAAAAAAACGATTCCAAATAACTACCGTCCAAATGATTCAGCTCCCATAATGTCCAAAGTAATGGAGAAACTATACAACGAATAGCTTTGAAAATACATTGAATTCACATGCATCATAAGCGATCGCCAGTATGACTCCTACCTGTGAACCAACGCCATAGAGAGCTACGGCGAATCTCGGAGAGACTCTCGATATATCCAAAGCATTTGATAGTGTGTGTGGCGTGAAAGATTATTAAGCAAATTGACAGCATACGGACTACCACCAACAATGCTTCTATAGCTTTCCAATTTCTTAAGAGACCGAAGCATCCGAGTTGATATTGATGGAGGACTTTAAACTCAATGCCGGTGGCCCTCATGGGTGTATATTATTTCCCACACTACTTTTGCACAATATTAACAATCTCGTAGACATAACAAACACTTCTATTTACAGCTTTGCAGACGACAGCACTCCTATATCCTCACTTATGTCTCGGAGTACAAGACCGCTGCTCGTTCCAAACGCGAGTGAGAAAATCAGATTGCTACCATTAATGAGGATGTGAACTCCATCGAGGAATGGGGTAAGGAGAACAATTCCCAATTTAACTCAGGAAAGACTCAAGCAGCTTTCTTCTCAACAAAAGGAAACACCAGAAGACCTGATTTATTAATGACAGAACAAACACTGACTCTGACCTCATCCATAAGCTTGCTGGACTTCAACGTAGAACACAAGATGTCTTGGCGTAATCACGTCACCAAAATCGCCAAGGCAGCAGCACGCTATAGAGCATCATAACAGTTGTATACACCTCATCACCTCATAAAGGCCATATAAGACCATTTCTGGAATACCGTTCCCATGTGTGGAGCTGGGCATCCAAACGCACTTGCTCAAGATATTGGATCATATATAGGAGAGCAATCCGTCTTGTGGATGATCGAGAGTTGACTAAAGACCTTGATAGCCTTGAACATCGAAGTGGCGAACTTACTATCGATACTACTACGGAAGGCGTATGAACGGGCTGGCACTTATGATTTCGCCAAGAGTTGTGAAAAACAGAAAAACTCATCAGACACATGCTGCTCATCAAAATATGATACAGGTGCGAACACCTTGGACGTCGCTGTTACGGGA
The DNA here is from genome assembly GCA_016904865.1 of Pissodes strobi. Classification (NCBI taxonomy): domain Eukaryota; kingdom Metazoa; phylum Arthropoda; class Insecta; order Coleoptera; family Curculionidae; genus Pissodes; species Pissodes strobi. The sequence goes on from MU183349.1 coordinate 194,329, forward strand.
TTCGGATTTCTTGTCCTGGAGGACTGCCTCCCTCTGGAATAGAGTTCCGAGTAACGTTTTTCCCGAAAACTACAACCTACAGTTCTTTTGTGTGTGTACCAAACATATAAAAAAAATAAATGGGAAGAGAGGACGCCTTCGAATCGTCTTTGGCGTCGAAATTTACACCCACTACTGAAATGCACTTCTGTATAAGGTTAATAACGAAACTAGATCGAATTTAGATAAGAATTTAATGCCACTAGTTTCCTAAATACAAAATATGACGCTTGAGGGCAACCTTATTGAAAACTGCCTATTATTTTTTGAGCAAATCGATTTTTATAGATCGGAATGCAAGAGGTTCATAGTTATATGAGTGTGACCAGAAATGGTTTTGAGATTAGGTGTCTAGTGGTCAGCATTAGCAGCGCTTTTTGTGATTAGCCGGATTTACAGATTAAGCATTTAAAACCTCGATGACGTTTTAAGATGCTCTGTGCGTGATTGCTCGAAGCCATTCTGCTTTCAAACTAAATGTAGAAGGTTTCTTTTGGGAAAACACCCCAACATGTGTATTAATATGTCGTTATTCACCGCTCTGTTCTCCGTTCCCGCGCCGGTAGGAAAAATTTAATTTAGGTTAGCGTCAAAGAAGTCCTACAAGAATTCAACGTTAAAGAATCGGCCTCTGTCGCCGCGTTGCGTGAAAGAACATCAGCCTCTGTCGCTGCCCTGTTTAACGCCAAGATATTTAGTCATTTTCTCATTTGTTTGCACATCTATTTAGAAAATATCTGGTGTACTCTGTGTTCCCCTTTTTCAAAGCTGAATTAGGGACTCTTGGGCGTTTTTACGTATTTTCTCAAGACAGAAACGCGGTAGCGACTCTTCTGTTGATGAAGATTTAGAAGGTAAAATGGCAATCGGAGAATTGTTGTAAGACAAATCTGTTCCTGTATTTAAGATTCGAATCAAGTTGCGAAGACTTATATCCCTGGCCTGGTGAAGTTAAGTCGAGAGGATTACAGAAGAATCAAAGTAACAAGGTATATTGTGTGAACGGAAAAGCAGTTAGTTGAATTAAAAGAAATTGATTAAATTCACTAAAGAAAGAAATTTGTGTTAAATTCAAATGATCAGGAAGTTTTGTTAGATATTAGATATTTACTAATAGTTAACCTAATGTAAAGTGTTTAAATTTATGTGTGAAGAAGGTCGCAGAAGGTCGCTTGAATTATGTCTGCGGCGAGCACGCTGTTGCCAATTCGTGCTGGAAGAAAAGCAAAAACCAACGCGGCAGCTCTAGCGCGGAGAAAAGCCTACGTAGAGGAGCTGTTAGTTAAGCAGCACAGAATCCCAGGTAGAATTTGATGCAAACATTTCGGCAAGAATGAACCCTTTTTCTTTGGCCGTTCCCTACTGAGCCATCAGATTGGTCAGCGGTGGGATTGACGGCTTTGATTGAGAGCTTTGGCAACTGACGAAAAGGATCTTAACCCATGAATTGCTCGAATCGTCCGAGGGTTACCGCCGCGAAGTAAAATATTGTGAGCGCATTGATGTCTCTAAGTCGTTTTCACGTGCGCCCATAAGGATGAGCCTTCTTATCGTAGTAGAATTTTCTTTGGTAATACCTGAAAATATAATACATGTTTCAATTCACATCCTATGAATACAGTCCTTCCTACCTATGGTAATACAGTTGCTAATTAAAGTTAAATACCACTCCCTCCTTTGTGGTCATAAATGATTTAAAATTATTTGTTTATACCGACCAGTTTCTTACGTGTAAAGTTTAATATTAGCTAAGATAAGATATTAAATGAAGAGTGAAGGCTGTGTGCATGTACGAAATGTACTAAATGAAAAACTTTTGTATTCCATGCATAAATTTAATCCAAAAGGACATCTAAATCAGCGTAACAGAGCGCTTTCGGCCATAGCCATCATCAGTGTTACCTGCAAAGTGAGTAAAAGAACCACCCATTAGTGGAAACCAGCAAATGCTGTAAAATTTTGGGTTGAACAAAGAAAAATTGCAAATGGAGTAACCTGTGGTGAAAACAAAAATTAAATTTGAATTTTAAATTTGAATTTTTGAATTCTGAATTTATTTTAAAAGATTAAAACTGTAAAATAAAAAAGATGAGTTTATTTTTTGTGTGATTTTAAGCAAAAAGAAAAGAAAATGGTGGAAGTTTTTTCACTCACTTGTCAGTTGGAACCAAAGAACATATCCACAAGAGGTACAAACTACATCAAAACTACAGCGGTCACATCAAAATTTAAATAACACTTTACATTTTATGAAAGGTTCACATAATTAAACGATTAACAAAATAACAGACCGACGCCGACGTGGGGACCACGTTTTAATGGAACGACAAACATGTCTCAGTTGACAAGTTTGACAAGTAAACCGATGACCGCAGACGCAAAAAGAAATACGTCAAGAAATGGCGGTAGTTTTATATTTGAAAAAAAGTAATGTATGAGAGAGGAAAAAGTGTTAAATATCTAATTTTACAAAATGTTTACTTAAATCATAGAAGAAATACCACTGTGCCAGAGATAGGATATTAACCTAAGATAACCCCACTCGAAGAAAAAGGAAAGCTTAACTAATTAGGAGAAGAAATTAGCATGGGCTAGTTCAACTCCGAGAATTGAAAGAGTTAAAAATCAGAAAGAGCTTAACTAATTAAGATGAGATTATCTTGGGCCAGCTCTACTCCATGAAAGAGGAAGAACCAGGAAAGCTTAACTAATTAAGAGAAGAGATTACCCTGGGCTAATTCTACTCAAGGAAATGAAAAAAGAAAAGAAAGATATGGCGCGGAGTGCATCAATGCGGGAATTTAATTGCTATACGATGTACTGAATATTAACAAAAAATATAATAAGAATTAAACCAATGAATTTGCAAGCATGTTCAAATGGTTTTGCTCAATGCGTATATTATTAAATCTTCGTAGATAAACTTTTTTACACTGCAATCGGTATATTTTGAAACAAATTAATGAGGTAGAAGACGTTCATGCATATTTAAATACAATCCCGTATATGAATGTAATTTATAGATTTGATCTCTTAATCAAAGACTATTATATCGGTTTGAAATTGTAAGGTAATACCTATAATTATTGAATTGCCGTTGTGGCCATTCACTATCCATAATTTTTAGAAACTACTGTTGTAATTCATCGATACCTGCACCTTTATTGGATTTTTTATACATAAAGGAAATATTTGTTAATGTTTCACATTATAAGGGCGATGATGGCCACATTTACCGATTAATAATTGCATCTTTGTAATTGTTTATAAGGATTTGAAACAAAACAGACTTAGACATTTCTAAAAATGTTTCTACCATGCTGAAGTTTGGGAATAATGAGCATGATTCCATCCAACACTGCTTTTCTATATTTTAAATAGGTTGCCACTGTTACCCGAGAAAAAAAATTTCAGCACTAGTATAAAAATATGCCTTTTTTCTCATTTGACTCCTCAGAAATATGTTACGTCAAGGTGCAGTACATAATTATACAAAAATCGAATTTGACAAGGATTCAAAGTTATATAATGTTTGATACGGGACTTAGACATCAGAACAGTGGCCACTGTTCATTTTGCACTTGTAGATAATAATATACAAGTAAAAATAAATAATAGAAACAAATAACGGGTCTCTCAGTTCAAGATTGTTTATCTTGAAGTATAGGAGGAGGATACTAGCCTAAAAATATGTGTAAGTCTTAACAGATTAAAACTTAAAAGATAATAAGCAAAAATCCAGGTTATTATTATAGAGCTATTTATTATACAAAGCTGACATAAAAATATTCTTAACTTTTAGGTTGCGAATGTTACAGCAGTAACACCTTGTGAGCTATTTAAACTCGACCGACAACATTTCCGAGAAGCTGTTAAAAAATACCCAGAACTATGGCAAGAAATTGAGCATATGGCACTAGAACGAATCGCTAAAGCTGGACAATCAACAACCACTGCGGAGAAAGGCGTTCATTATAAGGTAAACGTATTAGGATTAACTTTTTATTTAGCAACTTTGATATTGAACGATCCTAGGCTTAGATTGAAGCAGTTTTTTTTACTATTGGCGCTTAAAAATTGACAATCTATTTTTTTTATGTTCGGCACACACACAAAAAGAAAATCCTATACCACTCAACAAGCGGTGCGTGTGCGGAGGAGACAGTGGACGTTGGACTTGCAGCGCTGTAGGTTATAGCTTTCGAGAAAGACGTTACTCGGAAGTCCATTCCAGAGCGAGGCTGTCTTCCAGACAAAGGAGTTCCGCAAAAGCGACGTCATAGGTGTTCGCATCTGAATCGTTGTGTCTGGCGGGTGTTTCTGTTTGGCATAACTCTGGGCTATGGGTCTTTTCTTCTATATTCAAGGCTATCAACTCGAGTCATCCACAAGACGGAGTGCTCTCCTCTGTATGGAATCTAATATATTCAGCAAGCGTTTGGGTGCTGAGCTCCACACACATGGGAACAGTATTCCAGAGATGGTCTTATCTGTGCGTTATAGGGCAGTAAAAGTTGATGAGGTGTATACAACTTTTTTGTTCTATTGAGTCCTCCTAACTTTTGTGCTGCTGTCTTGGCGATATTGGTGACGTGATTACGCCAAGACATGTTGTTGCCCAGCAAGCTTATGGATGAGGCCAGAGCCAGTGTTTGTTCCGTCATTGATAAGTCAGGTTCTGCGTTAAAATAGACACTGTTTTCCTCCCCCATTCCACAGTGGCGTTCATATCCCTTCAATGAGCAGCAATCTGATTTTCTCGCTCGCGTTGAGAACGAGCAGCGGTCACTGGAGTCCGCGACATGAATGAGGGTATAAGAGTGCTGTCGTCTGCAAATATGTAATACATTTTTTTGTCCTGTCTAAGAGATCGTTGATACAGAGCAGGAATAGTTTGGGAGATAATATACCCCCTTGAGGAACTCCGGCATTGATTTTAAATTCCTCCGAGAGATGTACATCAATAATAACTCGGATGCTTCGATCCCTTAAGAAATTGGAAACCCATAGAAGCAGTGCTGGTGGTAGTCCGTATGCTGTCAATTTGTTTAACAATCCGCCATGCCACACCCTATCAAATGCTTTGGATATGTCGAGAGCCACTGCACGAGATTCGCCGTAGCTCCCGATGGCTTTGGAGCATAGGTAGGTCACGGAAGTCAGGAGATCTCCCGTTGATCTGTGCTTGCGGGTGCCATACTGGCGATAGCTTATGATGCCTGCCGATTCAGAGTTGTTCGTTGATCAGTTACTCCATGACTTTGGACATGATGGGAACTAAGGCAATTGGATGGTAGGTATTTGGAATCGTTTTTTTACCTTTCTTCGAGATTGGGTAGGCACCTGAGCGCATTTCGGTATGATAGGGAGAAAATCCTGCATAGAGGAGCTGTTAGTTAAGCAGCACATTTGTTAAGCACCCTTGTGGGAACGCCATCCGGACCTGTATTCTTGTTTGTGTCTAGGCTTTTGAGTATTCGTTTCACTTCGCGTTGGTGAAATACCAGACCTGGCATTGAGGAATTCCCTCTCGGGATATTTGGGGGAGTCTTTCCTTGAGGATTTCAGGTAGAATTTTAAAAATAAAATGGATTTTCCGTTGAAATAAAAAAAAAAGAATTTAATGCAAACATTTCGGCAAGAATTGAGCCATCATCTTTGGTCAGCGATGGGATTGACGTCTTTGATTGACAGCTTTGGCAACTGACGAAAAGGATCTTAACCCGTTAGTACAGTTGAAAAGCTTGTGCTTGTTTCACTTCGCGTTGGTGAAATACCAGACCTGGCATTGAGGAATTCCCTCTCGGGATATTTGGGGGAGTCTTTCCTTGAGGATTTCAGGTAGAATTTTAAAAATAAAATGGATTTTCCGTTGAAATAAAAAAAAAAGAATTTAATGCAAACATTTCGGCAAGAATTAACCCTTTTTCTTTGGCCGTTTCCGCTATTGAGCCATCATCTTTGGTCAGCGATGGGATTGACGTCTTTGATTGACAGCTTTGGCAACTGACGAAAAGGATCTTAACCCGTTAGTACAGTTGAGAAGCTTGTTCTTGATCTGCTCGTTACATTCCTCCTTGCTCTTCGTCAATCGTCCGCGCGGTTTTCGGCTGTCGCATCTCGGCGCCATTTGCGGTTGACGGCATTTTTAGCATTGCCCGCTCTTGAGCAGTTTTTCCAAACCATGGTTTACTGTTTGAGATACGTTTCATAGAAGGAATGAAAGCTTCCGTACTAGCTAGCATAACTTGAGTTATCTCATATGTAGATATGTTCTACATTGTTGTGCAGGATTCATATTTATCTTACAAATGTTAGCCTTTTTCTCCACATCATTGTACGATTTTCTGGAAAATAGAACCGTATCGGCTCTGGCTTCAGGGTATAAATAGCACAAGGGCTAGTTCAGTTACCCTAACGAATCTGAAAAAAACCTAAAAGAAACTGGAAAACGGTCGACGTTCCGAGGAACAAATCTGCCCCCCGTTAAGAAAGAACACATCATTAAATGTATAAAATTAAAGCACTTTCTTTAATTTTACGTATGTTAGATAATGGTTCCTTTGCTAAGATACTTGAAGTGTTCCATTGTATTCTGTGATTGTTAATAAATGCACGTTAACAAATATGTGATTTGTGGCATTGTGTATTTTTAATATAGGTTTGGTGTTCGTTTTGATAATGGTCTACAGGTTTCACCTATATAAAATTTGTTACATTCACATGGTATCTTACAGATAACATTTTTTGTAATTTAATTTTCATTGAGTGGTTTTGTTATTGTTGGTTTGGATCTAGGGTGTTTTCTGATTTGAAAATAGTACGAAGGTTAAATTTATTAACTATTCGTTTTATTTTGTCTCGTAAACCAGGAATATAAGGAACAAAGGGGTTCGTAATAGGTCTATTTTGATGTCTAATATTTGGTTGTTCAAACTCTATAAAGCATTTTTGAATGAAATCAATAGGATAGTTATTATTAATCAAAACATTGCTTAAAAATTATGTTGAAATTTTGATTATTACAAATTATTTTCATTCTACCATATAGAATTTTTACGACCCCCTTTTTAACCCTCCGGCCAGCCTCCACCCGGAGATCCGAATGGGAGGCTATTTTATCTCCGGAGCATTTTGATCTGGGAGGCGTCATCATGCAATATTTTTTCTTTTCCACCCTGGGAACCGGATCACAAAGGCATGGTGACGAAACATAAAACAGAGGTACTTTTACGCCATCTAAACCAATGTGGCGGTATTTCACCGGGCGATGCGGGTGCACCACATCTACCAATCTCATTTCTATGTTCGATGTGCCTTTAAAGAGCGAAGAATCTACACTTAGAATAAAATTGATTGCACTCTCCTTTTAGTATTTTTTTACAATCTATCTCGTAAACCAAACAGAAGTATTTTGGTGCCAAACGGTAGTTATTTAAAAGTTGGGACAGGAGAGTAAATAGTTTTTTCATCTCCAACCGTGTTCCAAACGATGCAAAAGCTTGATTCTCATTTGTTTCTAACACCTAAACTAATAAATTTATGATAGGGTATGGTACATCAATTAGGTTTAGAATTATACATATATTTCAAAAAACGTTAAAATGTATAGGGTTTTCCATTTAAAATAGAAAAGTTAATGTCCGGTACGGGTAGATCCGGCAACATAGCGATCGTAAAAATAATTTCAAGCGATAAACCACACTCTACTTTGACCACATCCAAAATTTCAAACGAGTCTCTTTTCGATATCCAGAAACGTATGGTAGTCTGTCCGTCGAGTTAAAAAAAGCTTGTATACTTAAATAAAACTCCTTGATAAATATTGGCAATGCAGTGTTTAGTATTATGTATTAATAGTATTATTAATTATAGTTTTATAGTTATAGTTTTAACAGAAAAAAAAGAACATTTATAAGAACAATATAGAAATCGTGCATTCTACCCCCGATTTAGCACTACCAACCAACACCCTAAACCATACGACTTTGGGTTTATTGTTGTTTTGGTTGTCTCACGTGAGCGGCTTACTCGACTCATTCATTACTCGATTGTTTTCTTATTTTTGGGCAAAAACGAAAACTGTCCTTAGGTATGATACTAATATTTTTTTTAAACATTCTTTACAAATAACGACGAATAGAGAGCCATAACGTAACGTATAAGGTGAAAATTGCACTTCTTTGTACGATAATGTGGACCATCCTACGCGCTTCTAGTTGAGATAAGCTGTGTATGAACATTTTCAAGATGATATAGTTTGTGTACCAAAAAATCAACCGATAAGCTAATATCTCTTTACTCAAAAATGTGCCAGGTTATTTTGTGTGGCGCCCTTCTTTCACCCTCAAAACTAATAGTATAGCATCTATTTCTCGTGTAGTTTTTTAACGCAAATTATTGATTCTTTATAAAATTGATATTATACATATTTCTGAAAGCCTATATGTGGATTATTACAGATGTCCAGAAGAACAGTATTTCAGTTTGATGACGATCAATAATGAAAAGTGGAAGGCGTGCAAACTAAGAGATATACTTGCGCGAATTAAAGGTGAACTTTCATTTTAGATTTATGTAGATGTTAACTAGAAATTAATTTAGTTATTTCTTTAGGTATAGTAGCTATATAAAGTGTAAGGAAGCGGTAATAAAGAAACAACATTCGAAGTTAATCAAAAATGTATCTTTGCGATCTACTTCTATGCAAAACAAAGTTTGTAAAATATTTTTCTTTGTGGAAAATGGTTCAGTTCGGAAAAAAATATTTTGTGTGTTTAGTGCAAAAAAAAACAGAACAACTATTATCACTATACTTGAATTTTTAGAGATAATCAAGCTAATACTTTTAAAAAATCACAATGGACGTTTTTAAATTTATTTACAGAATGTTTAGTTAATTCTTCATTATTTATGGTATGTACTATACTAATTTGTGTTTGTTAACTGGAATATTTGATTTTCTTGCTTCTTTTATGTTGTTTGTTTTACTAAATATGTAATATCATATTTTTGAATTTTTACATAATTTGCCAATTTTTGGAGCTCTTCCGGAGAAAAAGGTCTTCAAAAAAATAAAGGTTTTTTTTTTCGATCCGTTAAAGCACTAGGTAATACATTACATAATTAATAGGTACGAAAAGTTGCGGCCAATTAACTGTAGGCAGTCCTATTTGACGTCTATTTAACGCCGTAACTTATAATCGGTTTCAAACTAATTAGCTACTAAACTAATGACAAATAATATAATGACACGCGAAAGCAAATTTATTTTAGAATCTTTAAAATTTCATTATTCTACAATAATTAATTTAGTAATATCCTTATGCAAAATTGAGTCTATTACTACCACAAAATATGTTGGTAAACTAATATTTTGTTGGGCTTCGGTTTTCCTGAATTAGTAAATTTCGCTTCTTGATGGTTAAAGCAGCTACAAAAGTCCTCAGGGGGCTCGCACTAAATTCATTTCATGAACTACTAGCCACAGATGTTTTCGTTTTTGGCTTGGAAACTCGTTGGCTTCCTTCATTCTTTTTACTGGATGATCCAGACACTTTCCGATGCAAATAGGACCTGGTTTCGTCAAGACGCGAACCAAGACCTGAATGTTATGATGTTCCATCCAGTCAGCAACTCTTGGTGTAGAATTATCTTATACAATGACAGTATTAGCCGCTAATGTTTTCGTTTTTCGCTTAGAAACTCATTGGCTCCCTTCGTTCTTTTTCCTGGATGCCCCAGACACTTTCCAATGCGAACAAGACCTGATTTCGTCAAAACGTGAACCAGCACTTGGATGTTACTAGTTTTAATGGAGAAACGTTTTGGTTTAACCTTAATGTCGACCACTGTACTTAAATGTTTGATTTGTATTTGGAAATTATTAAAAAGTTTAAAGTCAGATCAGTTAAATAACGAAAAGAATCCAGACTGATTTCGAGAAATTTATTCTGCTAAGTTATGCAACTTAATACCGCAGAAATGCTACCTTATGTAATACTTCCCGTAAAATTTGGTTGAATTTGGTCAACATTTTCCAGTTTTCACGTTTCTTGACGATGCTAGAAACAAATTAAAAACTCGTTACATATACTCCTTTGGATTTCATTTGATTAAATATCACCAAAAAATTGTGTTATGTACTTTTTAATACTGCAGTAGAGTTTAGTTCTCCTCATCAACCATTTTAAATAATCTTTGAACATTATCAGTATCTTCTGCCACCCAGCTGCCTATTTTGTTAATAATAATTATATTATTATCCCTTTCATTGTCGCTAGAAACTGCTACTGCTGAGAAGCATGTGCAAAGTATTACACACGGTTCAACACATTTTCTGTAAGAGTAATGCTTCTGAAAAATATACACTACCCATATCACAAATATTAATAAGCATTCCCGAAACTTCCACCAAAATGTGGAAGATGAATGTCCTGTTATCTAACAAAACCCTTGTTTACTTCTGAAAGGTTCCACTTTAATTATTGAATGACGCTGGTGCAGATAAGGTCCAAGTCCAAGCACTCGGATTGACACCCTCGACCGCTGAGCGTAACAGATCTTTTCACCATTTTGATATGAGAACTGGTATTTTATATTATGTCAGTATCTTCAATGTTAGCGATGAAATAGTTTGACATATTTCACATAGGAGTTCTGCACTTTGCACTCATTTCCTTCAGAATGTATACATAGCCATTTACCGGATTTGAATTTTACACCGAACCGTTTCTCACAGACTTCGAAAAATTGCTTACTAATCATAAATTTTATTTGCTGTTTATATAGCATTATCAGAGCTTGTATTCATCGCTTCATTTGAACTAAATCTGTTATCTTTAGTATTATTTTGTGAAATATTGTGAATTTTAAATATATTCTAGGTAATGGATGAATGAAATATTAAGTTTTGAGCAGAACGTGTTTATCCTTATTTATTTAGTCAGAAAATTAAGGAGGGGGGCAATCTAATTTGACAATTAAAATCATTTATTTTTTCCGAGTTCACACTCCACCTCGTTGCGCTTTGCAAATATGCAAATAAGTACCTACTAGCTAAATTATAATTTCTGGGACAGAAGAATCGGTAGAAAAATTGCGCAAAATGGTCCGATCTCCATTTGACCTTTTCTTATGGGGTCATTAAAAGTCAGTAGTTTATAAAGGAATCTCAGGATATTCAAGACCGAAAGCAACAAATTACATAATAATGTACAAATATACATACAAAGCCAAAAACTTTCAAAAATATCTGATAATTCAGTAAGTAGGTATTTTATTTAATGATTGTAGTCGAAATAAAAGAAGATACTTTATGAAAAAGTTGGGTTGCCTTGGTTTTATTTAGGAGATTATTTGTAGTACACGCAGAGTAACATGTCTTGATAATAATATATGTTCGTTATTTTTGTAGGTGTTCTGGACATTACACTGCTGTTTTTAAGAATAATATCATCAATCTATGGGAAATCTTTTTAATTCGAGCGGTGAACAAAAAGTTCAAGGGTTAACCCGTTTTGTAAACCAATAATCAAAGCAGGTGTTAATAGTATTTAGCCGTTATTTTTCTCATAGCTATAATCTTACTCGAGCTGAAGCGACGGAGCATCTAAATTTTCTAAATGGTTTTTATAATATTTTTATTTTGACAGAAATTGATATTTTAAGAAACCGGTCCAGACAACGATATAGGAAAACAATAATTCTTGCTCTCAAGACAGCAAGCTGAACTATTATCCAAAGTTTTGGAAATAAATTTAAATATGTATGGCAAGTGATAAATGGCTTCCCTACTATCAATATAAACCCGGGCCCCACCTTCTGCGTGCAAAAATGCGTTTATCCTACTACACTGGAACAGATAAATAATAAAACATATAGCAATGACAAAGAACATCTCTGACCAAAGAAAATTCTGACAGTAAAAACTTCATAGTCGAATTTGCCGTATCTATACCAGCTAATATTGAGAAAACCTACTTTAAATAAATAAGTAGTTACCTTTGAGTAATGAGATCCGCAAGATGTGGAATATGGAATATGTGGTGGTTAGTTAAAGCGCCTAAGACAATGAGTAAGAGCTTAAGTCAAATCGGACTCGATTGGGAACTTTACATTGCCATGCAAAAGTCTGTGCTAACCAGCATCATACATGCATCATTGTCAAGATGGTTTTAGACGGTGATTAAAGAAAGAAAGAAGAAACCACTAAAAATATGCAATAATAATAATAATAATAATAATATCTATAATAATAATAATAATAATCCCGCACGGGGGTAGTTGAACTTTGGTTCGGCTGCTTTGGGGTGTGACGTCCCCACGGGTCCGAGTTACCTGGCAGTGGGTAAAAAATGCCGTATCCCCTGCGTTAAAGGGGGACACCCATGAAAATGGAGATCAACCTAAGCCTCGGAGAAAGGTGGCTGCCTGGGGATCGCCAAGGCATGTCTGGAGCCGGCGCTGGACATGACAGCTTGCGGGACATCGGCGTCGGTGACAGGGTGCTGAGGAGGCGGGCCCCTGCTGTGCACGAGCTACAGCTCCACAACCACAACAACGACACAGGTGTCACCTAAGAACCCAGATACCGCCCGTTGAGGGTGCTGCGCAGGAACTTCTGCCAGCGCTCACCCAGGCGGGATTACCCAGACGACGCATGAAATGGACACCGTCCATGAATGAATCAATAATGCGCATCTATTTTAGGGTAGCACAGTTAGGACAAGAGACCATCGGCTACCGACAAAGACTGCATACTGAATTCTGCAGAGATTATCCAGAGGAGAGCAGATCAATATCGTGTTATCATCAGAAAGAATCTCATCCCAGCTGCGAGACCAGAACTAGACCGCGAACTGCTAAACCTGCACAACAAAAACGAAGAAAATGAGGATCATGATATTGATGATGATGAGAATGAGAATCACGATAATAACGAGAATGGTGACCAGGACGGAGACGCTGGACATGTGGGTGGGAAGCCTGAAGTAGCAGAGCAACAGCTGAACGGTGGGGTACATGATTTAAATAGAGATAATGTGAACACCGAAGGATTATCGAAACACTTCTCTCAGAGATAAAAAAGCTAATTGTGGAGTACAATGGCACCGACCCATTAAGTAGACCATCGTCATTACCTAGGGTGAATCCCTCAAAGAAATTAGGAATCACCCTTACTATTGAAACGGACCAAACCGAGGTCAATAGTTTGGATATCATTTGATATATTTAATTAATGATTATAGGATAATTTATATATTATTAAGGTAAGAAAAATAAAGGAATAAATATTTATAGGTAATATGGTAAAGCAAAATACATTCGCTCAATTAGGAAAATACTTAAATCGGCTGTTAAAAACTGCTAAAATCATGCCAGAACGCACTGTGTTCATAAAAAGGGCCAACGTTAGGTAAAATCACTTAACAGTCCACACCCACGGCGATGTTGCTTGGCAATAGGGGCGAGCGTCGCAGGGCTAAATCGAATGAGGAGGACTTGGTCTATAAATACGCGACAGAATTTGATATAGATTCACTAATTTTCTTTTAAGGTAAAGGGCGTTACTCTACCAGTTTGTACATGGGTCACTTATTTTATTTGGGATATAATTGAGTTTTAGAGAAAGTTAAATAATTCTTAATGTAAATTAAAAATGGCTATTGCGGCTGAATTAAATGGTTTACTGGGGTGACATTACAGTAATGTTGACGCCGGGTACTTTCCTACGGTGCCCGACTGTATGTAATCCCAAGGAAGGTATAATAATGGTCGAATTGTTGGATATGTTCAATGTACCTCAATCGTCTTAACGCCGATAAAACGGTGCCGGTGGATTGGGTTA
>MU183350.1:0-71191 GCA_016904865.1 Pissodes strobi
ACCACTCTACGCGCCCGTGATAGCCGATAGTTAAATATTCTTGACTTTCTACCTTTTTCATGTTGGCCTGGGAATGGTTTCATAATGGTTTCTCTCAATCCAAATGCATCGTCTCCAACAAATACGTAAGGTACTGATGTATTTCGGCCTATTAGAGGCTCCGGTGGAGGGCAATGTAATTGATTTTGCTCGATTTTTTTAAACAAGCTAGTATTTCGGAATACTGCTCCATCACTAAGTCTGCCCTGGCTGCCACAATCAGCAAACATGAAACAATACTCAGCATCCACTAAAGCCATTAATACTATACTGAAATTCTGCTTATAATTGGAGAATTCAGATCCGCTATTAGTTGGCGCCTGTATGACAATATGTTTCCCATCCAGGGCGCCTATGCAGTGGGGAAAATTCCAGTCCTCTTCAAACGTTTCAGCTACACTTTTCCATTCGTTGCTACTTTTTGGAATCTGAAACAAAAAAAAAAAGGATTATAATGTAATAATTTTTTCACATTTTAGGACATTATGCCACAAGATAATAATTATGAAGAGGAGAATATTGCTGGTGCTAACCCGGAAACTGGGGGACCTGCTCCAAATAATATTGAAAATGAAGGTATGTTTTCCAATATAAATTACAAATTTTTCATATTGCAATAATTCTTCTGTTGCAGCATTAGTACTACCTTCGACGGGAAAGCCTGCAATTAAACCACCTGTACAAAAAAAGAGACGAATAACTGAATTACAGGGAATCAAAGAAAAAATGGACAATGCGTATTCCTTATTACAAGCTACAAGTAACAAACCTGCTAAGGAGAGAAACGTGTGCTTTATATATGGAGAGCTAGTAGGTGCAAAACTACAGGAAATGGATGAGGGAAGTAGAGACATTTGTATGCACCAGATTGACAATATACTATTTCAAATGAAAATGAATCCCCGTTCATATGCTACTTATCAGCAAACGAATCCAACCCAACAATTCAATATTTCATGTACACGTAACTATTCACAAAGCTCACCATCACCTAACTCCCAGTCTTCACATTTGAGTCATACTTTTTCCACCTTTCGCAGTCACCCAGAGAGTCACCCTCACCTCATCATCAAGCAACGTTTCACTTACGTAATGCACCAACACCTCAAATAATATCACAAAATACTAACCCTGGAACACCAGAAATGTTATCACCACAGAATCTGACTCCAGATTTTGACAATCTTGGTGAAAACGAGGAACCTCAGCATAATTTGGTAACTTATCTTACTAATTTTCAATAATGTAATTTGTATTGTCTTAAATAAATATTTTTTTAAAAGTTTAAACTCGTTTGAAAAATTATATACCTTAACATAATCCTGTAGAACTGTAATAATCGCACTGCAAACTTCTGGGATCATGTTGGAAATAAGTTGCGGTGAAACTTTAAACAAGTAGTGAAGACTTCTAAAACTATCTCCTGTTGCAAGAAATCGGAGGGTTATAGCAAGGCGCTCATTTGATGGAATCGCTTTTCTCCACTTTGTATTTTTCTTACAAATTATTGGACCCACTTTGGAAAGTAGAAAATTAAAATCCTCATTTGACATTCTGCAGAAATTTTCAAATTTTCCAGATGGTTCCTTTAGCAGGTCTGTCAATAGGTTTGTGGCACTATACCTAAAATAAAACATATCAACTGAGTGTTCTTATTACCAAAATTGACATAAAAATTAAATATAAGTTTTGATTTAGAAACAGGAAATGTACATCCAACCAATTTAATACATACGTATCTCCGCTTTGATTAAGTGATACCATCCACCATCTTCTTTTCCTAGGCTTTTTATTTTTTTTTGTTCAATAATATACTGCCACAAGACATGACCACAAATGCAGACGAACGAATTACGAGCTCTGTATCGCTGTCCATTTCTCGTTCGTGCACAAGAAGAAAAGAGCGAATATTCATTGTTCCCGCAGTGACTCGATAAATTACAAACTACGCATATCTGGTTGCAAGTGCTCGTTATTTGGCAAGTACTTCGCCAACACTTTCCCGAATACCTCAACTAGTTGCCACTCGGCGAGCAGTCGCTCGGTGCTCGCCGAATGCCGCATGTCTGGCGCCACCTTAATATAAGTTGGGTCACTCCGCGCGGCATTCAAAACACCCTTCTCTCTACTCCGCCTGGCCGATACACTGGTGGCAGTCTATCGTTCGACGTCGACTGATACGCTGTGAGCCAGAATCTGTTCTGCAGTAATCGTGTGCTTTTTTTATAGTGTGTCCCTAAAAAGGTGGTTAATTATGTCTGGTAATAACATTTGTTCAGTGGATAATTGTGGTAGTAGGATAAAAGGCGAGTTATCGTTTTTTAGATGTCCAAAAGATCAGGGAAGGTATAAATCATATAGATAGGATTATTTTATTTGTATTTTATTTAAAATATATTAAACTTTTAGATGTCTAGCTTGGAAAAGTGCTTTGGGATTCACTGGGTTTCATAAATTTGCTAGTTATACGCCAGAACAATGTCAGAACCGTATAAGAGTTTGGGCTTTGCACTTCAAAGATGAGGATTTTTCAAACTCTTCCAAGAGTCGCATTCATTCATATGCGATTCCCTCAATGGGATTACCCAGTGAACCTGCTAGAGAAGGTAAATTCTAACATGTTTTCTGTTGAAAAACGTGAATAAAATTACCTAATGTGTTATAAATTTCAGGCTGCAGTCAAAAAATCACAGTTCAGACCATTGAATCTTCTGTTCAAACAGAACATGTTGAATTTAAAGAACGACAACAGCTCGAAGGTAAGTTGGTGATTACATACTTTGGTAAAAAAATAAAATCTTTTCAAAATTTTAATTTAAAATTTCAAAATTCTTCGAATTCTATTGCAACCCTCGTATTTTACATGCGCATAGGTGTTTTACTACATTTTTTCATGTTAGTTAGGAACACATAAACTTATTATAATATGCAAAAATAGTAGGTATACTCTTAATAACTTTGGTTTTTTGTTAAATAAATTTTTCTAAATTTCTTAAAATAAATTAGTGCATGGGCGAAAATCACAATTCTCTTTTTATAAACATATGTTTCTTTGGCTTGGCTTTACCGAATTTAATAAATTGTCTTGTAAAGAAAGGACATAACGCATTTTTGAATAGTACCCACGGTAGTACGGATCGTTTTATTCTCTCTCTGCCGCTACAGCAAAATAGTCTGTCTATCCGATATGAATTCGAACACAAAAAATTGTTAAATTTAGAGAGTACCGTCATTTACAACCTAGCAATATAGTTTTATGGTAGGTAGGGTCGGTACCTACCATAAAACTATATTGTTGATCTCTTTTTCTGCACGGGCGAAGGATGGTTCTTTGAGAAAACAATGCCGATTATGCTATTTTAAATAGGATTTTTGTAAATGTCTGTGTCTTCTATACTTAACAATCTTTTAGGTATTTGATTTTATATCGGATAGAGACATACCAGTAAATTCCATTTAAATATGCATCGTTTCATTAATGACGTGCAACGGTTTTTCTTTTGTATTTTGTATACAATGATCGATCTCTTTTCGCACCATAAAATAAAGAATATTCAATGGCCAAAATTTTGGCAAAAAAATATATAGTTGATTAAAATAAACTGAAATGCTGTTATGTACTTTGGTTTTTTCCGGTGTTTCTAATATAATATTTGGTGATATTCTTGCCCAATATGTTTAAATAATCAGAAAGGCATAAGACTTTTCACTAAAAGAATTACTTTTTATTATAATAACCAATTTTAATAAAGTTAAGTATTATAATAAGTATTTAAAATATGCCATTTAAAATCGAAAATAAAGAGTAGGCTCTGAAAAAGGAAATAGTGGAATTAAAATGACATGTTATGTCATAAAAACAAAAAATACATGATATATCCTGCCATTTCAAATCACCTGCTTTATTTTAGGTTTTAAATGGCGTATTTTAAATACTTATTATATTAAATGTATTATGCCTATTACAATAAGATGTCAAAAAAGAAATTTGTATTTCTTTATTTTTGCATTGTAATTCCTATGATGAAATGAGTATGCCAATTATATACAAAAATTTAACCCAGAAGCTCTATCTCTATTAGTCGTTGATATATTATAGCCGGTGAAAATTCTTATTTGCCCAACCGGTACCTATTAAAAATAAAAACATTCTATAGTACAAAATCATGAGAAAACTTAAAACAAAAATCCAATCTACTTTTTTAAATAAAAGTTCAAGAAGATTAATTCGTTTTCAGATGCAGCTACTCAAACATCTGTAAAACTTTCATCACAGACGCCGAGAAAAGTTTTATTGAAGGATAGTGTGAAAACCTTGGAACAAACAATCAAAAGTCACAAATGTAAAAGAAGTCTTGAAACTAAGTTAACTCTGGAAGACGTTGTTCAATTTTTGGACAAAAATTATTCTGAAGAATCAGCCAAACTTCTAAAGAGCCAAATGACTTTACTTAATAGAGCGCCAAAAGGTTCCAGGTATTCCGAAGAGTTTAAACAATTTGCATTGAGTGTCTACTTTCTGGGTCCAAAGGCTTACAAAAAATTTTCAACTTTGTTCCGTTTACCATCGAAATCTACATTACATCGCTTTACGCAACATTGGGTAATAAATCCTGGCTTTAATAAGTTTGTCTTTGGCATCATTAAGTGTCGAGCAAAACTTTTAAAAGAAAGGGAAAAATCTTGCATTGTGTGCTTGGATGAAATGTCCTTAAAATCTCATCTCTTCTATGACATATCTAAAGACAAGATTATCGGTTTTCCAACTATTGATAAAGGCATCCCGGAAATTGCGGGCAGTGCATTGACAATAATGGTTAGAGGTATAGCAAGCAATTGGAAACAACCTGTTGCTTACTTTTTTCATAAAACATCCGTGTCTGCTGATGATCTTAAGGATATTTTATTTGAAACTGTGCGAAATTTACGTGAAATAGGTTTAAATGTGCTTGCCGTAGTTTCTGACCAGGGTTCAAATTTCCAGAAATTGGTCAAAACTACTTTAAAACTAACAGAGGAGAATCCCACATTTTTTATTGACCATTCAAAACTTGTGTATTTATTTGACATACCGCATCTACTTAAATCAACACGAAACAATTTTTTTTCGTATATTTTTTCATTAAGCGACGGTGAAACTAAAAAATAATTTTTGGAATCGATGTTTAACTTGGATAAAACTCGCCAGTTCAAACTTGCGCCTCGATTAACAAATGACCATATTTACCCCAACAACTTTCAGAAAATGAAAGTTAAGTTGGCAACCCAAGTATTTAGCCACTCAGTAGCTGTGGCTATGCATACATACATAGAATTTAATGTTTTGCCTAAAGAAGCCATTCCAACAGCAAATTTTATTTCGAAAATGAATGCATTTTTTGATCTTTTAAATTCAAATAATTTAAAAGGTTTTCAAGCCTTCATGGCAACTGAAAAGCAACTAAATTTATTGCATGAAATGGACAATCTTTTTCAAAATTTAAGTCTTGAATTTCGATGGAAAAAACGTTACAAAACAGCTAAAATTTATTTTTGGATGGAGACCATCAAATCCATTTTTCTGTTATGGGAAATGTTAGGAATACAGGGTTTCAAATATATGTTTACCCGAAATCCTAGCCAAGATTGTATCGAAAACTTTTTCGGACAGATAAGAAATTGCTGTGGCAATGCCAAGAACCCAACGCCCGTACAATTTTGTCGGGCGTTTAAGAAATTATTTGCGATAAAGTATTTTGATAGTGTCGAAGGTGCTAACTGTACAGATGATGCCACTGACATTTTGTTAAATATAACACCCGAATTCGTGAAAACTTGTAATGATATCTTACCTGTAGATACACGTTCATATACACCTCTACGAGTTTTCACGAATGATTACAGTACTTTAAGAAGTCCGGAGGGAAATGCGCTGGTTTATGTAACAGGCTATATTTAAAAAAAATGTTTAATTCAACACTCTTGTGAAATATGTATAGATTTTTCAACTAATAGGAATACCATTTATGATGAGGAGCTCTTATTCTGCAAATTAAAGGCATTTCAGAGTGACAATTTTGGTCTGACTGTACCTTCTACAGATATTATTGAATATGTATTGAAACTAGAAAGTATTTTTATTTCAAAATTTAATCAATTGGTGTCTAAAGACGCAATTGGAACACACTTAAAAGAACTTTTTTCCAAAATAGTATTCGTTCATCCTTGTGACAGCTTCCCGTTAGATTATTTTATGCGTTTATATACAAGGGTTCGTATTTACTTCACATTAAAATTTATAAACATCGATATTAAAACTACGAAATCGATTAAACCAAATATTAAACTAAGTATATTAAAACACATGTAGAACCTGTATGTATGTAATATTTAATAATATACAATAAATAATGGTAGTTATAAATTGTATTATTTTCCTCACTTTTCCCAAGAAGTTGGTACTGGAATCATAATAACTATTTTCCTAATTTTTGTTCTTTTTTTCAATAACGCCGGTCGCTTTAGAGCTACTCTTGTGCATTTATTTAATAGTTCATTAATTTTTCACAAAATTTTGGTCGACCTCTTAAAATATGAAAAAAAAAATATATATTCTTCTTTGTCTTAATACAATAATAATTAACAAGCAAAAAAAATAACTTTTATTCACAATCACTTTGATCGCAATAAACAAAAAATATCAATAGTATGCTAGTATCATAATAATCATTCAGATAATAAAACATCGTGCTCCGCGTTACCCTATAATACCGATCAGAGGAAACGCTTCAATAAACTGGTTTCGTTTGCACACATATCCCCTAATTCTTTGTTGTCGATTCGCACTCGGCGGACGCACCGGGCGGTGCCTTTGGAGCCAACACATCAAAGGATTTATGCCAACTGCTCTAACTTATATTATATTCTGTAAACTTTGGTTAGAGTAAGCTTTTCGTAGTTATTGTTGCTGTCTTATAACAGCAGCAAAATATAGTAAGCTGTCTAATAACAGTTTAAGCATTTTCTAGGCTGTCTTATAACAGGCTGGGGGGTATTGTGATGTCTTATAACAGCACATAAATGAGTTATGTTGTTTTATGGCAACATACAAGCCATTGCTAACTGATAATCCTTTTTTTATGATTTATTTATACTGGACCTTTTCTCGCCAGGTAAGTCCAGCGGGGAGGAGAATTCCTCGGTTTCTTCGGAAGCTAGACCATGGAGAAGGCGCCGAGTTAGGAAATGTGAGTCTCGTTCAGGAAGTCCGAGTACCGTTATGAAAAGGAGGGTGCGTGTGGAACCATCATCATCTTCTAATTAGCATTCTTCCAGTGAGATTAATTCTGCTCTGGACAAGGACAATATTTCAGATATTTTTGGCGATGATCCGGCGGCAGGTAAAGAGTCCCCCCCCCCTAGATCCTGATATTGTTGTTCGCTGAACCAGGGTTTTGACAAAGATTGTCGTGATAAATGGTCCAAGTTTCAGTTCCCTGAAAACTGTCCTTTGTTTAAAGGACTCAAGTTAGATCCAGAGTTTAAGGCCATCCTAAGCTCTACTGACAATACGAAAGATAATTTCCTCCTAGGAATACAAAGCAAGATTGGTAAAGGGTTAACTTCTTTAGGCTATGCCTTACAGCGTTCGTTTTTAAACAAAGTTTCCATGAGCGAAAATGAGGAATCTTCTCGTAATCTAGTTGAAGCTTCCAAGATGTGTTTTTTTGTCCTTTTATAAAAGAGGCAGCCGCCCTTAAGGTTACTTCGGAAGCAAAATCCGATACCTGGCTCTCTGAGGCAGACTTTAGCCAGCGATCCAAGGATGCTCAGGCAGTTACGAAAGTGGCAGCATAATTGGGGCTCAAAAGGCGTCAACAGATTGGAGAGACAGGCCTAGCTCTTCTCATTGTTCTTTAAATTTCAAGCGACGTTTTCCCAAACCAAAAATGAAGTTTTCCAGCGCAAACTTTGCAAGGAAGAGACAGCATGTGACGAACAGATTCAGGAGGGATCGTTACAGTCGTTATCGAAGAGACAGGACGAATTAAATCAAGTAGGTACAGAAAGATTTGCAGGCAGAATTAGATTTTTTAAGGATCATTGGTCAAGGATTACCCAGGATCCATCTATTTTGAGTTGGATTCAGGGCTACTCTATACATTTTACCTCTATGCCTGTTCAAATAATTCAGCCCTTATTAGGTAATTTTTCTGTAAGAGACATTAGCAATTTAAAAATCCCGTATACAGAATTTAGTTTCTATCGGAGCAATAGAACAGTGTAGTCATAAAAAGGGGAATTTTTGTCGTCATATGTCTTAGTAGCCAAAAAGAATGGTAATTTTAGACGTGTGTTGAATTTAAAATCCTTAAATAAATATGTTGAGACTGTACACTTTAAACTTGAGAGTCTGAAGAGCGTTAGAGACATGTTGTTTTCAAATGTAGAGTAAGTGCGGCAAATATGGACCATGCGGCCAATATGGACCACAGCAATTTTTCCCGACCTTCACATTTTTCGGGAGGGGAGAGCGGTTATTTCTAACGAAATTCATACCGCATACCTTCAGTCGAGCAATAAAACCGAAAGAGAACGTACGCTGCGTAGCATTGTAATATTACGTATTTCAGACGTTTCTATGTAATATTTCGGTAAGTTTTGGTAATGGTTTTATACCAGATTTTGCTATATTATTAAAAAATTGTGAAGACATCATCAAAATATGTTTATTTGCTAGTTCATATCAGCTTAAAGTTTTAGTTGCTTTTGTGTGGGTATCAACAAAAAATATTTGTTATTATTGTTAGGGCAAGGTAATTATAGAAGTATAATTTCACTCTTTACTTGTTTTTCCTGCCCTAACTTGGAATTTAAAATACTATACCTCGAAGGACCTACCGACGAATGAAACCCTATGTGTCGGTATAACTAGAGTTAATTTTATTACTGAATATCAATCAACTTTAACAAACATGCCAGTATGGCTAATAATTATTGCTAAATTAAACCCAATTTTACATAACTAGAAATCTTAAAATGAAAGCTTTTTTAATGGATTTTCAATCTGCCACTCTGGCGTCTCTACAAAGATTATTTATTTTTTCATTTGTTTCTATCTAAAAAACTAGGCGATCCTATGATTACAAAGGTGACATCTAAACATCAGTATTATGACAGGAACACATTCTGTCGGCTGATGAGGAATGGAGAAATAGAGATGCAGGTATATGTAAATCAGATAAAGATAACAGATAAACATCTGGCGCCTTGACAAATTTTAACTAATTTTGCTCAATGGATATTATACAGCAAATAAGTCCAAACGTAAATGTTAGATAATTTCTATTGCATTTTGCAACAATTATTTTTGGGTGTGTGCGGGTAATATGGTCCACTGTGTTGTGGTTATTTATGGACCGGTGGTCCATATTTGACACCTTTTTTAATTATAGGTGATGTCTCCACGACGCAAAGAAGCAATAAAGTGTCGTCAAATATGGGAAAAAATGGCAATGAAAAAAGCTATTTGTGATATCAGAGAAAAAAGGATGGGGTATTTAAAGGCCTCCAAACAGTACGGGGTCCCAAAGAGTACGCTTCGTCGACTGGTACCAGCGAAAGACAAACTCCTAGATGAAGTGGTATGTGCGAAATTAGGAAGAAA
Source organism: Pissodes strobi (assembly GCA_016904865.1). Taxonomy (NCBI): domain Eukaryota; kingdom Metazoa; phylum Arthropoda; class Insecta; order Coleoptera; family Curculionidae; genus Pissodes; species Pissodes strobi. Next base: position 9,686 of record MU183350.1, read on the forward strand.
GCCTGTTTTACCAGTCGAATTAGAAAACTTACTTCATCAATATGCACTCGAAATGGAGAGCAAATTTTTTGGGTTAACCAGAAAAGACATGAGATTAGTGGCATTCCAGTTAGCCATCAAAAATAATCTTCCTAATCCGTTTTCGCAATTAAAACAGTCCGCCGGCCGGGACTGGTTGCGACTTTTCCTCAAGCGACATCCATCTCTTTCATTTCGCCAACCCACAGGAACTTCCTTTGCACGGGCACAAGGTTTCAACAAGAGAAATGTTGAACACGTTTTCAATTTATTGGAAAAAGAAATGGATGAGAAACATTTTGAGCCAAACAACATTTACAACGTTGATGAAACTGGAATATCTGTGGTCCCAGCGAAACTACCTAAAGTTCTAGGTCTTAAAGGAAAAAAGCAAATCGGGGCACTAACCTCTGCAGAAAGAGGATCTTTAATTACTTGCATAATGTGTCTGAGTGCGGGAGGATCCTTCGTACCGCCAATGCTGATATTTCCGCGGAAGAGGAACAACCCCCTTCTGATGAAGGGAGCCCCACCCGGATCCATCCATGCATGCCATCCTTCCGGCTGGGTGCAGACAAATTTATTCACAATGTGGTCTAAGCACATTTTACAAATTGTGAAACCATCTGCATCGTCTCCTGTTCTTCTTATACTGGACGGTCATACTAGTCATACGAGAAACATCGAACTCATAGACTTGCAAGGGAAAACCATGTTCATATGCTTTCAATCCCACCACATTCCAGCCATAAGATACACCGCTGGATAAAACGTTTATAGGTTCCTTTAAGAAGTATTTAGGAGAGGAAAATCGGTGTTGGATGAAGAACAATGCAAGGCCGTTAACTCATTTCGAAATAACTGAACTCTTGGGCCGAGCATACTTAAAAGTACAATCAGGAGAAATTGCTGTCAAAGGATTTCAAACTACAGGGATATATCCTTTGAACAGTCGTATTCTCAGTCACCACGAGTTTCTAGCAGCAGAAAACGATACCCATGATCTCCTAGATGACTCAAGCATCACTAATGAAACCATCAGGCAAACCGAAAGTTCTACGGTTTCCCATGTGGTGTCTTCTAGTCATGCATCTAATTCCTTATTAATTCACAGTCCTAAAGTCTCTGAACCAGTTCCGTCAACGTCTGCTTTAATAACCCCACATATCTCCCATTCCTGTGAAGAAAAGAAGGCAAAATAACCGTGGAAAGAGTCCTGGAAAAGCGCAAGTAATATCGGCTTCCCCATACAAGAAAGAATTAGAAGAGTCTATAAAAAAGAAGGACACAAGACTAAACGACAAGAAAACTAACTTAGAAAAAAGAGGTGAACAGAAAAATGCACAAATTAAGAAAGCATGTAAGAATTTATTATTTAATGAAAATAATGGCAAACAGATATTGAAACGAAATAAGAAGAAAACTGATGACTTCTCTTCAAGTTCAGAAGACGACAGGGAGTTTGTTCCAAATGACAGTTCAGACGAAAGTCCCGATAGAAGAGCCCAGGCTGATGCCAAATGCATTTATTGCAACAACTTATATTTTGAAGATAAAAGCGGCGAGGTTTGGATGCAGTGCGTTTCATGTGGTTGGTGGGCACACGAACTATGTTCTAGTGTTGAAAAAGATTACTTATTATGTGAGTTTTGCTCCTAAATATGTTAATATTTAAATGTGTTAAAAATGGACCATCTGGTCCATATTTAACACACCCTGGTCCATATTACCAATCACTCCGTTAAAAGTTACGTTATGTTTCATTTTAGATTATTTTAATTTTTTTTTTTAATTTGTTAAATGTTAACATTTTAAGTACTTAGCATTACTGTTGGCTAGGTTACTAATCTAGATATGAATAAAATGTTTTACTTTTTATATATTTCTTAATTTTATTTTTGGTATTGCTTATGGTGGTCCATATTTGCCGCACTTACTCTATTTATGTGTAGTATCGATTTAAAGGACGCGTATTACGTGTTTCCGATCCAGAGGGAGAGCAGGACATTGTTGAGGTTTGTTGTTGGTGACAAACTCTACGAATTTACATGTTTACCTTTTGGGTTGGCAACTTCACCGTACGTATTTTGTAAATTATCTAAGCCTATCGTTTTCTTTCTCAGATCTAAGGGGTTTTTAATCTATTAACTAGTTAGATGATTTTTTATTGATTTCTAACACTAGATCAGGGTCTTTAGATAATTAGCTACTAAAAATCTACTTTTTTCTTTAGGATTCCTAATTAATTATGGGAAATCCAATTTGGTTACTTTGCAGATGTGTAAATTTTTGGGTTTTGTATGGGATAGTAGCGTTTTGGAAGTACGCCTCCCAGATGAGAAGGTCGTTAGGGCCCGGGAACATATAACTTTCATTATTAGAGCAAAAAGATTTAAGATCCGCGAATTCGCAAGACCTATAGGCTACCTTATTTCTCTTTGTCCAGCTTGTGAGGTGATTCTCGAGGTGCTTCTTTGCTTCTGCATGCTATGCTATTTCTTCTGCATATAATGTATTGGACTGCCTAGTTTAACTAGCAGGAAGGGATTTAGAAAGAAAACACACAATTTCCAGAATACACCTAATACAGCATCTCTATTGGTCAACTTGAAATATAAAGAATGGTGACTTCAAAATCCTGATAACCTATGCTAACCTAGCGTTGCAACGAAAGAATTATTCTTTACTAATCCAACCTACCTAAACTGAGGTTAACCTAAACTATTAATTCTTAACTGAAAAGTTACTCTTATGCGACTTATACTTAACCCAAAAGATAAAGAAATGAAAATATTGCCAATCTTGCCAGAGGGGAGGGGGGGGGGGTATGATATGCGAAACGTAACGGAATGACATTAACATAGAGAACAGAGACAGAGCCGCGCTATCAACGGTTAAGGAACGATACTGTTACGACGAAGCTACTTGGATTACGGAATTCACGAGTCCACGTATCAGGCACTCGAATGACGGTCCAACATAGCTCCTCTGACTTGGTCCTGACGGGTATGGATATAAGCGGCCTGATGCTTAGAAGATTATTACGGGAACGTGAAATGCGGGCGATAAGGATCGAACAATAACAGACGACGATACAAAGCCGGTTCGACATTAATAAACGACCTGACGAGGCTTCCTGCATTCACGAAATATAAATCCCGGATTGCGCGTGCGCGGATACGTCATTCCTTTCCGGTCGTGCTTCGCTATTTTACGCCGTCGTTGAGGCGGTAGGTAAGGTAAGGAACGTGTTAGGTAGGTTATATGTGTGAGAGGGAGAAAGAAAGAGTTAGACATAGGACAGACGGGACTGGTCGGTGGACCAATGCACCAGCCCCGGTGAGAGAAAGAATAAGATGGAACTGGTCAGAGCACGACCAATGCACCAGCTCCGGAAGTAAGAGAGAGAGAAAGAATAAGATGGAACTGGTCGGAGTACGAACAATGCACCAGCTCCGAAAGTAGGAGAGAGATAGATAGATAGATAGATAGATAGAGAGAGAGAGAGAGAGAGAGTAGTGTCAGTGAGGTAGGGAGAAGGTGTAGTGTGTGTGTGTGTGAGCGAGCGAGTGTACAGATGTTTGTGTAGCACCTACGTTAATACCTATGCAGTAGCAGTGAAGATGGGCAAGAAAGGCGGCGACGATGGCGGTCAGCTTGGGCGGCTACATTGGCGGTAGTGGTGGTGGTCCCCTGGTCTGTCTAAGTGGCTGGCGACGTCTTCTTCGAGAACCCGGGTGGGTTCTGCATGTTCAGCGCGATGCAGCCCGGTTTTGTTACCTCGACGCGTAGTGGGGATCACGTCATCGGCCGGCCGATGAGTGGAGACCTTCACGCGCATGGTGCTGCGACGGAGATCGCGACGTTCTACCGGTACCGCGCGAGTACTACGGAAAAATGTGAAAATCGATTTCCCGGCTTTTCGCGACGGAATATTTTATTGGAATGAATTCAGATTATTTTAATTATATTTTACGAAAAAGAATGATGTGAATAGCCCGTAAAATAAGAAAGTTAATCCGGCTTGCATACCATTCCCCTAAAAATATAGTAACTTCGTTACAAGCTTTTACTTATGTTTGGCTGTATACTAAAAATTTGGAACGGAATAAATGCAAAGCTCTTAGAAAGTCAGATTATAATTTTAATGCTTCTATGATTCTTAGTAAAGATTCTTTTAGTGATTTATCATGGTGATTTAATGACATATCCAAATCAGGGTGTAAATTCCAACACAATAATTATGTTTTAGAGATTTTTTCAGACGCATCTCCTAGCGGCTGGGGGCAATTTGCAAAGAGGAGAGCCCATGATTTCTGGGACGGTTCCATAAAAGATAAATATATAACTACCTAGAACTTCTAGCTGCCTTTTTAGCTTCGCTAGGAATTCGAGTCGTATTGATATTGTACTATAACCAACCCAGGTCGATTCAACATAGTTGAATGAGATAAATAAGGTAGTGCTTTGTCTTTATTATGCCAATGATCGTCAAAATAGATTAAAAAGAAAACAATACCTACGTTGTGTTATTATTATATCTTGCACAACTTTACTTACCCCTAATGCGCTTCAACGAAACACAATTAGGGAAGCTTGATGGAATGGTGTGTCATGTAAATTAAACCACAGATTCCTAATACACCTAATTTATTAAAGAAAATCGTGCCAGACTTGGCCTGGAATTCACGAGGAGAAAGAGTACGGCAGAGAAACCCCTCGATCTAAATTCCTAAACCGAATTTTGCTGTGTAATTTTTATTAGTATAATAATGAATTAAATTACTGTCTCCCGTACCACAATTTGTAGTTCCACACTTGTAACAATACATTTAAAACCGAAAGGGTTGTTGTTAGTTAGCCAGACGCAGCTGAACGGTACTGAGGTCCTGTATTACGGAGGCTACCCAGCTACTGAGTTGAAAATTCGTGCCAATATCTCTAGAATGATCACTACATTTATAACTAGGATATTCTTCCGTCAGGGTAGGAAATGGTTAGTATAGATTCATCAAGGCCCTGGCGTACACTCCCAGTCATACTAAAATTATTAAAATCCTAGCACGAAAAAAAGACAGCAAATAATATATTTTCTGTTCTCATTTAAAGCAGTGTTGTTCACAGCAAAAAACGATTTCATTAAATATGTACATATATTTTTGCCAACAAATATGAATTATCCATGAGAATAAAAGAAATACTTGTACAAATTATGTTAATAACAATATTATAAATTTCATTTCACAGACCTGTAATGCACGTTAAAAGAAAAACCAGTCACAAAATAAACTGTTCACTGCGCCGGTTTCAGACTCTCTATCCCCGCTCTCGAGCGATACGCATTCCGATTCCCTTCAAAAAACCTCGCAAAACCCGACTTCAATTTATGACTTGTTTTTATCTTTTATATGTATAAAGGGTGTCTCAAAACTAAAGGTATAAGGTCTAATGAAATGATATTTTAAATAGGCGGGTTATCTCTGTCATTGCCCTTATCATTAGAATGGGTAGCTTAAAGTTTGCACATCTTCATAAGTTAGCTAAAGAGATTTGGCAATGGTGTCAGATTAGAGCATAATCGATGACAGTGAATATAGTGTTATGAATATTGACACGGAACATTCCCTTTGCTCAACAGCCTTTAAGAGGATTGTTAAAGTTTTTGGAATACGCCAGGTGGATCTTTTTGCTTCGTATTTAAACCATAAATGTGTTATATATTTCTTGAAAACCTGACCCCAGCTCCTTTTCAGTTGATGCGTTCTGTTTTCCCTGGTCATTCTTGTCGTTCTATGCTTTTCCACCTTTTTCCAATAATTGGGAGGATCCTCAATAAAATTATTTGTGGCCAGGCTGAGAGTTGTGGTCCCAGATTATAGTACTCAACCGTGGTACTCTCTTTTCCTAAAACTGTTAGTTTCAGACCTTTTGGTATTTTCTCCTAGATCTCCTTTCAGCCATCCGCTTTGGAAACAGCTTACCGTGGTAGCTGCCAAATTATCCGGCAAGCGTATTGTAATCTACTAAAATGCATAAGCTACTAAACAAATATCACCCTGTCGCAAGTTTGAACTTGAACTTGGAGTTTGTTATATAAACATTAAAGACAAACTATAAACAACGCGAGCAATCAACGGGAGCGACTTTCAACCTTAAGCATGCCATGATCATCACTTTTTTTAGTATAAATACGCTAACGAGCCCTAAGTTCTAGAGACTTTAGTCTCACCTCCAGCTCCCAAGGTTAGCCACTTGACGACTGCCTTCTGGGTTCTATCCGCTCTTAAAGTTAGCCATACGGCTACTTTAGGTTCTAGTCTATTCCTTCCAAACCTGCTACCGGTTAGCCATTTGACGACTGCTAGGACCAGGGGTTTCACAACCTCCATAGTAAAGTCCTGACAAGAAGTTTGTCAGAGTGTTGAGAAAGACAAGTGTCTAAATAGTCAGTTAAAAAGTTTAGTGAAATATTTTAGTGCTCTTAAATAAAACCCAACTCTTAAGAAAAACTATAAATTATAAGACAGTAAACAAAGACCTATAAACAGGACCTCAAATCGAGAAAACATGCGCACCGTATTAATCGGGTATAATAGAATCTCATTTTTTCTGACCAATAATTATTGTTAAAGTGTTATCGTTAATACATTGTTATTGTTATAAACTAAACGTGCTTATTTTATCATCTCTTCTTACCCCACGTAACTCGGTCCCGGTCTACGTCAGTTACCCCACGGCACGCTAAACAAGGCGTGTCCTCACGAGTAGAACATCCAGTGGTAGATTAAAGGAAGCATTGAGACCCCGTCGTTGTACTAATTCACAACGCAGCTCTTCTCTGAGAAGTTATTCTTTAAAAACCACGCTAACTCCCTAAACTACTCGTGACAGTATGAACATCGAAATGAATGCTGATTATGTTCCGGTACTTTTAGAATCACTGATCTTGAATTCACGTACGCAATACAACTCGTCCTTTTCCAAATGGTAGGGACTTTGTTCAATAAATACCGTTAACATGTTTGAACCTTCTGTGAATCAGATTTTAAGATTTTTAAATGCAGATCTTTCGACCGGGGCTTCTTATCGAGCGCTTAACTGCCATAGGTCGACTCTTAAGATTCTCTTTGATTTTGACGATATGAGTGCTTAAATTAGGGGATTTTTAAAGGATTCTTTTAGGCTAAAACCGGTTTTTCCAAAATATAATCGAATTTGGAACCCTTAAGTAGTTTTACAATATTTGGACAGCTTTCCTCCATTAGAAATTATGGATTTATCAGACATCACGGTTAGATTAATAACTTTGATGATTTTGATAACTTCACAACGGATTAAGATATTTTCGGTTATCAGACGAATATTAGTATTGAAAAGGGCTCTTTTATGATTTCAATAGATGCTTTTCTTAAGACTTCTACTCCTAACAGGCCTCAGCCAGTGTTATGAATTCCAAGGTTTTCTCAAAGACCTCAGCTATGTGTAGCTTTTTGTTTGGAAATGTATTTAGAAATGACTAGACCTCTAGGAGGCGACATCCAGGAAGTTTTTATTACTTATAAGAAGCCTCACCGTAGGGTTTCTGCCCAAACTGTCTCCCGTTGGATAAGGACAAGTTATTAATGTTAGATAATTTTTAATGAAATTAGCTAGTAAGATTTCTTTTTCTCTGCCTTAAGATAATTTTATTTACCTGTATTCAGTGTTTGTTCAATAATCTCTACTTGATTTCTTATTAAACGGATAGAAACTACCTTGGTTCACTTTTTGTTCAAAAATTAGTTGTTCCTTTAAACATCTACAGGGTGTTCTATATAAGAACGTGGTTCCGAAGTATAATATAAGATTAAACGACTTACCTGTGTGTCCTTATATAGAACACTCCCACCCCTTATGGAATATATTTTTCCCGTTTTTCACCCTAAATCTAATTTTTGATGGGCTAGCACTTCAACGTAATGAGATCTTCGGGGAGCGGAGTGTAGACCTATTCCATTCAGTGCGCGTATAACTCCAGAGGCGTTACTACAGGGTGTTCTATATAAGGACGTGGCTCCTCGTATAATAAAGATCGAACTTCCTTACTGGTAAGTTTTTAATCTTATATTGTCTATTATTTTGTATTCAATTTTTATCTGTTATTCTTATTGTATACTTGTATGTATTATTATATTGTATTTATTTTATCTTTTATTATTATTGTATACCTAGAGTAAGAATTTAAATTTATGTTCTTGATTTAATATCACATTTTTAGCAGATATATTTATGCATTTTAATATTTTGAAATTTAGATTATATCTAACAGTTATTTGATTTTAACAATTATTATAATTTATTATTAATATATTATTTCTTGTATACAGTCTCGCTCCAAAAACGATCATGGCGACCCAATTTTTTTTAAATTTTTTATGGCAGTGGCACACACACTAAGGAGATCCAATGGCGCTCGACGAGCGGTGTGTGTACGAAGATGGTGATTCACACGGTTCTTGAATAGTTGTAGGTTGTAATTAGTGGGAAACAGATGTCCTGAGTTCCACAGTGATGCAGTGCGCCAGACAAAGGAATTCTTGTGAAGCGATGTTTTAGGTGTTTCCAGTTGTACGATGAACTGGTGCGCTCTTGCCGTATGTCGTGACTGACTGACAGGAGTTGCCAGGGGCGGAATGACGCGGGCCAAATCCTGGGAACATCTGCCGTCAAAGTTACTGTAAAACAGAGACATCTCGGCCACATGTCTGCGGTGTTCCAGATTTCGGGTCGCCGACGAGGTGAACAGCTCACTTCTGAATGGAATCCAGCAGCTTTAGGGTCTGCTTTGGTGCGGCACCCCAGATATGTGAGCAATATTCTAAGCATGGTCTTATTTGCGCTTTGCAGAGCAAGAGCAACTGCTGCGGTATATAGTTTTTTGTTGCGAAATAGCGCACCAAGCTTCTGGGAGGCTGATTTTGCGATGTTAGCAACGTGGTCATGCCAGGACATATTGCTGTTGACCGAGACACCCAGCAGTCCGATTGACGAGGATGAAGGAATGGTCGATCCTGCCATAAAGATATCAGGGCCCGCTGTATAGGCCCTCTTGGTAAACGGGGCTGCTTGGGTCTTTGCTGCATTGAACTGGATCAAATTTCGATCATCCCAAGTTTGAATTTTCTCCAGGTCTTGATTAATTGCAGTAATCTGCTCCTGTCTGCGGTGATGAGTCTCAGTCGCTGGAAAGGGATTTTCTGCTCTAAAGTGGGAGATAAGTGTAATGTCATCTGCAAAACTGTAAACAGGATTATACGTTTCGGTCAGCAGGTCATTAATATAGATGAGGAACAGAGTTGGTGACAGTATTGCGCCCTGAGGCACGCCCGCGTTTAAGGTGAATGTGTCTGAGATGTGTCCATCAACTGCAACGTGCAGAGATCGGTTCTTAAGGAATCTGGCAAGCCAGCTGCAGAGAGAGGCTGGCAGTCTGAAGGACGGCAGTTTGTTGAGCAGTCTGTCATGACAAACTCTGTCGAATACCTTTGAATTATCCAACGCAATCGCTCGAGACCCTCCGTAGTTCTCAATTGCCCTACTCCACATAGACCAATATACCTTATGTCGATCTCTCTTTGCGAAAACCGTATTGATTATCGCTGATTATTCTGTTGTTCTCGAGGTACTTGAGTAGTTGCTGATTGACTACACGTTTCATGACTTTGGAGATTATTAAGGCAATTGGGCGATAGTTTAAGAGAGTGGTTTTCTTGCCATTTTTGGAACAGGTTGCACTCGAGCGACTTTCCAAGAAGATGGGTAAATCCCTTTTCCGTAAGACAGAGAAATAAACCTGGAAAAAATGGGTGTTAGTTCGTTGGCGCAGTTCTTTAACACGATGGCAGGTATTCCGTCCGGTCCTGATGCCTTTTGGGTATCTAGCTCTTTAAGGATTCTACGAATATCACGGTGATGAAACTTGACTTCTGCCATGATAGTGTTGTTGTTCGATATGGTTGGGAGAGTCTTTCCTTGGGGAACGTCTAAGGCAGAGTGCGATGAAAACATTTTGGCGAGCATGTTTGCTTTTCCCTTGTCTATAGTCGCCGTGATGCCACGTTCGTCTGTCATAGGTGGGAGAGATGTTTTTGTGAAGTTGTTACTTACTGCCTTTGCTACCGAACAGAAATTTCTGGAGTCACTAGGGCATTGCAAATGTATATTCCTGATCCTTTTATTGTGTTTGTCCTTAGTTTCGTCGTCACACGTTTGCATTCGTTTCTCGCTTCGACAAAATAATTGCGATTTTCAGCGGTCTGATTTTGCTGCCAGTACTTGTAGGCTTGTTTTTTCCTACCTACAGCTCTTTCGCATGTTTTGTCGAACCAGGGCTTTCCTTTGATGGTAACTTCATGGAATTTGGGATGTATGCTTCCATTTCTGAGGAGATTACTTGCGTGATCTCTTCGCAGCAGACTGACGGGTCGCCAGTGCCAAAGCAGACGTCGAGCCAAGGAAAATCTAGATAGAACTCCCTTAGATCGTCCCAGTTTGCAGAATTGTAATGCCAGATTTTACGAGGCAATGGTGGATCCTTCTGTATGAGTGGCAATTCACAAACCGTTGTAATAAGTTTGTGGTCGGAAGTACCTAATGGCGGACCAATTGTAATTGTGTACTGGTCAGGATTGGTGGTTAGAAAAAGATCCAGGAGGGCGGCGAATTCGGCCCTCTCTGAGATTCGAGTTGGTTCGTCTACAAGTTGAGTAAGCCCGCAGCTGATGGCAAATGCCGCAGCTTCTCTACCTACGTTGTCGGTCTTGTGATGTTTGAGCCAGTTGGTGTAGTGGGCAATGAAGTCTCCCAGAACGATTATTTCGGAACTGAGGTGATCGACCTGTATTGAGTCAAAAGTGGTAGCTAGCGTTGAAAAAAAGGTTCGATAGCAATATTAAGATTCTAAAATTCTTAAGGTTTGAAAGGAGTAATATAACAATGTCAACTGTATCATTTTCTTTTCCTAAAAATCTAACAGCAGTCACTGACTTTCCGTTAATGGGTGGTTCTTTTACTTACTTTCCAGGTATGGTGATGATTGCTTAGGCCGAAAGCGCTCTGTTACGTTTCTATAGGAAGTCTTTTTTGGACTAAATGTTCGGCATGGAATAGAGAAAGTGTTTCATTTGGTATATTAGGGATTATTGTAAAATATTTGCAGGCTTTAATAATATACTAATGTCTTTAAATTTTATATTAAACTTTTTTTGTATCTCTAATAATAAAGGCTGCAGATAGGGCTCAAAATGAATTCAAACGCCCTGTACATTCTTCAATATCATTGATAAAAAACTTGGAAATTATGGAATAGCTGTTTATGGTGTTTTTCTCAGAACCACATATGTTTTCTGTAAAATTGTGTTTATCAAATGTTTAATTATTTCTATAGAATGTTCCAAAGAACCCAGTTGACTGCAGACTGATGTCCAATGTGAGAATTCTCCAAATGAAATTTTAAAGAACACAACTACAGTAACTCGAAAAACCTTCTGACGCCATCAGTTGCAGTAGGAACTGGTCAAAAGCGTCTAACATCCACAAAAAGACGCGATGCTCAACACAATGGAGACCAGAACGGCTTCCATCAATGACTATCATGAGCAAAAATTCTTATATTTTGAACATCTAAAACAGTATCATTAAGAAAAAATTGATCTGTTTAAATAGAATAATATGCTTGGTAACGAAATACTCAAAGAGTTAAAAGATTTAAAAACATTACTTTCGGCTGGTGATTCACTAGGTAAAGGGTAATGCCCTTTTTTTATTTTTTCTCTTTTGTTTAAAAACATCAGAATATTGATTTATCAATAGCTTTTAGTCTGCTTTTGTCAATTAATAGTTTGACAGGTAGATGTAATAAAATATTGCTCTTCAATTGTTTTCGATTTATTCACGTTCGAAAGTTGACACCCTGTGCAACCTAAGCGGCTTAAGATACAGAAAAACGGTCTTCACATTCATATCTTAGTTTTTCAGCATCCATAGTTTAACAAAAAGTTACGAAAAAATTCACGTTTTTCCTGTTGAGAGATGAGATTTCACAACCTGCCAAATTATTAATTTAGGTTTATACCATACTTGACAACAATTTCTTATTTACAATCCAAAAATGTTATATTAAACAGGATGTTCCATTTAAATTTTTATTAAGTTGGTCTGTAACTTTTTTCAAAGCATTCTGTGTATTTTAAAGTAATTTTTTGTTTAATATACCCTTATAAATTTAAAATGTTGTAGCAAAAGTTTTTTGTATCTTTCCACATAAATTAGTATCAATCAATGTTATGTTTGTAATAATAAAAAAATAATATATAATATTTTTAATTATAAAATTATTGTTGCATATCTAATTAAAATGGATTCTAATAATATTTTGTTGTAAAATTCTCGCTCTCTGCAAGTCTTGATTAACAACATTTTCTCCGACAATTGGTTGGTCGATCGATATTGTGTAGTACTGAACAGTCTTCGATTATTTTTGATGCTTTGACAGAATGATAATGCAGAGTCCTATCTTTTAAGAGACATCTAAGTCGGCTTTTAAAGGTACTATTACATCTTTCTATGGTGCACCTTGCCGTTTTAAAAGTTTTCGTAGCGTTCTTCAGCACGTCCTTAAAGTGGTTCTCGTAAAGGTGTCATAAGCCAAGGTCTCATGGGATAGCCTGAAACAAACAGCACAATTATTGTATATGTTGCAGTATACGCGAGTCAGGTCGTTCATTGTATCCCTAGTAGGTTCTTAGGAAGAATGCATGGTTGCTATCCAAAGAGATGGATCCGATAAATATTCAATATTTTCTGAGAAAAAAAATACCCTTAAAATTTATTGAATTGTTTTTGATTATAATTGTTATTACAATGCTACTTTTTAATTTTTTTTTCTCCAAACTGACTTCTCAGAAAGTCTCCAGTTTTTACGATTCATTCCGGGCACTTACTTGGGAGAGAAAGTGTAAAAGTGCAATTCTGAGAAAAATTTATTAAATCTGTTTTCATGAAATTCATTAAAGAAAAAAATAATTTTGTGATCGTTTTTTATTGGTAAGTTGGGACTTTTTGCGGTATGGTATGGTTTGGTGTCTGATTTACGACCGTCAGTTTATGGTCGGGATATTTATCTGCATCTCCTATTAGATAAAAGAGATCTTCAGGGTTGTTAACTAGTACGTTGCTAACTTGTGATATATTGGACTCCCTCCATATATAAGCATCTTGGGATGTCTTCGATTTGTATGTAATATTCTCAATATTCTTAGGTTTTCTTCGCATACCTGAAGAGATAAAGGGATTATTACAATATGCAAAATAAAATGATATCTTACTAGCTGTACATTAAGCGAGTGATAGACAGGATCCCCTTGTGGTGAGACAATGGCTACATGGCATGGGTGCAATCTAAGCAACCAACTACTCTAGGCATCCAATACCTTTGATAAAATCTAAACATGTTAATATGTTAATAGTATAAAGATTGTCAATATTTTATTGCAATATTAATATTGTTCTTACCTGGTTCTCAGTGCTCTCATTTCTTCTAAATTGAGTGGGAATCTGACCCAATTATTAATAATTTCTTCATTGATTAGGGCATTTGTTATCTCTTCTAAACTCACCACACCCTGTGACATCGGCATATATGAATTTCTGCCTACAGGATTCTGGCAGCTTTCAGTGGCGTAAGCATTTAAGGCCGCCAAAACCTAAAAGTGCTTACAACAATAACAACTATTGTTGCCAACTATCATGCAAAATTTTTGATATTAGATATTTAGCTGCATTTACACAAAAATCACCGCGCGTCCCTCCTCAAAAATTCCAGAGAATAAAATCTTAATAAAAAATATTAATGAAATTATTTGTTTATTTTAAAATTTTCCCTATTGTCTCGACGGATACTATGAGCATTATTATGTATCCTCTACGAAGTCTTCATAATAAAGAGTTCATGAACTCTCCGCCTGGACTATCGACGCGACGGACGGCCGCAGCGATATATAGGCCAGCATCACCATGAAAACGGTATGGCGCCACGCCTTGCTTCAGTCCGCTGTTTTAATATAGATTCCGGCACAATATCTGGCGGCCGGGCAGCAGCGGCCAGTCGAGCCGCCAGCCAGTATGATTATTTTACGACGAGACGACATCGACAGTTGCTTTTTTCAAGTTGTTTGATAGTTTTCCCGGAATTTTACAGATTTTGATAATGAATTCCGTCGGTAACTTAATTACAAGGATTTTTTCCAATCTTTCTTTGGAAGATAAAATTAAAATTAAAGAACTGGCTAATCCGCTACCGGATCTAAACTTAACTCAAGTTAGAACAGAAGTTTCACGCGTCATTTCTCTAGAGACATCTGTAATAAAAATAACTCGATTTGCGGGTGTGAGTTAAGCAATATGTTGTATTATTTTCCGTGTGTTGTTTTATAATGCGGTATCAGGAATTGACCCTAATTGGGCAAGAACAGGAGTGAAAGATTTGCACCATCTTCCTGAAAAAATAAGAAAACATGAATTTTCCCGAGGACATATGAATTCCTGCACTGGATTCGCATTGTTAGGTAAAACTAATGTTCTAACTCAATTGCTGCTTATAGGGACACTATTGTACAGCATAATAATAATGTAAGAAAAAATCGACACATTTTGATGAGGATAATCAGCTGTGTCAAAGTTTGTGGTGCTTTTGAACTAGCTTTTAGAGGGCACCATGAAGGTGAAGGCTCAGACAATCGTGAGATATTCAGAGAATTAATCAATTTTACCGCAGAACTCGACGATACATTAAAAGAACAACTCGACAATATTTAAGGGAACTTCCAAAATCATACAAAACGATATTTTAGATTGTTTGTGGAGAACAAATGTTTTTGTCTATACAATGTTACGAAACCACCGATGTGTCCAATCAGTGTCAAATGATAATGTTAGCCCGCTCTCCAGTCCTCGATATCACTTAACTACGTAGTAACTTCCCGCACTCTAACGTCCCACTATTTTTAAAGAGACAGCCCCCCCTCTGCCCCTGCATCCTGGTCAATCCTTCGTGCGATGCGATACTAGAGGTGTTATGGAATAGCCTTTTCCTGTACCTAGTAGAACCTGTTCCTATTCCCAACACAAACCTATTACTAATACCTGTTCCCGTTCCAGACTAATCCTTCTCAAAATCAGCATCAGGGATTCTCATGGTCGGCTGTCGCCATTTTACTATTTTGGCATTTCTGGCTGAATACGCGTAATAAGAAGAAGGTGTGAGTGTGAGAGACACGTTCGAACTGGTTATCCAATATAGGTACGAATAAGTTAATAAGTTTCTTGTTTTACTAAAAATGAATAAACGCACAAGCGTAGTGGAATTTCTTTTCAATATCAGATGAAAAGAGACATATTGCAAAATGTAATATATGCAAAACACCAATGTATCAAATTTGAAAAAACATATGATTAAGAAACATCCTATGGTCCAATTATTTCATGAAAATATAGAAAATCTAACGTTAAATGACCTAGAAGTAGACACTTCTGGTGAAGTTTTTCCCGCTCCAGTTACGACCGATCATCCACAGCATTTAAAGATCCTTTACACAAATAGTGCACTATGTAAAAATCGGCCTCTCCTATTGGTCGATCCATCTCGTATTACGATATGTCTGCGTGGTGCAATCGATTTCTATCAATAGCTCTCTTGGTGTAGAGGTTTAGATCGTTGGGTCTCACTTGGAAAACGCGGGTTCGAACCCCGTTGCTTTTTTTTTATTTTGTTTTTAAAGATTATGTTTTTAAACAGCTTTTTTTCTTGATTTTGGGTTTGTCTTGGGTTAGATTGGGTTAGCACCTGGTTAGTTTCCTTTCCTTGAGCCCCCGTAGCGAGCGAAGCGAGCGGAGGGCCATGCGGATCGACCAATGGGAAAGGCCGATTTTTATTTAGTGCACTATTTGTTTAAAGGATCTTATAATGCTCATCCACACCAAGACATAGGCCGCGCAACGTATAATATAATCGGCTGCGGCTCCTCATTTATTCCTACGACTATACTCCTTTACATTTTCTATCATTGGAAAGCGCAAGTATATAATATCAGATAATATGCACTTCAACTTCAGCTGGAAAAACCTTAAAGACGCATTTTTCTTGCAGGTTGATTTGGAAGCCGTTGCCTCTACTTCCAAATGTAGTAATGTGGGTTTAAAAACAATGCTCAAAACACAAACAAAAATTTCTTCCTTTCCATTTGAAAGAAAAAAATTGATGAGGCGCTATTAATGCTATTTTATAAAGATTTTCAGCCATTTAGCGATGTTGAAAACGAAGGTTTTCGTCAATATACGAAAGCTTTAAATCCCACTTACCAAAATTCCAAGCAGGCAAGTTATTTCCAGAACTTTCGTGCCAAGCTTTTATGAAGAATGCTTGGTGATGTGCAAAGAAAAAATTAGAGGTTCAGGCGGTTTCTTTAACAACAGACTGTTGGACGTCGGGCAATAATGATAGTTTTATGGGGGTTACGATTCATTTTGTTGATGATGATTTTGTCCTTCGGACAATGCTTCTTAAATGTGCGGTTTTTAATAAAAGCCATACCAGTGCTAATCTAACACCATATCTGAAGAATGGGGTGTTAATAAAAAAAATTGTGTTAGCTGTATCCGACAATGCAGCAAATATTACTAGCGCAATTAAAAATGGAACAGGGTGGAAGTTTTTTGGATGCTACGCGCACACTTTAAATCTCATAGTTCGAGATGCACTTGATGCTTAGCCTGAGCTAACAGAAGTTATATTAAAAGTGAAAACCATAGTTACCCATTTTAAACAAAGTTCTAAGGCCACAGCAAAATTAACAACTTTCCAAGAAAATGCTGGCGTTAAAATTCCTAAAAAACTTCTGCAAGATGTAACACGGTGGAATTCCACATTTTACATGGTAGAGAGATTTGTGGAATTGGAAGAGGCTGTTCGTCGCACTGTTGCTCTATTAGATACTTCCTTACCACAAGTTACTCTTGAAGAGTGGGGATTATTAAAGGAATTAAAAATAATATTGGAGACATTTGAAGATGCTACGCGGGTAATAAGTGGTCAGCATTATCTTGTGTCGTCACTAATAATAGTTATAACGGGAGGGCTTCTTGACGTTTGTCAAGAACTTTTAAGGACAGATATGACATCTTAGGCAGTGGCAGTTACAAGAAAGTTACAACATGGCCTAAGAAACAGATTAGGTAATGTGGAGTACAGTAACACGCTTGCCATTACCATTTAAGAACATTGTCGCTGTGGAAAGGGCAAAGAAAAATATTATTGCAGAGTTGGCTGACGAAATTTCAAATAAAGAACCTAGACAACTCGATTCAGAGATCAGTGAAATGACAGGAGTTGAAATTGAGCCGAAAAAACAAAAATTGTCGATATGGACTTCAATAGATAAAATAGCTTCGCAAGAAGGGACTAGAAAACCGGTTAAAAGCTCGACTTCAAAGGCGATTATAGAAATACAAAGATACATGGAGGAAGACATTTTAGATAGGAAAGAAAATCCGTTAGAGTGGTGGAAAGAACATAAATATATCTATCCTAATTTAAGTCTGTTAATAAAAAAAAGTTATATGCGGTGGCTACGTCGGTGCCATGTGAAAGTTTATTTTCAAAAGCTGGCGAAATCTTAAGTGAACGCCGACGAAGCCTCAAAGCAAAACATGTTCAAATGTTGTTATTTTTTACCTATAACTCCAAATTTTGTAAATAAAATTTAGATGATTCATACTTTATGATTAAATGGAACCAAACTGTTTTTCTTGTTCTTATTACAATTATTGTTTTGTTAATACTATTTATTTTAATATTTCCATGAATATTTATTTTCTTCACTGTAACCATGATTACTGATTGGTAACTAAAACCAAAGAGTATTATGTTTTATTTCTTGTTACCTTTATTTTTAAGTAGGAAGTAGGTATAATATTAATTGTTCTTTTGCTAATAAATTGTGCTATTATTATACTATTATATTTAGTACTATTTGATATTTTTAAGGTTTATTTTATTTATTTTGCAGTTCGTTTTCTTTTATCGCATGCTATTGAAAGATATTTGAATTATTACACTCACCACTAATTCTACTGATTTAAAAAAATGCATTTAACGAAATAGCTGTCTCGATAATAATAGCTAACGAGAACGACATCGATTTAAGAAATTACGTACCTCTTACCGTTCCATTCGTTTTTTGTGCCCCACAACTCGCATAGATTCCACGAAATAAGACATACGTGACGGTGCCAGCGCACTCGAAACAGGTTATCCTAATATTTGGGATTGGGTATACGGAACAGGCAGGTGATACCTGTTCCAAAAGAACAGGTCCAGTTCCAGTGTAACAGGCCTATGCCATACGTCTCATTCGACTTCTAGTGCTCGAACGTCCACGTCGCGCCGTGTTTTCATGCCGAGTTCGGATTGTGCTACGTTCCAGTATGTCACGTATGGTGAGTCCCCTACATACATTCTGTAAGTATTTTTGTTTTTTATTTTTATTATATAAATAATTTAGATGGGAAAGAACAAGAAGAGGAGCAGATCTCCCAGCAGGGAAAAGATTCATAAAAAAGACCTTTTAAAACGAATCAATGAACTGGTAAACGAAATTAAAAGATCTCGCAGAGATCAAAGATCTCGTTCAAGGTCAAATACCCACAACTCTTACCGTTACGATTCTTACTCGAGAAGCTCGAGGTCATCAAGTATTTCATACTATAATTCGAGACAAAATTCACCTCCAAAAAATAGACAAGCCTCCTGTAGCAGGTCAAGATCCCCCATTTAAACCCCCCACGTAGGCATCGAAGTCCAATAGCCACCAACCGCACACCGAGAGGTTCAGGGGTGAGTGACAGTGCAGAGCGTTACTCGCATGTACCGCCAGTCACTGTAAATACCTCTAAGGATGAGACACGGGACCACAATGATTGCGAACAGCATGAACCTACTCCGACCCTGATAAATCATAATGATGTCTTTCTTATTAGACGAATATATCTTACACATTTAGGCAAAGATCCAGGGCAACAATCACAAAACGCATTTACACTACATGAGGCCGTATGTTCATTCTGGCAATGAGGATGAAAAGAGATTATTTGAAGATCATCCAACCCCGAAATTTTTTTTCTTTTTTGAATCCACCCGAAATAAACCCCGAAATTCTATCGGTAATGACCGCAGTAAATAAAAAACGAGACAGGTATTACGCAGACCGGCAAAACGACTTAGGGAGAGGTTTATCTGCGCTAGGAGCAACACTTAACATAACCTTGGAAGAAAATCTTCCCTCCCTCTGAAACTAAGGAGAAACTTTTGGCCCGTTTGTGGGACTCGAGTAGAACTTTTTGCACTCTTTCCGTAAAATCACTACAGTTCGCCGCACATTAGTGATTCAAGGCTTAAACAGCCAAGTAAAAGAAATAGCTGAAAAAACAACAGCTGATAAATTTTTGTTTGGTCCCGATTTGTAGTAAACAATATACAGGCTGTTTCATTAAAAAAAACTCAAGTTAATATTTGTATAGATTTACAATACTACTTATTTGTTTAAAGTGGTGACGAATTCTTTCAGTTTAGGAAAAGTTGCAGGTTTTGTGTCAAAAGTAATTTTTCTTCCAATTTCTTTTTCCACAGGATATCCCAGGCTCAAGTTTCTGGGTATCCTACTTGATCCTCGATTGACATTTAAATTAAAACTACAAAGAGTTATAGTAGGAAAGAGTTTTAGGGAGTACGTGAGGCAGACTTGTTGATGTTAATGTCTTCACTATACCATCAAGGTATATTTGTACTGTCATTGACACATCATCTCATGCAATCAAAATATCATGTATCGTCATTATTCAACCAGAGTTGGTTACGATATCGGAATTGAAGTTTTAAAATTTAAAAGGTCGCTTTTCTCCCTTAATAATTATTATGCCCCACTCTTCCATAATGGGCTTTCCTGATATGAAACAACTGCTGCATCCTGTATTTAAGTCGAAAATAAAACTGCTCTTATCGAATGGAGCATTTTATAACTTTAAGGAGTTTTTAAACTGTGATAACTTGCAACTTTAGTCTGAATTGACTGATATTGGTAAAGTTGTATATTATAATATTAAATTTTAAATTGTAAATATGTTATAATATGTAAGTAAAAATTCTGGTTTTATGATTAGACTTATAACGACTCTTAACTATTAAGTGCAGGCATAGCCATATCCCGCTTGATGCGAGAAATGCTATGATGTATTAAGTAACGAGGACAAGAAAATATTGCATTTCGTACAACAGAAGAGGACGCCATACAATCGGAGAGATCGTATACATCATTTCCATGAAATGGATTCCGATAATGACTTCCGTGTAAACTTTGTTGGAAATGAGCGAATAGTTTATCTGAAAATGTTTCATCGGGTAAGAGCATATAATCGAATCTACTAAATATATCATGACCGATTTGTAAAAACATGTGCTGATGATAGCGATAATGCCATCGTAAACGAGGGCAATGGTGTCACATCCAAAGCAAGAATATTCATCGTAAGACATCATTATTCCTCTCCATTATAAATTTCAAATCGAGCATTTTTTTAGATAATGATATTGTTTTGCAAATATTAAAAGATGAATAAAGGAATGCCAGTGCACCGAAGGTGGTTGTAGCATTTCCAAATTTTGGCATGAACAAATGCTACTGCTTTGCTTAGATTATATTTATTTTTATTTACAAACACACTTTAGTTTGGATCATTCCACAGTGTATGAAGTGCATTACCTTGTTTTGTCTTGAAAGAAATTGAATACACTTTCTATATGTATATTTACGTGTCAGTAGGATGTACTAGTTACTTATGATATGATAATAACATCAAGCCTGATTTTTAACCCTTTCTGAGCAGTAGGTACTCGACTAGGTTTGGAAACCTCTTTAAAAGTTCTGGTTGTGCAATCCAATTTGCTAGGCTATTAACTTCATTGATTTAATACTTGAGCTCTCTTTTTATTACTCGGGATAATGCTGACAAGTTTTTCTTTGATCTAAAAGTTAATAAAAACTTAAAAATGTGTTCGATACAAAATGTAACCTTGAGTATATTTATTATTTTAAATCAATTGTTAGCAGTACCTACCTCAAACGATTTGGAGACCATAAGAGTCGTCTAATGTAGATTATAATTCGTTAATCTAATTGTGTTTTGGTGTATTGTTTCCTTTTGTTTTCTTCATCTTTCGAAGAGATTTCGTGTTTTAATTTCCTTAGTGTCAAAGTGTCATTCACCTATCAGCCTAACCGTAAGACAGGCACAGCATATGATTTTGACAGTTAGGTTAGACAAGTTCAAAAATCGACGTTCCCAAGTAACGGTTCCTTTTTAGGCGTATTTACTTGCTGCTTGGCGAATGTGGTTTGGAGCAGAAGTTCGATTGACCGAGCGGTGTCGTGGATGATTCTTCCTGCGCTCGGACTCTCTAACTAAGTTAAGTTGGCAGCAATGTCTCGGGGTCAAAGTGTTGAAATTCGTTCCGGGTCCTTTCTTCTTACGTTAGACTGGCGAGGAGTCGAGAAGCGGGCGTCCTTTGAGAAGCCTTTTCGAGGTGTAAATCCTCATGGACTGGTTTAAATAATTAGGGTCGTTATTTTATGATATTTCTGTTACGTTTATGTTTTTCGACTTGAACCAGGGTCATGGAGGTTACCTATAAAAGTTTTTGTTGAGTTATTGGAATCCTACCTCCACGTGGTAAGTCCCGAAATTTTCATGCAGTCTTTCAATGGAATTAATTATATTTTCAATCTTTCTAGAAGAAAATATGATGCTGTTGCTCTCATATGGCCGATCTTTATAATAGACTGTTATTGGTTTTGAAGAAATGTCCCTCGAATGGACACTATGCCTTGTTCCACTGGCTTTTACCAGGATGGAAAGGGGCCATTGAACCCTATAGATAAGATGAAAAGCTAGTTAGGTTATGAGTAATCATTTCAATATTAGATATTTACTTTTTGCTAAGACAAACAATTGTTTTTAAGGTCCTCTCCACGGGTACCGCTCTGGCACACGTATATCGCTTTGCCTAATTGCGATATCCTTTCCAGCGTGTTTTTGGGTTAGAACCACTACTTACGTGTCTTAGGTTTAAACCACCGATTGCGTATCATCCCCTTATTGCTTATCATAGGCTGGATGTGTGTAACGAGTTTGTAAATGTCAAGTTATGATTTGAAGTGCTGTGGAATTGCATGGACCGTATATATACTAACACTGGTATAAATTTGGATAATAAATTTAACTTAGAAAAACCTACTTCATAAGTTGTAAATCATACCATTTACCTTTTTAAGCTGTTTCGGCAAATTTAGATTATCTACAGATTGAGTGATTATACACATATTTTATTTTATATTATTGCGGCAGAATAAAATTCATGAATACACTCTCGTTTGGAAGATCGTCACAACGCGGAATTGGACCCTTACTTTACCGATCCCTTCGCATTCATTCATGAAACTAAGCCTCCCAATTCAGCACCCAAAGGATTATTCCTCAACTTTAACAACGATACTAAGTCAACAGGAAATTATTTCAAATTCCCATCACGACAAATTAAGCATCTGAAATTAAAACGGAAGCGATTGTTCCACATCTTAGAAGATCTTGAACATAAAAGGGAAGAATTTTTGTTGTTATTTTTATATTTTGTATTTTAAGTTTACCTTTCTTTATTTCTCATATTCAAGAGTTTATCAGACTATTATATTATTGAATTAACAATGTTTCTCCTGTTCAAAATTGAAAACTTTGAATAAAGTGTAGGAAATTATAGAGCCAATGTTTTATGCAACATTTTTAGGGTTATTTTACAATGTATTTTTTGTTGAAAATAAACATGTTATATACTAATCGACGGAAAATTTTATTTTCTTTAAATTAGGGCTCTTGACATTCGTTCGAAAAAATAATAGTTTTTGAAAAAACTTAAAAATGTACCTTTGGGGGTGATTTTAGGGTAGTTTTTCAGAAGGAATCCCCGGGCCTTCATCCTATCTTTATTTCTAGTCCACCAATAAAGACTTTTTGGGTAAAGTCTAAAACTTTAACACGCACGGTAACACACTATAGGATTCATACCTACTACATAGTGTACTGTTACAGTTTTTTTTGTGAATGATTTAAACCTTCACATTTACTATTTCTAATGTCCGAAATAGCGGGACAATAGCCACACAATTTGAATTTCATTGCTGTCAATAGTCGTTTTATCGAGCAATATCCTTTCACGGCCCCACTTTGAACCATTTCTCTGTGGTTCCTTCTGACGCCACAGAACAATTGATATCTATAGCCCAATTCATCCTCTTAGCCCCATGTTTATCGTGTAAGTGTCAATTGTCATTTGTGGAAATTGACCTTCCTCAAGATTAACAAAGTGATGGCAGGAAGTAGGAAGTTGTTTTTTTGTTCAGTGAATATTATAAATAGAAGAGACAACGTGAACACGGGGTCTTTTCTTTGTGCAAGATCGCAAACTATGTGCGGCTGCATGAGTGATGGAAAATCATTTATATATAATATATACAGTGTGTGACCACTTAATGGAATAAATTATCACCAGGGGAAAAATTCTGTCTAGATCTGGTTTGGTTTTTTGGGAAATCTGGTCAGGATAATTAATCTTGTTTTCTTTTAGTAGTTATTTATTATTTAAACCAAGTATGTAAGTGAAATGAATAATGGCGAAATATTATTTGTCTCAGATAAAGATAGTCAAGATCTTGAGTTTCCATTTTGATGCCCGTTTAAAAAAAACGATACTGTTTACCACTCCAGCAGATTATTTCCATATATGAAAGAGAACATCATTGTCGAAGTATATATTGTGAAGAATGGATCAATAAATACTTAAATGAGGACTTCTTTTTACTTTTTCGAATGTGTAAAGAAACATGTTATAAGCTCTTGCCTACTATCCAATGTAAAGACCTTGATAAGGCTTATCATGGAGGTGGGATTCCGTTATCTTCTGAGAAGGCTCTTCTTATTACTTTATGGTGGTTAGGAAAGAGAGAGAGACGTGCTTGTTCTTGTTTGTTGACCCCCTTTCACGGGGGTTGGATGGCACTCCTACGAGGCAATTTGCCAGCACACTCTTCTATCGGCGCTTAAACAGAGGCAGAGCTACTCTTCTGCCTTTGTTACACGTTAGTCTAGTTTGAAGTGCCTTGTACTTGGTGGGAACCTCCACTAAGACGGGCCTGTGCCCCTGGTGATTCCCGAGCTTTGCACAAATATAAGCTAATGAATTGCACGACTGTGTTCCTATGCAAGGAAGCTTCGCACACTGTAGGTATAACCAATTTCTGTCAGAGACTCCAAATCCCCGCAGGATATGCTCCCGACCGCCCACAGGCCACGTTCTAGAGTAGGTGACTGAAACTGATGCAAACAAACATTGTTAAGAAGACAAAATAATTCAATTTGCGTAGTTATGCAATCTTTGTTTATGCCAAGAGTGTATTACAAAAATTAAATTTCTGCCTTGTTGATTGGAAGATATATTTACTTATAATTTGACTGTATTTTTTAATTTCAGGTTTTTAACCAACAGTCAACTATTTGTAGAAACGTTGGATAATATAAGGAAATATTTTCCTTTAGACGAATACCGTCTTTTAGGTGACAAAGCGTATCCTATCTTGGGATGGATAATGATACATTATAAGTAAGTAAATAAATTAATTTGTATGTAATTAAAAATTAATCTAAATTATAAAATGTTATGATCAAAATAATTTAAAAAAATACTATAGTTGATCGTATTTTTAGAGACTATGGGAACTACACTAGAAGACTAAATATACACAATTTAAGACATAGACAGAATAAAAGTTGAACACACTTTTGGTATTTGGAAAGGTCGGTGGAGGATTTTAAAGTATATCAATGTTGCACAATATTTGCTATTTCAATCATGATGAATGGGAGGATGTCGATGAAAGTAGTCAATATCACGATAATGAAGAACATCATGAAGCAGTTTATGTTAATAATGAAAACATAGTCATTCGAAAGAGAGATAATATTTCCCTATTATTTACATATTAGTTTGTGTCAAAATCAATATATATTTGTATATACTTAGCTATTTATTTAATACAGTATTTAATAAAACATGTATTTATTAACATTTGCTTTTTTATCACATATTGTTTGGAAAACTATAATTACAAGGTCATTATAAAATAACCTATCCTATACTTATATAGTCAGTCTTATGACAGCCTTCATGGTTTGGTAAAATTTGTACCTAAGCATACTTACGACACATCTTAAAGATTAGCAAGAAATACAAATACCACTAAGAACACAACAGAATAAATCTTACTACTATATAATATGTAGGGACAGGTCTGCAATTGCAGACCACTGAAAATGGCATGTCTGGTATTGCAGCCGTAACGCCCATAAGGAATACATGAAAGGTGAAGTTAAGTGTACCTATATATCGAGTTTGTTGTCAGAGAAGTGTCCCATGAAGGCATTTAATTTAACCTTGAGTCAAGTACGTCACCCCCACTTATAGTCGCATTCGGTACGTCACGTCTACAAAAACAGACAGTTGCCTCATCATAAGGTTTGCTCAGTGAGGTCGCTTGGTGTGCGTACAAATAATTATATACGTTTTTACTTTTTGAAGACGTTTCCAAGTTCTGGAAAGTTGTTATAAGCCAATTTTGGCAGCAGCGATAAGTACAATTATTAGTAGTCTATTTATTTATTGCCTTCGAAAACTGTTTGTATTTGATTTTACCTCTATTGCTTGGAAAAAATTCTATATATTTTTTCCAAAATAGACTAAAACGATTATAATTATTGGCACGTGGTAGCCGATTAGCGGTTGAGTTTGGACTCTTATTGGTAAATTTGAAAGAAACTCAAGCTATCGGCTGGCGAATACAGGATATTTTTGTAGTATTTTATTTTCTTGTTCAGCATTTTAGTTTTTGTGCTTAGTCTATCTAAAGTAAAGAAAAATGAAGGCAGTATTTCTAAATAGTATATTGTTTTATTAGTTGTAAAAGCTTCACTTTTGTGAAGAGTCTGTATGTCTTAAGGTCAAATGCGTGGCTGATGTAGAGCGACAATAACAGAGGAGTCACAATAGTAGCTTTTACTTCATACAAAGCACGGTATTTTTTCTTCAAACGACTTTTGGACATAAATTATTAGAGATTATGTTGTTTTGTGTTAGTTTTGCAGCAGCTAAAGTAGTTTTATTTTTTGTTGCTATAGTTATCGCACTTGACACAAAAGTCACACTATAAGGTCGAAGTATTAGTAGGAAAATATTAGTTCTAAGACGTTTGTCGAAATAAATGTCTTTTGTTGGAAAGCATTTTGTTGGGAGAAATGGGAGATAACAATCTATTGGTGGCCAAAGTAGATTGCACTATAAATTAATATTTTTTCCAAGTCTTAAAAAAATGGACCCCAAAGAGGAAGCCAGATTACTAAAGTTTTACAATGAAGTCGAAACTGAGAGAGAGGGTGAAAATGATGAACACAGTATCGACAGTACCAGCGATGAAGATCCATTTGCTGGATCAGATCATAGAAACCTAGATTATTCACCGACAAATGATAGTTCCTCTTCTGATTCATCTGGCGATTCCTATCTCAATCCTACTCGACCAACTGTCGTAAATCCTACCATAAATCAAACTGCAGCAGAAGCAAAAGGTTCAAGTTCCGATGAAAGTGATGATTGGGAAGAGACATATGACGACATACCAGCCTTTCAATTTGATCATGCTACTGCATGGATACAATTACATTTCGACCATGTAGACGTATTCAAGCCGCTCTGGACTGATGAAGTAATGGACCTCATTGTAAATTGTACCAATGGATATGGCCAGAAACTCGAGATATCAAATCGCCCTAAACCTAAAAATTCCAGAACATTTAGCTTTATTCACACTACGAAAGGAGAACTTTATAAATTTATTGGGATTTCTTTATTGCAAGGACAGATTCGATTTAATTTGTACTACTACCCGGAGGTTTTCCTATGTTATGTCGGGACGCCGATATGAACAGCTGCTGAGATGTTTCAATTGCACAAACGAAAAAGACAATATTGATAGGCTCAATAAAATAAGTGGATTATTGATGATTTTGCTACGTAACTATCAAAGCGCTTACACTCCCGAGAAAGCCCTGTCATTAGATGAGTCCCTATTACTACACAGAGGAGGGCTCAGCTTTAGGCAGGTAATCAAAGGAAAAAAGCAAAATATGGGATTAAATTTTATGAGCTGTGCTCGACAAAAGCAATACTTGCAACATCGATATTTATAAAGGTAAAGAAGTAGAAGAAGCCAATATGACGAAGTTACAGTCACTTGTGTTTCGACTTCTTTCACCTTTGCTGGACACGCTATTATGGACAATTATTTTAACAGCGTTTCATTGATAAATAAATTACTCAAAAAGAAAACTCATACAACAGGAACCCTTAGGTCTAATCGCAAAGGAAATTCTAAAAATATTACCACCATAAAACTAGAAAAAGGTGAGCATACTTACTTGCGAAAAGTAAAAGTTTATGTTTCAAATGGCAAGATAAGCGGGAAGTACTGATAATTATCACCAAATTCCATCTAGAAATGATTCCAGACAACTAATTTTTATAACAAAACCAAAAGAAGTCTCAAAATACAACCTAAATATGACAGGGGATCACAGCTGTCCACGAAAATCGATACGGTGCGGTGGTACAAGAAGGTGATATTTTACCTGTTAGATGTTACTGTTGTCAACAGTGTCCTTCTTTATCGGGAACTGACGAAATCGAAAATAAACCTTCTTAGTTTTTGAGAGGATATCATCATAAAGGGTCTACTTGTAATTTCACCAGATATAAAAGATGGGCGAAAACTAGTCAAACGTGGATCGATAAATAATCCTAGGGAATGTTCAAAATTACCCCTTGATGTACCTCAACCTGATTTATAGCATATTTTAGAAAACATCCCTTGCCTACCGGTTACAAGAGAAAAAGTTACTTTTTGAGATGTTGCCAATGCTCAAAAAAGGAAAAAGGGGGCAGACATCATGGCGCTGTTCTGGATGCGAAGACAAGCCACCGTTATGTGTTGGACCGTGTTTTGCAAGTTTTCACTCGTAGATATTTTTCCACGGATTTGTGTCTGCAAATATGACGTTAATTTTTTAGTTGACAATTTTTCTTAGTTTTTCAAAGAAAACGTATTTGTTTTTTTAATAATAATCTTATAATAAAGCTTATAAGAAATTGCGTCGTTTATTCTTTATTTGTTTTTACACACGTCTGCAATAGCAGTGTGTGGACATGTCTGTAATAGCAGACGCATGTTTTTTTTCTGTAAAAAAATCAAAATAATTTTTTTAAATGCTGACTAGTAAAATTAAGTGATGTTCTGAGTAGATTTCAAATGAACCAAGTGTCCGCGAAAGTGTTAACCTTTAAAAAAATAAAAATGTTATTTATTTCATACTTATATGACAATCTATGTTTTTAAATGAGTAATAGATGCTACTACTTTTACTACTAAGATTTATTGTACGATAAATTATTATTGGTACATCTGTGGGCCGCTTAAGATAATCTGTGCTAGAAGTAATATAGCATATGAGGCTATGGGTGCAATAGTGGAATAACCCAAAAAAACTAGATTTCTGTTTTATTGCAGTTTCTAAACCATAATATGATAATCTTTCAAATGTATAGTGGACCAAACCACCTTTAACATTTTCCTAATAGATGGCAGCACATACACAGTTTTGGTGTTTTAGGAGTTGCCCATTATATCAGAAGCAAAGTGGACTAAGTGCGGTTGGTCCATTTTGCGTCTTACCAATCGCGTTATTAGTTCTAGTTGACAGTAGTTGTTGTTTATGTATGCCGCCTTTATTCAGTGCTAAAATTGTGCAAATATTGCCATTATCTTTTGTAAAATGGATAATCAGGATACCATAATGGAATGTAAGTATTATAGAACTTTGTTAGAAAAGTTTAAATGCATTTTTTATTAAAATTGGGACCAAAAAGTTAATTTTGAGTGTTAGGTTATGTTATGCTATTCTTTGAAAAAGTATATAAGGATATATTATCCGAGATTTGAGAAATGTAGCAAATAGTTAAGTAAAGATTGAGCGTCCGTTCCCTCTTATTCTCAAGTTTTTTAGAAGTTTCACTTCTACTACGTGTACGGTGCTGCACATATATTTTTTATTTTTCCAGGTACGTTAGACTCGGATCAATGGAATATTTATCAAGATTGAGGATCAGAATATGTTCCATCAGAAGAAGGTGGAGTAAATGAGGCAATAGAAACAAGTAGCGAGAAAACGCAAGAGGAAGAAACAAAGGAATTTAAGCCAAAAAACGCATTCGTCGTGAGCAGAATTGGAGCCGAGCTGTAAATAAAAAGAAAAGATGTGCCGGAGAAGAATATATAACAAAATCTGGAAAAACAGTGCCTTCAAAACCTTTCCAACCATTCGTTTGTACCTACAAAAATAAATGCCATGTTTTACTGCCTGAAGAACGGCAAAGGGAACTGCACACAAGTTTTTATGGTTTACAAAGTTTCAATTTACAGTCTTCTTATCTGTTTTCATTAGTTAAGGTTGTAAACAAACTATTGAAGCACACTGAAAACCAAAACTCTAAGAGAGATAAAACAAGAATCTACTATATGCCTGATGCCACGGGAGAAGAAAAAAAGGTCTGCAAATCATTTTTCCAAGCTGTGTTTCAAGTTTCATCTGGAAGACTGGATAGACTACTAAAGAATAAATCAATCGGCTTACCATCACCATGCGATAAAAGGGGGAAACACCCACCAGCTAATAAAACTAATGAAGCGCAGAAAAACAAAATTAGGGATTTTCTTAAGCAATTCCCAAGCTACGAATGTCACTACGGGAGACCAAAGAGCAATCACAGGAGATACCTTGCTCCAGATTTAAGTATTGGAAAAATGTACAGTTTGTACAAAAATGAATCAAACAATCCGGTTTCTTATTTCGTTTTTAGAGAAATCTTTAATAAAGAGTTTAACTTACATTTTCGTCTACCCATATCAGATTCCTGCAAGAAATGTGATTTATTCAACATAAAAATTAAATCAGCAGTTGATGATGACGCTTAGTTATCGAAAGAAGGAGACATTACAGTCGTATGTTTTGACTTGATGAAGACTTTGCCCACACCTGTTTTGACAACAGGAATCTGTTATTATAAGCGGCAGCTTTGGACATATTGCTTTTCGATTCATAACATGGCAAACAATGATTCCTACATGTTTATATGGAATGAATCAGTGGCTTCAAGAGGTCGGATCCTGTATCAAAATTTTTGTTGCTACAAAAAAACTTGTTATGTATTCTGACCAGTGTGGAGGTCAGAATCGAAATATAAAAATGTCTGTACTATGCAATTACATAGTTTCATCACCTGAATTTGAAGTTGAAGTAATAGATCACAAATTTTTGGTAAGTGGCCATTCCTACTTACCTTGTAATCAAGATTTTGGGGTTATTGAGAAAGAAAAGAAATTTCATCCCAACATTTTATTCCCGATGACTGGAATAAGGTTATAGCAAATACAAGAAAAAAAAATCCATTCAAATTGGTAGAAATGAAAAGTTCTGATTTTTTTTTCTACAAAACCATTGGAAAACAATATCACCAATAGAAAAATATCCCAAGATAATCTCAAAGTAGAATGGCTAAAGATTCAATGGTTGCGTTTTCAATCTCATTGCCCATTCGATATTCAGTTTAAGTACTCTAATAGCAATGATGTTCCCTTTGAAACTGTGGATATAAGTAAGAGAAAATCACTTTTGCCGGAATCGAAACTTTCCTTATTATACCCTAATGGTAACGTCATTAGCGATGCCAAAAAAAAAGATCTCCTTCAACTAAAAGAATTTATTCCTCCGGATTCTATGAAAATCGGATTTTATGAAAATCTTCGATCTACAGCACAAGGAACTGGCGGCGAACTGTTACATTGTCCTGAAGAAGATGAAGATTAATTTTTTTTCGCCCGTTTTGATGCTTAGCTTTTAATCAAATAGTTTTGTATGTGAAAAATATTTCTTTTTATAAACTTTATTAATTGATTTATTTTTACTAAACCCTATGAATAATAATAAAATATTTTTGAATAAAATGGACTAAAGTGATAAATTAATTTACATACTACTCATCTAACTCAAAAAAAAATATTTATATAAAATGTAAAATTTGTGTATAAATCTATGCTGATTCATATTATAAACCAATTTAAATAGAACCGTAAACTGTATTTGAAATAAATTTAATTTAAATTGCAATATTCAGACAATTTTTAAATTCGTTTTTTTTGCGTTTATGCAATTTGGGGTTAGTCCACTATTGCACTCATAGCCTCATATATGAGTCGCTCAGAAGCAGAGTGGCCCAACTGAAAATTTTGCATAAGTAGCATTTTGCTTATATTTTATTGTCATAATGGCTCAAACAACCTTTCTTATTACCCACTAGATGGCGCAACATACACACTTGGGCCGTATCGGGATTTTAATACTTTTTGATACAGAAATGTGGCCTAAGTGGCGGTTGGGCCAGCAGCAGTGACAATCGACGAGCGATCAAGGCAACATCTTATCGTTCGATCTCCGAGTCAACAGCGAACCAAGTGAAAAATAAGAAGAAAGCGACAGAGAAAAGCAAGAGAAGGGCACCGTCATGGCCGACGGCAACGACGAGCCCCCCGGGGGCAAGATACCGACCCGCCAAGACTACGAAGAGCTAGTCAAGACCAACGTAGGCCTCCACCAGGACCTGGAGGCTTCCAAACTCAGGTTAGCGAAGGCCATCGAGCATTTCGAAGCAAAACTCAAAGAACAGGACAAGATCATCGCTGCTTTACAGGAGCAGCTAACAAGGTACGGTAAAAGTTCTGCTAAAACACCCAGCAACATCACCAACACCTCATCATCATCAACACCGAGGATGGACATCTCTAACTCCTCAGAGTCTTCGGACAATGAGGAGTTCTCTACTGTAAATAAAAAGAAAAGAAAATCGTTAAACAACAAACCCAAATCTCAAACCGATTTTCCTGAACTTCCACCTCCTAAGTTTCCTAAAATAAATCCATCCATTACACCCAAACCTAACATGGTCGAGGCGGCCTCCAAGGGCTCCGAGCCTTCCAAGGACGCTTCGAGCACCAGGTCTCAACAAACTGCTAGCACATCTAAAATGATCACCAAGCCTAATCTAAACGCTCAAGGCTCTTCAAGCCAAGATAATAGCGCTCCA
This sequence comes from Pissodes strobi, assembly GCA_016904865.1. NCBI lineage: Eukaryota > Metazoa > Arthropoda > Insecta > Coleoptera > Curculionidae > Pissodes > Pissodes strobi. Next base: position 42,141 of record MU183350.1, read on the forward strand.
AAAGTGCGTGTGCCTCCAATAGTCCTTCGGGACAAGGCACGATATTCGAATATAGCCAACTACTTCAAGGTTAATAAAGTCAATTTCGGGAAGGCTGCGGTGGTGCCGGAAGGAGTCAAGCTCTTTCCGGACACGCCAGCCGACTATAGAGCGATTTCCAAGTATTTTGAATCTAACAAAATCCCATTTCACTCCTATCGTTTCCCCGAGGAGCGAACACTCCACGTAGTACTACGTGGAGTGCTCGAGAGTTGGGGAGTCGAGAAAGTGAAACAGGAATTGATCAACTTAGGCTTTCACCCAACAAATGTTGTTAGGTGGTATAGCAAAGTTAGTTATACTACCTAACAATGAAAAGTAAATCTTCAATATAGAGTTACTTGACAATATTTCAGTTAAAGCAGAGAGCCGGCGCACCAAAGCACGTGATACACAGTGCCATAGGTGCCAGCTCTATGGTCACTCGGCATTTAAATGCCAAGCCGACCCCTTATGCGTCCGGTGTGCTGACTCTCACTTAACTAGCGAGTGCCCCAAGGGTAAGGAGAGGTTGCCGGACCCCAAGTGCGCCCTCTGTGGAGGCGCACACACGGCAAACTATTCTGGGTGTGAAAAACACCCAAAAAACATCCGACTCAAGGCCGCGGCGGCCTCTCCTGACCTGAAGGGCAAACAGACACCTCCAGCGAGCTTCAAGTGGGACTCACAAGACAATAGTAAACTGGCAGCTCCGGCAGCGCCAAGTATATCGGAGTTTAATCCTCAGATGTTTAATTTTATCTCTAGCATGCACGCATCTATGCAAACGTTCATGCAAAACATGCAGCAACAGTTGCAGCAATTCATGACACCTTTAATTAATAACAACAAGAATGCCAGTAAATAGATTTGACCCGGCATTTCTAACTGTGGTTACGATTAACATAAACAACATCAAAGGCAAAAAGCCTGAAATTCTCGTATTTTTAGAGAATAACAAGGTTGATGTGCTTCTTATACAGGAAACGTGGCTCAAAGGCCAAAGGTTTACGATGCCAAACTATCAAGTATTCCGAAACGATAGAGTGGGTAGAGTCGTCGGCGGTACAATGATTCTTGTGAAGAATTGTTTCACTGCCTGGGCTCTGCCTGGTCCCGACAACAACACCGTCGAAGGAACTTTGCGACGATCAAACTCATGCATGGCTTTCTGACATTGGGCTCGGTGTATTGCAGTCCGTTTGCTGACATAACCGTCCAGAGCCTAGCTGACTTACTGACGAACGACAAACCGACTCTTCTAGGTGGCGACTTGAATGCCAAACACCGCGAGTGGGGTTGCATTGCCAACAACACCAGAGGCATCGCCGTAAGGCGACAATCGCAACATCTTAACTACGCGGTTTTGGCACCAAGGTCGCCCACACATATCTGGGATAGGGGCGCCCCCGAAATTCTTGAAATTTTTCTAGCCAAACATACAGACATTACGTCGACACCGATCGCGATTCCAGCCCTATCTTCCGATCACCTCCCTGTTCTCATTGAGTACGGTAACCCGCGCTCAAGAGGACAGGGCACGGTGACAAATACTTATCATAACTGGCATAGGCTCCAGAATATACTCAAAGACTCTCCTCCTATAGACGAACCAACAGACGTTGACGCACTGGAGAGAGCAGTAGACACACTCACTGAACGAATCGTACAGACAGTAGCCCAAACCTCGGTTACGAAAACATCAAAGTTTTCCAAATACGGGAAACTTCCGCCTGAGATCATGTCCTTGATTCGTGAGAAGAATAGACTCAAGAACTTGGCACACCGGACTGGCGATCCGGCGGTCAAGGTCAGAGTTAACGTTCTAACTCAGCGGGTCAAGGATGCGATCTCGGACAAGGTAAGCGAGGAATGGACTACAAAAACTCAAAATCTGACACACGAAGACGGGACTGTGTTCAAACTGACCAGAGCACTGACCAGAGGTAGCAGAAAGCCGCTACCTCATATAACTAACGACAATGTCACTTATACAAACCCACAGGACAAAGCTGAACTGTTCGCAGAGATTCTCTGCGAACAGTTTAGCGAAAACAATGACGGTCACATGACCAAACATGACAGAATACAACGAACAGTACAGATATTCGCGTCCATGCCCGTGGGCGCGAATCAAGTTCCAAAAACCGCACTGACTGACATTCAAGACATTGTGCGGCAAACTAACCCACGAAAAGCCCCAGGGCTTGACTCTATTACTAACGTAACACTGAAGAAACTACCGGACAACATACTCACGGACTTGGCAACAATAACTAACTCAATTATCACTCTTGGCCACTTTCCGAGCGCTTGGAAGAAGGCCAGGGTCATTTTGCTGCAGAAAGGTCGCGAAAGCCCTAATAAGGCAAGTAGCTACCGACCCATAAGCCTTCTCTCTGGCCTTGGCAAGGTGGTTGAGAGGATAATACTCGGACACATTAACAAATTCTTAGACAATACGCAAGCCCTACCTCCGGAACAGTTCGGTTTCCGGGTAGGGCTAAGTACTACTAACCAGACGGTACGACTAGCCTCTGACATCCTCAGGGGCTTCAACAAACGTTGGCATACGGGTGCAATATTCCTGGATGTCAGAAAAGCCTTCGATAAGGTTTGGCATGACGGTTTGATCATGAAAATGATAAGACTAGGCATGCCAAACCAACTAATCAAGGTAACTCAATCCTACCTGCGTGATAGATCGTTCATAGTGGCCTTGGACCATGCAGAGTCACAGACAAAGCCTATAAGGGCAGGTGTTCCCCAGGGATCGCCACTGTCGCCGGCTCTCTATAACATCTTTACTCATGACATCCCCAAGACCCCTTTAACTAAATTATATCTGTTTGCGGACGATACGGCGCTAACAGCGGCGTCGAAGAGTCCACGAATCGTCCTACTAGGACTTAAGAGGCATATCAACCTTCTAGAGTCCCAGGCAGTCTTCTTTTCCAAGTCCCGTCTAGCCACCCCCGAAACCACTGTTAGATTAGCCGGGTCAAAGATAACCTGGCAAACGAAGGCCAAATATCTAGGTCTTATATATGATAGGAGGCTCAACTGGTCTCTAAACACTAAGAGAACAATATGCAGAGCAAATGGCCAAATAGCAGCGCTATACCCGCTGCTAAACATCAAGAGTAAATTAAACATCAGGACTAAACTCCTAATATATGAGTCGTTTATCAGATCGGTACTAACGTATGCGAGCCCCACTTGGAGCATATGTCAAAGTAACCAGCTCTCCAATCTACAGAGAGTGAAAAATAGAGTGCTCCGAATCATTTTAGATGCGCCCAGGTTCGTGAGGGGGTCTATACTCCATCGTGACACTGGCCTCGAATCATTCGAGTCTTTCAACTCTCGACTAATAGGCAACTATTGCGAGAGAGTTGAGAGACTGAATACTCCAATTCTTAGGCAGTCGCTGACCCCCTCCCGCCCTGGTAGCACCTATAAGGTGCCATACGACTATGTTAGGTTCCACATCTAACACTGACACTCACACATGTACACATCCATCAGTACACACTACTAAACACAATACATTCGTTACACGATAGCAGAATATAACCAGATCTTGTAACATGCGAGAAGCAGCCTAGTCATGTCTATGTATAGTAGATCACACAAAAGAAGTTATAGGCATGGCCTGACTTAGATCCATAACAGAAACATCGAGTGGCGGTTGGGCCAGTTTGATGTTTCAAATTTTGTATTGTGTCGTTGAGTGCTTACGTCTTAAGTTTATTCATTTTTCAAGAATATTATAAGCATCTTATTTTATCTGGACTTGTGCAGATTTATGTAACGGTAGGTAGCTACTTGTATTTTATACAAAGAATGATTCAGATTACTTAATTAGGGGTGTGAATTAAAAGTATTAATTTTATAGATAATAACCTAAAATTTATTTGGCGGGAAAAGTGCGAGAAAGCCTGGCCGCTTTTTAAAGCGGTGCTGCCAGACTTGTAAAAAGGTTTCTTATTTTGAAGAATATTGATATAAAATGAGGATATAATTAATCAAGATTCTTTGTTTCAGGTTTGAAATGTCAGCTTCTGATACATCCAGTATCCGTGAGCCAAGTGAATTTGACACCGATTCTGGATCTGACTTCCATCCACCATCAGATGCTGAATCTTCGATGTCTGAGCAAAGGTCGGAAGAAAATGCAGTTGCCAGTTTAGAACCCACATCAAGTAAGGGTAAAAAGCGAAAACAGATTAAGCAGGGTTGGGCGAGGCATAAATCTAAGATTGGATGGAATTCAGGAAAATCTTATCATAACTCTCGGGGTAATCTTGTTTCTGAAAAGACTTTTTGATGGTGTTTGTAGCTGTCATCGGAAGTGCCATTTGCTCTTAAGTATTGGAGAAAGAAGAAATATCTTTCAAAGCTTTTACAAAGTTTTTAATTTCTAACCCAAACTGCATAAATAAACGCGCAAGTAAATACTGTTACTAAAGGACGCGTTACAGCAGCCCGGGATCCTAATAAGTCTTAAGATAAGAATCTATACATTACCAAAAAATCGGGTGACATGGTAAGTGTTTGCAAATTATTTTTGAAGAAGTGCTGCAGCCTTTCGGATTGAAGACTTACCAGGGCTTTAATAAATAAGGCAATGGGCGGCAAACTCACCACTCCGCCGCTAGAGAGGCAAACACCCTCCTAAGAATAAGACTAAGGAAGGGAATATTCAAAACGTAAAAAAATATATAAATAGGTTTGCCAAATACACATCCCACTATAGCCGCCAAAAAAATCCCAATCGAGAATATGTCTCACCCGATTTAAATTATGAAGCGATGTTGATCCAAACTTGCTATTATCGCGTCGGTATTTTGGCCTATGTGGGTTTCATTATTGTCATGTGGATATCTGCTTAAAATGTCTGCAACAGTATTGTCCTTGCCCTTTATATATTCAATACTAAAGTCAAACTGCTGTAAGAATAGGACCCAATGATTTATGCGTTCATTAAAAAATCGGCATTGTTTCAAAAACGTTAATGCATTGTGATCTGTTTGGCTAATAAACTTATTGTATAATTAATATTATCTAATTTTGGTGAGTGCATAAATAATGGCACAAAGCTCTTTCTCCGTAGTCATTTGAAGTAGATGTTGAACGGTTTTTCAGCTTTAAACATAACCCATTGTATTTTCAGCCATTCCACTTTTATGTCTTGTTCCCCTTTTTTTCTGTTAATGATTAGCGCCTCTAGCCTAGTGGTACTTTTAAAGTCTTCAGATTTAATTTTTACCACTTGAAATTTGTTAGTTTTCTTGGCGCTGGAAATAACTTTTACCCAGTCATCTGGCATCAAAAATACCATGATAGAATCGTTTCTGTTTTTCGATCATCACAAAGTCTCTGTCGCACGGCAAGTACGAATGGCCGAAAACAAGAAACTTGTGGTGTATGTGGGAGTAAAATCATTGGAGACCGTCATGTATGTACAAATAGACGAGAATTTTATATTGCGGTTTTGACCCCCTCATTGGTCGCTGTATAAGATCAAAATTGGTGTTTTTCCATAGGTTCTTACATAGTGCATAATGCAAGAGCCAATTTCTAGGGGAGTGCGTGAGGCCATAACATCATGCCATACGTACATATGTACTTGGCCTGTGCTTAGATTATGGATGCCCAAACAATACGTCCACAGCTGTCTTTCATAATATGCCACTCCCGTAGAAATACTGGGAGTAAGGACTTCAGAAGTTTACCTAAGGAACAGAGTAAAGATCCAACATTACTGCAAATCAGCAAGGCGCTAGAAAAAACCCAAAGTCTAGTGGCGTAGCAATCGACTGTTATAGCATGTGTATTTACTCACCTCTATATCTAGGATAATGCTATTTATTTTCTTATAATTTTAGTGAAGGTTAGGGGATACGCTGATCTATGAATGATTCATAATTTATTAATTTGATTACCTACATTTAAACTGATCTCATTGCATTGGGAAACATTCTTCGGTAATGTCCTAGATTGTATTCTCATCTTGATGTAATCGAGTCCAGTAAATGCTAAAATTGAACATGTCAATTAAAAGTTTGTTTTAGGTGCATAGTCACATGTTAGGAGTACACCTGTGACCTATTAACATAGATAGACTGCACAATGCTTGCTACTTAAATAGATAATACCTTACCTTACTACATATTTCAAACTTTTCATTCAGTCGAGGCATCCTTCGTGTGTTAATTCTAATGTTATGGTATGGCAAGCAATCCATGTCTCTTGCTCGCACATATTATCGTTTGTATTGTAATATAATTAGTTTTAGTAGAATACAGGGCCTAAAAAGAACGAATTGTTAATTGACAAAACGTAAACAAGTAATTAGTTTGAAAACGCTTGATATATCTGTTAACCTAAGATACTTTATAATTTTATACATACCTGCATGATCTTGATGGATGCTCTCCTATCTTTAATTCCCTACAAGCGATTATTATTTAATTGCTTATTTGAATTAAGTGATGAATGTTATTTTCATTTATATCAGTGTCAGCTGGGATGTGACAGATGTTCGTCTTTTTTTTAAGTGTGGTCGGACTTGTGTTCGCAAAGTTTAGGCGATTTCGCCTGGGTAATTGGAGCATCATGGTACGAAACGCCTGGAGCTCGGAGTAAGTCTGAGTCCAGCTTCAGTGAATCAAGATTCTGAACGTACTTTTGACTCTCGACGGATTGTCAGAGTGGATTGGTTTTTCTTCATCTGCGACTGACTTGGCGCTTCTGCATGGCGCGACGACCGGAGCGCGGTCAGACCTGTAACAGAGGCCAAATTGATAAAGGATGTCTATCCCTCACCCCGTAAAAGGGATTTAGGGGTAAATATCAATTTGAGATGGCTCTCCAATCTAATTTAGGTTGATTATGTAGTCTTGGTGACTTTGTTCGTAGTAATTTATCCGATGACGCAGGATTTGCAAATGCCAGCTGTAAGTAAATTTTTCAGTCACATGTTTTTTTATATCTGATTTTGGAATTCTGTTATTGCAGTTGGTTCCATCTTTCGTCTAGATAATCTAGTTTGTTAAATGCACATGTCAATATGCCATTTAGGTCATGATTAACGTAAGTTAATTCCGGAACATTTTGGAGAATACCTCATCTTTGTTTCCTGGTATCACTTATGCATTGGTGTTTGGAGATGTTATCTTGTAATCACTCGACCTGGGAATGATCCCGTCTGCCTTATTACTCTGCGTGAGGAATGTGTAAACCTCTATTCTAGAGATCCGAGGATCCATGATTTAACCTTCACTTAAATATTTAACCACATCTTAAACCAAATGCTATAAGCAAATTGTATATTTGTATATTGAATATGGGAGAATAAGATTTCAGTTGATCAGACTACGATTGACAATTAGAGAATGTTAGTTACTCTGAATTAAATTTAATTATAGCCTCCTCGGAACCATGGTATCATATAGTTCCGGTCGTATCTTATTTGATATGATGGTGGCGACATTTAAAGGTTAGAAATATTATGTTATTCGACCGGCAAACAGGTGGTTCGGGACATAATAATGTCTAGCAACAAAAATAAATGTAAGTATATAAAACATGGTTTTTCACGTAGATATACTTGTATACATATTAGGGATAGCTTTGGTGAGTATAGTTTCGCGAGAATTAATAAATATTTGTTTTTACATCGTACTATTCACTGTTGATATCACCCACGATACGTTGGGTCTCTGCCATTACATTTTAATGTATTTGCGATGTATTTTTTATGAAAATATTTTTCTTTTTGTAACCGTTTGGGTTGATACTCTTCAGGAATTGTGTTTTATTCAGGGTTACATAATTTTGCACACATCAAGAAAATTTTTAATTTATGTTTTTTCCAGGTCCTCTACAACCACATGAATTACAAGAGTTAGTTGACCAATTAGACCTGGATCAATCAGATGTCGACGAAAATGACTTCGTGGAGAGTGATGAAGAAGAACACCTCGTTTTGCCAAATCAGGATGATGGTGTTGATGCCCAAGACGAATCCGAGTCGGATTCATCATCAATAAGTGCTTACCACCGTCAGAAAGGAAATGGATTCGTTCCAATATTTTCGAACCTGCGACTATTCATTTTGAAAATCAACATGACGAAAATGAAGTCCTAGAGCCCATACAATATTTAAAAAAATATATTCCTGACAAGATATTTGATGATATAGCCCTGACATGAGAGAAGTTAGTGTGACGGGAACATCATTAGAAACATTTGCGGACGAACTTAAAACATTTATTGGTTGCTCCATGATTATTGGTATTTACGCATTGCCACGTCTCAAAATCTTTTGGGCTAATAACACCAGGTTGCCTATTGTTTCTGACAACATCACGAGAAATAGATTTTTTCTTTTGCGGACACGTTTGAAGATTGTCGATGATAACGATTTCTCCGCAGAAGACAAACAAATGGATCGGTTCTGGAAAGTTCGCCCATTAGTAAATACAATCGAGAAAGCGTGTCGTGAAAATACAAGAACTCAATATATTTCTATTGACGAACAGATGGTACCCTTTCACGGACATGTTATGATGAGACAATTTGTTCGAGGAAAGCAGCACTCAGTAGGACTTAAGATCTTTGCCATGACTACACCAAGTGGTATACCATTAGACCTTTACATGTAAGAGGGAAAAGGGTCTTCTGTCGAATTTGCCCTGATCCAAACTCCCGAGAAACTAAATGTAGGATGAAGAATGGTTTCAAAACTTGCAGATACTCTTCCATTGGGTGTCTCGGTCTTTACAGACAGATATTTTACATCCATCCTTCTTATTGATTGCCTTCTATTGCGTAATATAATTTTAGCTGGGACAATTATAGCAAATAGATTGCCCAAAAACGCTTATTTTTTAAAAGATAATGAACTGAGAAAGTTGGGCAGGGGTTCAAGCGATCAATTAACTAGACATGGAGGCAAAATAAATTTAATTAAATGGTTTGATTCAAAACCTATTCATTTTGCTTCATCAAGTTTTGGAGTAGAACCTCAAGGCAAATGTCGCAGATGGTCTAAAGTTGACAACAAATACATTGAAATAAGACAGCCAGCTATTGTAGCACAATATATCACCAACATGGCGGTGTGGATCTTTTGGATAGGGTCTTAGACAACACGCACTATCTATCATTTATTTGACTTTGCAACATCAGCCGTATGGCTTGAATACAGGCAAGATGCAGTTGCTGCACATTTTGGGAAAAAAGACATTTTAGACTATTTAGACTTCAAACTATCCGTGGTTGAATCTTTAATTTGGGAACATGCTCCAAGAGACAACGAAAAAAGCTCAGAAGAAGAGAATATAGGTCCCAGTAAAAAAAGAAAAATACAGCCCTTACCAGACAAAAGATTTAGATTGTCCAAGAAACAACATTTTCCACAATTTATGAAAAATAGCCAACAAAGCAGGTCCAAATGTCGTAATCCGGGGTGTAAGAACCTTACGTTTGCAAAATGTACGGCCTGTAAATTTTTTTTATGTTGCAGTATTGAAACAAATTGTTTTTATGACTTTCATCATTAAATCATATATCTACATACTTGTTTTATTTTGTACTTACATTTACCAGAAGTATCATATATGATACCACGTTTAAAAAAAACACAGGGAAAATCTATCAAAAGTATATTAATTTTTGGTTAAAATATACCCATTTGACAAACAAAAAGATAAATGTACAAAAAGAAAACGGCAATTATTCTCTTGGGTCCGAGGATATAATTGACATTTATTCTAATATTATTTGTTTACTCGATCCTCTTTCATGTTGAACTTTTCAAGGACATTCTCGAGTTGAAGTGAAGGTCTCGGTAAGATAAACCTTTCAATTTACAAAGGGTGGGATTATTTTTCAATTGCATTTTTCATTTTTTATCAATTTAAAGCTGTGCTTATTTATACAGGAGTGGTTCTTGTTGACTAGGCCAAACTTGCACAATGGGTAAATCTTAACGACGTAGAGTCGATAGATAGAGCAAGGTCACTCACTATTTAATTTAATATAAGGACAAAATATTCTAAAATTTGGTTAATGTCCAACAGTATAGTTTAATAAATGTTTATTAGGAGAGACAACTTTGTTTTAGTATCTGTCAAAGCTATCGCTTTCTGATTTTCTTCCCAACTTAACATCTAGATAAAAAATTAGTGGCGTCCAATAAATTTGATTTCATATAACCAAGTTATACCTTCGACGAACTCATCCAGTGCTCTCTGATGGACAGCTGCCGTTCGCCTTATGGCAATCTTAAAAGAAGTTTAATTAACAACTAAACAATATTTTACGCCATACTGTATGGTGCCATATTACAGTATATATAATGGTGTCCTACTTTTTGAAAACCCCACCACCAAAACAAAACTCATAGCAGTCCCGGAGCATTTACAGATAAGGTTAATATGGCAATATCACTATGAAATGGGCCATTTTGCGAGCAGTAAAAATCTACCTTTTACTGGTTAGGAATGAAAAAAACAAATATTTCGAGAACTAAGGAGCTGTGATTTAAGCCAGAAATGTAAAAAACCAAATATTACCAACGATATCGGAGAACTGGTAGCAGTTGACTTTTATGGTCCGTTACCCAACGGTCGTGGTGGAGTTGGTTATATATTGGCCGCTGTCGATTTTTTTTCAAAGTTTGTAAAACTATTTCCGTTAAAAAGAGCAACTGCTAATGCCGCTGTCAAAAGAATCCTAACTGAGTAAGTCGCAATACTGGACGTTAAAAAAATTCTAAGTGACCATGGGATACAATGTGCATCGAAAAAATGGAGAAAACCTTTACAACACGCCGGCATCCAAGTAACCTATGCATCAATCCGGAATGCCCCTTCAAATTGAAGTGAGAGATATATGAAGGAATTAGGCCGTCTTTTCCTAACATACTGCCATAAAAAGCATACTTCATGGACGAACTACATAAATCACATTGAAGAGTGCTTAAACAAAGTACCCCACTCCAGCACGGGAAAAAGTCCACACGAAATTTTAACAGACCAACTTTCTGACTTTAAGCTATCTAAGGTGGTCTCACAGTTCTTACCTTGTCAACCTTCCACAAGAAAGGAAGAATTTAAAAGAGACGTGAGAGAGGTCTTATTCAAGAAAGTACAAAGGCGTAAACGGTCACAAAGAGGCCCTATGGTCAAATTTAGAGTTCAGGACTTGGTTTTGCTAAAATCAAATCAAAATGCTTTTGAAGGGCTGGCAAAGAAATTTCATTTACTACATGATGGACCATATCAGATTACCGATATCCCAAACGCAAATCTTTTTCAGTTGGCTCAACAAGTGACAGGAAGGGTAAGGGGAAATAATGCTCGAAATTTAAACCTATACCACAGGCGGATCTAGAACGTAAATTAAGACAAAAGGTTACAACATAAAGTTTATTCATAAAATGCTAAAGAGCTTTTAGTTAAGTGGTCCTTGGATCTTACTAAATCACTTAACTTTACGTAGAGCGGTAAGAAAGTCCAATAAGTTATGGAAGAGCACACGCCACCCCTTCTCAAGTGCCAATAATCCAAGTTCCCATAAGGAACAGGTGTATGAGGACATTCATATATGGCGCAAACGCCAGAGTAACGATGGCTCTGACAGAGAAACTGGTTCGTGAAAATTTTAAACGCCGATAACCCACGAAAAATCTTTATTAACGAGCATTGAAAACTTAGACGACAAGATACAAATAAGAGTGCATGAAGATGGCAGACCAGTTACGCCAACTTCGACTGTGACACACATCACAAACCACCATAACATCGACGCTGGGGTGAGAAAATGGTCGAACTGACGTAGTCGCTGACGTTGAAGTAGAATTTCCGCCAAACTTGACGGATCCCAGGCTACTTGCACACAAGAGAAAAACTCCCGAAGAAATAATTTTAAAAATTATACCATGGGCCAACTATGCAGTGGAGAAGCCGGAATCAATTATGGGAAGTAATCCAAGACGACAAAGAAAAAGATGGAAGCAGCACGGCAAAAACGTAGGTTAGGCTAATTATTGAGCTATTAATAATAATTGTTAATATATAACTGATAGGTATAATAAAATTTAGGCGGTATTCAGTATTTTCTTTTAGATTTAGATTACTGGAGTTATTAGATATTTAGGTGTATATCTACTGTAGATAGTAATAGCAGCGATTTTTTTAAAATTTTTAATTAATGCATTTTTCCAAAATTTATATTTTAAAATTGGGGGAGAGTGAAAAGTGTCAGACCAGTGCGACTATTTTTCAAACGGGTGAGAAGGAGCGTTCGTCGGGGAGTGTCAGTGAGTGTGATCTCTCTCATTTCTCATCTATTGCATAAAAGTAGTAGTCTTGAAATTGGGGAGAATGTAAAAGTGAGATGAAAATAGGACATCGTTGCCCAATTTCAGGTGAGAATTTTGACCAATCGAAACGCGTAAAATTTATACAATCTATTATTTGTAAGGACCTAACCTGACTTTTATTTGCCTTTTTTAAATTGTTTTTATAATTTGCAAAATTTGAAGAAAAAAATGTCTAATTATTTAAATGGCACACAAAAAGAAATGTTGGTGGTCTTTATTAAGGAAAAGTCGCAAATGGGAACAAAAATATACCCCTACATATACGAAAAAAACAGGGATCGGCTTGTGGAAAGAACTCGCCAATCAACTAAATTCTGTTCCTAATGGGGCATGTAAAGGCTGGAAAAAGTGGAGGAAGGTAATTGAATGCTGAAAGTGTTGAACTAACCTGAGTCTGAATATAGTTATCAATAAAAAGTTAAATTCATAGGTTCGAATCATTTCCCACCTTTGAAATTTATTTTCACTTTGTATTCCTAGTCGTTTATACACACTAACCCTCTACCTGTCTGGGTGAAACTTGAAAAAAGAAAATGAAACTACTGATTAAAAATCACGATATCAATGATATTAACAAACCATAAAATTTTTGCCTTCCAATTTTTCCATAGTACAAGTAATTTCCAAGATATTGAAGTTGAAAGTTGAGTAAAATATAGCAGAATGTATATGCAAGTACTTACTTTCAATAAGTCAAAGTTGAATGTATGACAAATTGTATCTTCTTAGCATCTTTGGAACCAAAATGACACACCTTGGAACAGTTTTAGCATTCTTTCATTTCTTCCTAATTTGCACAAGAAAGAATTAAAAGGAATTGGTTTCTATATTGTTGAAAATATAAGGGCCATGATTTAAACCAAGTTATTTAAAACTCTTTACTTATAACGGTGTATTATAATTATGTATTTTTAAGTAATTATAATGAGCATTCATAATATTTTGTTTTAGACATGGGTTGATATGAAAAAAAATTCAAGGGACAATCTGTCTAAGGCCAAAAGGTATGAAGGTGGCACTGGAGGGGGCCCACCTATTGATCCAAAAATTACAAATCTGGATAATAAAATTTTGAGTTTAATATCACCAGTATGCATGGGGGATCCAGAGGTTCCCGAACCTAGTATTGTGGATGAAGACAATGTTTTTATGGTAAGTTTAATTCTCACAAGTTTGTACAAGGGGTCTGTTCAATCATGAAGACTATTTTATTTATTCAATAAAATATCTACAGCACTGCCATTTACAACTACCACCTATCCTAAGTAAAATAACACCACTCGAAACTTCCTACTACACAAAACTACGCAGTTACATAAATCCAAAGATACATACATTCATACGAGTCAACTATCATCTGCCGAGCCTGAGCAGCAATTAACTTTTGTTCTATAAATAGCAAAGTGTTTTACATTTGTAACTGTTATGTCTAGGTCACTAGCATAAGTGTTAAAAATATCACAGATATGATAAATAGGAGAATATTTATACACATTAATTCTCTGAAAATTTAAACAGAAATTACTTTCACCTTCCTATCTTAGTTTTTGATAAAGCATCTAATGACTAATTACAGGGTTTGGTGATTGTAGAGAGGCTACCATAGATTCCAAAATTGCAATAATATACAGGTTATTTTATTTAAAATAACAAAGTTGGTATTACTGACCATGGCTACATTGCAAAATATTTTATGTGTTAACATTATCTCTCGTGCCTCTTTTTTTTTCTCTAATTTCTATAATAAGTGAGTTGTTATTTGACTTCATCACATCGTTGACTCACCCTGTAATTTTTTTTACGATGACCATAATTACCATGTATTTTGATTTTGAGGCCGAAATCCTGGACAATATCGAAGAAAATGCCCCTTTACCTTCTTTTAAACACAATGTCTTGGAGAGTACTTCTTTAGCTCTTCCTAGCAAACCAGAATTTAGGGTTTTATCTGTTTCGTGAGTTTCGTCTCAGTCAGAGATTCAGCCCAAGCCTGAGATGTTAACACAACAGATAAAGCAAGTAACGTAGATGTACTAAATTCCGACAGTGTCCCAAAATTCGCCATGTTTTCAGTCTTTTAATAAAAATAAGGTTTTTTTTACAATAAGAGCCTATACCGACACCTATAAATAACTTTGAATACGATATTTGGATTATAAAAAGATAACTACTTTATCGACCATCAGAAAGTATTTTAACCTCAAAGTTCACATGTATCAACTGTTTTTGTGTACAGGCCACGTCCTGCTGATTTCTTATAAGGTAAGTGAGAAACATACATTTTTAAAACTCTTATAAAATATTTACTTTTAACAAAACGGTTATTATTTTTATGTGGAATTGATTTAGAGACTATAATTGAACTTAAATATTGTTTTTAATGTTGAAAATTATTGGTATTTTTAAGAATTTAAGAGTGTCGGATTTATGTACTGGCAATATAGAGCTTACCCTAAATCAGACAATGTAGTGTCGAATTTAGGATCACTGCATTTTATTAAAAGTTTGGTGCTTTCTCTTTTATTTCATAATAAAAATGTGTTACGTGTCTTTTTCTTCAGCTTCATAATTGTCTTTAGAAATATTCTATTGCCTCGGTCACAAATCCGACACGGGTGTCGAATTTAGATACGATGTGTCGAAATTTTGTTCTTGGCGTATTAATGCAAGCTTTATGATCATTTTACTTAACTAACTAAATGTGCTAGTAGTATCCCAGTTCCCTAGTTGCATATTATAACTAGGTATTTAAGTTGATGTTTGGGTATTTTTTAGCATTTGCAAGATGTCAACAAAAAATATTATAAATATAGCAAAGAAGATTTAAAAAATTCCCTAGAAACCATTAAGAATGGGATACCGTATGCTGCAGGTTCTAAGTAGTATAGGGTGCCAAGAACTACACTAATCGGAACAATCAGTGGAAAATACCCAGAAAATTATCGCAGTGGACTAGTCGCAACAATATTAACTGCTGAAGAAGAAAGTCTTTTGGTAAATTGGATGATAAACTTGGGAGAGATGAGGTTTCCTGCTACTAAGAGCCAATTACTTGACAGTGTGGCTCTTTTGGTAAATAAACTCAATCGCCCTAACAATTTTACCGACGGACGCCCCGGGCGTCATTGGTTCAACGGTTTCCTGAAGCGACACCCAAATATAAGTCAACGTTTGACGAAAAACATAACTTCGTCAAGAGCAGCAGTCACAAAAAACGAAAATCCAATTTTGGTTTGAAGAAATATCTGAATACTTTAGGACTTCCAATGTTAATATTACCAATCCGAGAAGAATCTTCAATACTGATGAAACTGCTATGTTTTTATCCCCTAAAGGAAATAAAGTCCTAACAAAAAGAGGCCCGTGGATGGGGCATTGGAAAATCTGAAAGTGGGTGGATGACCTCAGAGTCATTCTATGAATATATAACAAATATGTTTTATCCGTGGCTAATAGCAGAGTCCATAGAATTTCCAGTTATACTATATCTTGACGGGCATAAGTCGCATGTGACAATGCCACTGACGGAATTTTGTAGAGAAAAAGAAATTATTTTAATCAGTTTACCGCCGAATTCCACTCATGTTATGCAACCTTTAGATGTAGGTTTTTTTAAACCTTTCAAAAGCAGTTGGAGAAAAGCAATTAATAAGTTTAAAATTGAGAATAACCACCGAAATCTTAATAGAGAAAGCTTTGCTCCAGTACTAGAAGAAGCGTTCAAGACTATGCCAGGCTTAGAACGTATATTCCAAAATTCGTTTAAATCTTGTAGTCTATTCCCGTTTGGCCCTTCAAATGTGGACTACAATAAACTGATTTTAACCAATGAAAATAAAGAAGGAAACACAGTTATACAAACCGAAAATTCAGATATTGTAAAACACTTGCGATTTTTAGAGGAATATATAGAACCAAATCTGTTGTCAGAGTTTTACAATCGACGAGGAAATCTATGGGATCGAAACGACAAAAATGCGGGTATTTATCAGACAATTCAGGATTAAGTTTCAAGGAAAAGGAAAATGCCTCTGTGGTAATCGAAATAGAAGATGGACTTATCCTAGAAGAGGGTTGGGAAAATTTAGTTACTATTGAAGACTTCGTAAATGAAGTTAACGGTATTATGAATGAAACCAACAAAACGTTAGCAAATGAATTTGGAGGCAAAGAAATTGCACTTGATGAAAATATGCTCGAAGGAGTTAAAGAAGGAACAGAAAAATGTAGATTAAGAAGTTCCGACGTATCTATCGATCATTCTGATATTATTAAAAGTGTTGAAGAACATGAACTAGCAAGCTTAGTAAACGATGAAGAACGTGAAAAAGGCGACGATAATAAAAGTATTGATAAGAAAAAGGAAGCGCCCAGGATTGTACAAACAAGTAAGAAAACTTTTGTACTAAGCAAAAGCATCGACATTTTAAAAGAAATAAGTGAAAATGACACAGATTCCAAAGAAAGATACAATTCTGTTCGATATGTTAAACCTTATTTGACTCCAGAAAAGGTTGCTAAACAGTTACCAGAAAATAAGAAGACTCCTGAAAACAGACCCAAAAATATTACTGTACCGGAATCTACCGAAAATGAGAAACACGAAGAAAGATACACAGAACAGATTACATATACCAAATAATTTCCCAAAAGTTACTCCACACCAGAAAAAAATACTAGTCATTTACCAAGAATTAAGACACCTAATATGAATACTAAAGGAAACAGTATTGCCGACAATTGTAACAAAATTTTACAACTGAAAATAAAAAAACATGCCATGGAAGATACTACAAATAATACCAAAGAACATTTTACAAATTATTCGACACCGGAAAAAAATGTTATTGAATCAACCAAAAATAAATCACCTGAAAGGACAATACATGAAAATACTGAGCACAATAATAATTACAAGAACGTTTTACCCGATGTTACAGTTCCATCACCATTTAAGACCTCACTATTTTGGCCTGGACCGTCAAGCATAAAGAAAATCAAAAGGCAAGTTTCAGTTAAAATTCCTTCTGTCGGGACATCAGATGAATGGAGGCAGTACTATTTGAAAAAAAAATATTAAAGAAAGAAGATTGAAGAAGCCAAAGAAGAAAGAAAACGAAAAAGATCGGAAAAGTTAAAACAGGTACATAGGCCGAATAAAAGAACCAAAATAGAAAATAAAGACAATATACAAAGAAAACTTACCAAAAAAACTAACAAAGACTGATATTAATATAAATGATTACGTTATAGTAAACTATCTCAACGAGTATTATCCAGAAAAATTGTTCAAATTAAAAACGGTAAATATTTGATCAGCACCATGACAAAAAGCGGCTTAGATAAGTGGAAATGGCCATACCGTAAAGGATGAAATATTTTACGAATTGGAAGAGGTCCTGCAAAAAATAGAACCTCCATTAGAAATTAATAAAAGAGGGTTTTTTGAAATTAAAGACTTTGACCATTACCAAAGTTTTTTGTTAAATTAACTAGTTTTTCCAAGCAGTTATGCATTTTTATATTATATTATGTGTAAGGTAACTTTTACTTCAAAAAAGTTTTTTTATATTGTAAGTAAATAATTAGTTAACTAGGCTAAAACTACGTGAAATTAGTTTTGTAATACAGACAAATTTGTGTTCAATATTCTGTCAGATTTACAGACACCTGTCGAATTTAAGTTCACCACACTGTCGAATTAATGTACAACTTACAAAATTAGGTGTCGAATATACCTACAATGTTAATATTGATAAAATCACCACTTTCTACGCGATATTCCATAAATATGCAAATAAATAATTAAAAGTAAATTATTTAACACCCTATCTAAACCATTAAAACATTCACTTTACAACTTTTATCATATTGTCTATTTTTTAACTTGTTAAATGTATGATTTACATCTTAAAGTGTCTGATTTTGGGACAGTTACATTACCTCAGTAAATTCAAAATCTACTGCTTCCAGGGTTACAGCCCCCAGAGTTTTTAGAACCACAAAAACAATGCGACTAAGTGAATCTATAAACAACAATAAAAAGTTTCTGCAAATTTCAGAACAGGCATTAAGAGATAATAGTGAGTGCCATAATGAAAAATTGAAAATAATGAAAAAACATTATGAAGCTGAAGAAAAAAATAATATAAGGCAAACTGTTGCTTTGGAAAGTATCTTCAAATCCATTTCTCTTATAGCAGATACTTTTGTTGAACTTTTCTAAATAGTTAAGTGAAAACAAAATAAATGTTTTTTTTATTTTGTAAAAAGCTCAACATTTTGGAATTGCTTTGCCAAATTGCATAAAGCCAATATTTTCAATTGTTTTGCAATTTTAGTTAAAGTTACATTTATTTTCCACTTGTCTGGCAAAATTTTCTATGAAAAGTTATATTTTCAGTTATTTGCAAAATATTCTAAAAAAGGCAAGTTTTTGAGTTGTCTGCAAAACTTTGTGTGTGTCCACCTAAGTGTACTATAAATGAAAAACCTCTAATATTGACTCTACAAAAAAGCTTTGGGATCAGATGCTGCTTATAAATATCTTTTTTCATCCATCAATAATAAATAAATTGTGCATTGCACAATGACCTGTCTATACATGGTTCTATCTATCTCTCGTGCACTCATAATTGGATTTTCCGTTTTGTTCAACTATATGTATATTCTAAAGTAAAACTACTACAAGAAGTCTTATTTACACAAATTAATTTTTGTCAAAATCCGGAAGTTGATGTTTAGGTGGAACCATAGTAGATCAGTAGATGAAACCATTACCTCGCCACACCATGTATGTATGGAGAGATAAAAAGTTTTCCATTAGTTGACAACTTAGCTCGACAGGTATTAAGTTATATTTTGAATTATTTTAAAAAAATAGTAAAATGTTTTCAGTTGCTTAAGATTTATTTACTTTTGCGAGAATGTGTCTAATAAGTTACCTGTTTTTTTTTGTGATAGTGAAACTTAAGAGGCTGTATGTCAAGTTATTTATTTATTAATCTTAGTTTTGATTTTGAAGTGAAAGATTTATAAATATTCCTATATATCATACCAAAACTATAAACTAGTTAAACTACATATATGATCTCAAACATTCTGTACTAGGAATAACGTATTTTAATGTAGTTTTCAAATATTACTATCAATAAAATAAATGTTTTGAATATGTAATATTTTTTTTTGTTTTGTGTTAGTAACTATGTACCTGTTGGTCCATTAATAAGGGACGCAGCCGCCTGCCTCTCATATAGGCCATTTCATTTCAGTTTTTTGGGAACATCGCAAAAAATATAACTTACCTAAGGTGCGTTCTAGCGATTAACAGAATACACCAAAATAGTAATTTTTCCACTTTATTTAAAACTTAAATTAACCCCATCAGCTAAGCAAAACAAGCTATTCAATTTATATCAAACCGACATTTGAGTTCATAAATTGATTTAAAAAAGCCTTTTGGAAGTAAAAAATGTGTTTTTTATACAAAATTTTACTGTATTTCAAATAGGTATCACTTAAAAATATAATGAAATTTACTATTAATAGCTACATAGGAAACAACAAATATACAAATAAGTACTATTAAAATATTTACATAAAAAACAAAGAATGCTGAGAATACAAAAAAGAATAAACAGCAGGTCAACAAAGTTCAAACAGCTTATACATTATTAAGCCGATCACAGTTTTCTTTAACATATTATACGAGACATTTTTTAAAACTAGCCAATGTATAACAATTTTTATCCCATTAAACACGTTACGCTATAAGGCCATTATCGAAAACACTATTTTGACTGGAATTAGATTGTACAGTTCTAATATAAAAATTGTTAACATTTCTGGTGGAATAGTGATGAATATCCTTTACAAAATTGCAACCTTCCAACAGATGCCTAGGCAATAGTCCCTTTATCATTTTGAATATAGGTTATGGTATTAAATAAATATAATTGTCTGATTTACACTCAATAAGTTTACAGATTCTTCCTAATCCTTGTATACCTATTACACTTAAAGATATATGTTAAAGCTTGATTTTGGCGTTTTTTTAAAATATCTATATGTGACTTTTTTATTAAAAATAATATAGTAAAACAAAAATTTAGGACTTGTATATGGTTAGCTTTGTCCATTCACTTAAGTCGTTACTAATTCTGCCTAGAACATTTATTTTTTTAGAAATTTTTTCTGTGATGTTCTTAACATGACAACCAAACCATCATCTATCAGTACACCCAAATATCCAAATATTTGATCTCCCCAACTCTTTCCAATACACTATTATTAATTTTATGTGATACCAGTACATTATTGTGTTTTATACCTTAGATACCATTCACATAATGGATTACTTTATGCCCGTGCGGGTATAAAGTCAACTTTATGGCCCGTGCGGGCATAAAGTACACTTTATGGACTCAAATAATTGAATTGAATTTGTATTTTTTTTAAATATTTACATATTGTGAATGCAATAACGAACTAGTATGACATAAAAGCTTGTATGCACCACGGGTATTAATAGATGTGTATGCCCTCGGGCGACTTATAAACCCTCTGGCCAGAGGCCCTCGGGTTTGCAACATTGTCGCCCTCAGGGCATTAGCATCTACTTAATACCCTTGATACATAAATAACTATTCAGATCCGATATATTGTCCCAATTTATTTATCACATTTGCTCTTAATAACCATAAATTTAGTTTAGTTAGTATTTATTTGCAAACTATTGCTATTTATTAGTTGTATTACTTCTTGCACATTATTTCCCACAACATAAATGAATGTGTCGTCTGCAAACAATTGAATATTACAATCCTTTATACTACCAACAATATCATTGAGGTATAAAATAAACAAATTCGGTCCCAGAACTGTCCTCTGTGGCACACCATAGTATTTACTTTTAACGAGGATAAACAGTCCTTAAATTTAGTAATCTGTGACGAGTTGGACAGGTATTCCCTAAACCACTTTATCACCACTGGTCCAAAACCATGTGCTGCCATTTTTAACACCAACTATCTATTGTCTCAAAATTACCCCAATAATATGTTTATTTTCTAGTGCTTCTTTCCAATTCACTAGAAGAGTTTGCAAAGCGCTTTCACACGAGTTAGTCTTACGGAATCCTGCTCGAAACTTACTTAGAATGCCATTACTCTCCATATTGTCACGACTAACAACCGTCCGAACGTTTTTGTGCTACCCTATAGAACTAGCCGCCGCGTGCCACTCGCTTCTCTATCTGTATGACTCATCGCCCGGCCGGTCGGGAAGTTTCAGGATCGCTGGAATTATCTCGATGGCCTCGTCGAGATCATATAGAGTGGGCTCGGAATACTTCCCGAATATTCGTGATAGATTTAAGATTATATATAAGCAGACCTAAGGCGAATGTTAATCAGTCGGTTAGTCAGAGTTCAGTTCAGTTAATTATTGAGTGTTGAATAGATATTAGTTGTAAAGTTATAAGAGTAGTTTAGAGTGTTGAATTGTATACAGTGGTAGTGAATAAAGAGAGTATTAGTTGGAAATAGCAAAGTTGTAATTCTGTGAAGAACCCACGGGAAAAACGTAACATTTGGTGTCAGAAGTGAGATTGTGAAGGGACTGGACCTGCGAAGTATTTTTCGAGGAAAGAAGAAGTACAAGTACGTCAACGAGACCGTTTGATTGGTGGATTCTGGTAAAAGTTTATAACATTCTATGGTCAATACAAGGCAACAAACCGCAGAAATGGAGCAAATTAATAAAATGTTGGCCGATTTCATGGAAAATCTAAATGCTGAGAGACAAATAGAACAGGACCGGCTGCACAAAATTTTTCAAGATCAAGAAGATAAAAAGCAAGCGGATCGGGAAGAGGATGAACGTAAAAGGCAAGCAGAACAGGACCGGCTACAGAAAATTTTACAAGACCAAGAAAATAAAAGGCAAGCAGAACAGGACCGGCTGCAGAAAATTTTTCAAGATCAAGAAGATAAAAAGCAAGCGGATCGGGAAGAGGATGAACGTAGAAGGCAAGCGGATGGGGAAGAAGATGAACGTAAAAGGCAAGCAGAACAGGACCGGCTGCAGAAAATCTTACAAGACCAGGAAGATAAAAGGAAAGAAGAACAAGACCGGCTTCAGAAAATTTTACAAGATCAAGAAGATAAAAGGCAAGCAGAACGGGAAGAGGATGATCGTAGAAGGCAAGCAGAACAGGACCAGCTTCAGAAATGGATGCTTGATGTGATTGTAGGCGAGCAAGGAAAATTACAGAAAATATTGGACGGGCAAAATGAGAAATTTGAAAAAGAAGTAAACAATATACAAAAAGAAGTAGGAGACGTACAGAAAGAAATGAAGAATCTACAAGCAGAATTTACCAAACTAAAAAATCAAGGATCCACCGAGAGGGTATTCGCCACAGGGCATAACATCAAACCTCCAACGTATGACGGTCAAACCTCCTGGACAATGTACAGAAGGCAATTTGAAGCCGCTGCTGTTGCCAACGGTTGGAATAACGAAGAAATGGCTACATAACTAGTGGTAGCGCTTCGTGGGTCTGCCCTGGAACTACTGCAGACAATTCCCATCAGCCAACAGGGGAAATATGACATACTTGTAGCTGTCCGGGAGGGACGATTTGGCGACCAACATAGAAAACAGCTCTATCAGGCACAAGTTAAGTCCCGACTTCAGAAGCCTGGTGACAACCTGCGAGAATTTGAGGCAGACATTAGACGTCTCATTCAATTGGCCTACCCGGGAGCGACTCGAGAGGAACTTGCTGCCCAATATTTCGTGGATGGTATTAGAGATCCAGAAACTCAGAAAATGCTACGCCTAGCCAAGTTTGATAGCAGCCGTGAAGTTTTGGGTAGAGCTCTGGAAATCGAGGCGGCCTGTCACATCTCTAAGCCAGCAGTCAGGGACGTATCCATCAAGGAAGAAAATTTGGTGAACAGTTGTGAACTAACTGAAATGGGCGGTATTTTGAAGAAATTAGCCGAAGTTCTTCAGGCCACGGGGAGATTCCAGGAGTCACTAGAAGTTAGGCCATACAACCGTAATCAGTGCTATAGATGTGGCAAGACTGGACACTTCAAAAGGGACTGTCGAGTACAAAGATTCCAGGAGCCAATAGAAGATAGGCCACATAACCGCAATACATAAAATCAGTGTTATAGATGTGGAAAGACTGGACATTTCAGAAGGGACTGTCGAGTACGGATATTCCGGGAGCCAACAGAAATTCAACTTTTTGGTCACCCTGTATAAAAAACAACTTTTTCTCAACGACAATCATATTTTTTTAACAAGCAAAAGTTTTTATGAAGAATAACTTTTTATCGAGAAATGCAATTTTTGGTCCATTTGTCCTCTTGTCTACCCGATCGCCGGACATACTGTATATAAGCAGACCTAAGGCGAATGTTAGTCAGTCGGTTAGTCAGAGTTCAGTTCAGTTAATTATTGATAAGTTGTAAAGTTATAAGAGTAGTTTAGAGTGTTGAATTGTATACAGTGGTAGTGAATAAAGAGAGTATTAGTTGGAAATAGCAAAGTTGTAATTCTGTGAAGAACCCACGGGAAAAACGTAACAATATATTGAATTAATTGCTCATTAACCACTAATTCCAATAATTTTTCATAGGAAATTTAAAAATCTAAGCCCTATTAAAATGGTTCCAAATAATGTTTTGTTTGAGCTGTCTGGCAGTAACTAAATCCGGGTTAGCTGCAACTGTTCGGGCTGCTTCTAAACCATTGGGGACATGGTAGACAGTATAATCTGGCTCTGGCTCTGGACGAGGCTCAACTACCTCTGGCATGTTATGCTCAATGCACATGTTGTGTAACGCGGCACATGCATTGGACCAGCAGTTACAGGGTTGTAATGCAGGGTTCGGTAACGTAGCAGGCACCTAAAGCAAATTTTCAAACCACCATTTGTTAAGATAATTATAATGTATTACAATAAAATGCAATTAGTTAAGATCTACTTTGATTTGTTAAGATATAAGTTAATTAGTTACAATATAATTTCAATTGCCTTATTATAATTACTAGAATTCAAATAAAAAGCCAATTTGTTACAATAAACTATAAATGCACTTTTCTTTTAAATTATTAATTTAATTTACTAAAAAGATAAACTGAAAGATACTCAGGGTGTATGGGTAAGGAGCATGCTTATTAAAGTTTTTTTTTCAAGTGCCGTAGTGGTTAAAAGCGAAATTTCAAATAAACAATTTTTATTCTATTTCCTTCTAACAAAAATAACTGTTAATTCTGTTGAACCTTCCTGGTGATAATTGCCCTTTAATCACCTTATGCTTCCTCCGAGCTTCCTGGAGAGGGTTCCTGGAAATTGCTGTAGTGCCTCGGATCTGTCCTGTGAAGTCACTGGAAACTGTCCTGATAGGCCGAGTGCATGTGGACTCAGTAACATGAAAAACACCAGTACAAGGCAGTTAAAGTGTTCACCAAGAATGTTGTTACAACCCGTCTTCAATATGGCGAAGAGTATTAGCTTAGGTTTGTAATACAGAAATTGACAGGAGAGAACTAGAAATAATTCTTCTCAATTAACAATGCTGAAAAATGCCAAAACACGCTAAAGGAGAAATTTAATTTAATTTAGTTAAATATGCCTCCGCCAATTTGCACATAATTGTTTAGACTGTAGACAATAGTTATGTTTTCAATTAAACAGTTAAAAGATTACAGATAATAAATAAAACGAATAGCTATTTAAGCTGAGAAATATTTTAATGAAGAATACTTCAATAAAAAACAATTACTTTAATCAGGCAAGAACAAAAATTAAATCAATAAAATTAGACAGGTAATCAGAATTTAAGTATTTGTGAAAGCTACTTATCAACTCAAAAATCAATTTAATTCAAAATAAAGGTAATGACAATTATTTTATTCAATTATTGCCTGAAAGCCATTTTCTAACTCAAAAATCAGTTTAATTCCCAAATGAAGGTAACAACAAATTTAAACAGAAATAGAATAATAGAGAAATAAAACAAACAAACGATTATTATGATCTTGTACCGACCACGGTCGAGAAGGGCTTGAGAAAGCGCTCTTTAAATAACAAGGTGACGATAAAATGCTTCTATAGGCCGAAAAACTTTTGTAGGATCAAGTCCCTTCTTTTCTCTCTTACAAGAGCCTTAAGCCCAAAAAACCTACAGGCACAAACATACACACGGCAAAAGACAACGTGGTATGCGGAACGATAGTAGCCAAATATCAGATATAGATAAAGAAAAAATCAAGCCCTACCTTCTCACAACCTCTCACGCTGGCCATCGGTACAAGAAAGATTTTAAAATCCAGTCTTACCTTCCGCCAGAATCACATCTCGAAAAAAATTACACTGACACGCAGTCGTCACAAATATTTCAGCTTTTTCCACCGTACGTCGTACGAAGCGACCGATCTTAAGCATAAAATATGATCTGCATATTTGAAATTATTTATCAATTTTAAATAAAATATTCTACTGCTGTATTTACGTAGATGCAACCCATAGTATTAATTTTCATTTTATATTAACTAGATAATTATTATCGACTGATATATTTAAGAGACAAAAATTAGTTTTAAATGAACTCGATGGGCAACATAAAAATGCATTATTTATTAATATTTTCGTACTATTTAATGCGGAATTTCCCACACTGTTGCTACCAGGTCGGTTCAGACAGTAATTCAATATAGGTTGAAGATGAAAAGTTATTATTTCAAACCAAAAATAAATACAAGCAAACACATTACATCGCTCGATTAAGGAGCGAATCGAACGAAAGCGTTCATTGAATCGTTCTTCAGCAGGAGTTGCAGAATTTTGTAATGGTGTAAGCGCGTAGGGTATCTTAAAAATCAAAAAATTTACACAGAAACATGGCACCTTAAAGGTTTATTAAACTCTTCAAAGTTTTATAACCCCGGCGAAACTATATTGTTGAAGCTACACTCAGCCCTATAGTATTGTAGTCTCCATATGAATTTTATCATGAGGAAAAGGATTAGTTGTTTCAATGCAAAGATCTATAAACATTATTGAAATCATGACCCCACATTGTCAATACAAAATAAATGTTACCAATTAGTCAGTTTTTCTAATTTTAACATATAAAGTGACACTTTTCAAAACTCTTTGACGTTCTGGAATCTGGAAATGGTGAGAGGGTGGCCTTGAAAGGCCGCGGCACTTAGGCCCCATTGGACCCCCTGTGCGTCCTCTCCAGGTCAACCAATCCATCTAGGCCATCGTCCAGCCTAGTGTTGTAAAAAAGGCGGCGATGTTGCCCGAGGAGGCTGTTCTAAGAAAAGCCATGGTTGGCCATCGTTCTCCCAAAATGGATTCCCTTAGTTCCGAAACAGCGTCGCAATCGCAGAGCAGATGCTCTACTGTTTCGTCCTCCTGTTCACAGCCTCTGCATATAGGTGTCTCGCATAATCTCATTGTGTGGAGATGTTTCCTTAGCTGGCAGTGTCCAGTCAGAATCCCCACCACGAGTCGTAGGGTCTTCCTTGACATATCCAGGTATGCTTTTGCTGCAGACTCATTAGGATAGCTTAAAAACTCCCTGGCCAGTCGACAGTTAGTTGTTTCGTCCCATCTTGCCCTAAAGTCTTCATGGGTGATCTTTTTTATCATATGTATCGGCGTCGCGACAGGTAGGTTTGAAGGGCCGGCTCCGATAAAGTTTGAACCAGCTGCCTTTCTAGCCAATTTGTCCGCTGATTTGTTACCTTCGCACTGTGCATGTCCTTTAACCCAGCACACAGAAATTCTGTTTTTGCGGGCAGCATCCTCCAGTGAATTATGGCATTCTAGTACTGACCTGGCTGTAAGTTTACAACTTCTCAAGGCCAGTAGTGCTTGTCTACTATCAGTGTAGATTTTAATAGTCTTGTTCTCAGTATTCCTGCGAACAATCTCTTTTGCGGCTATGGATATTGCAGCAAGTTCAGACTGAACTATGCTTGCGTGTCCCTCCATAGGATATTTAAGTTCAATTCGCAAGCTTCGGGAGTAAATTCCACAGCCTGCTCCTTCCTTGGTTTTTGAGCCATCCACGAAAATGTTAACCGCACCTTCGGTTATAGGCTCAAATGGTTTTATTTGTACATCATATAGTTTGTCGAAGACAAACTTGGGAGGTATGCTATCTGCACTTACCTGCAGTAGTGGCAGTCTTACGACTGCCCCTTCCCACAGGTGGCGTCTAGTCTCTCCACATTCTATGCTAGGTTGCACACCAACGACTTTGAGCCTTAGCAATGCAGTCAGAGCCACCTCCCTCAGGTAAATATTTAGGGGAGGCAGGCACAACATTACTTCCATGGCTCTGGTTGGGGTTGTTCTCATAGCTCCCGTTACAGTTAGGCAGGCAGTTCTCTGTACCTGACTGAGCTTAAGCATTGCCGTTTTTTGTTGACTCTTGGGCCACCAAACTACGGCTCCATAGGCAATCATAGGTCTTATGATGGCAGTATAGATCCACATTACGACCCTGGGTTTCATCCCCCAGGTTTTACCCACGGTCCTGCGGCACTGTTCATAAGAGATGTATGCCTTCTTTAGTCTTCGTTCTAAGTGAAGATTCCAGGTTAATTTAGCATCGAAGGTGACCCCAAGGTATTTTACCTCAGATGCAAAATTTAGTTGTGTGTTTAGGAGGGTCGGAGGTCGCAGTGGCTCCATCCTCCTTTTTCTGGTGAAGAGCACCATCTCCGTCTTCCTGGGGTTTACAGACAGGGAGTGCTCCCTGCACCACTTTTCGACTAAGCGAAGGGCACTCTGCATTCGATTGCACAGAACTCCTTCAAACTTTCCGTTGAGCAGTATCGTAAGATCGTCTGCATATGCATTGGTGTAGAATCCATCTGAGTTGAGGCGATGCAAGAGGCTGTCGAGAACAAGGTTCCATAGCAGTGGCGACAGAACGCCTCCCTGCGGGCAGCCTCTGGCAACGATGCCTCTCACTACAGTATCTTCCACCTTTATTTGCACGCGTCTCTTCGAGAGCATGTTGAAAATCCAGCCACTGACAGCAGGAGGGACGCCCCTGTTTGTTAAGGCAGCATTGATTTTTCCAAAGGTGGTTTTATCAAACGCACCTTCAATATCAATAAATACACCTAAGGTGGACTCATTATTGTCCAGCGATCTCTCTATCCGGCTCACTGCTGAATGCAAGGCCGTGTCGGTCGATCTTCCCGTAGTGTACGCATGTTGGTTGGGATGCAGCGGTCGGTTGACCAGTACGCAGTCCCTCAAATATCGCTCACACAGCCTCTCCAGAGTTTTTGGCACAAAGGATGTTAGGCTGATTGGTCGATAGGCTTTAGGGACAGTGTAATCCATCCTACCTGCTTTTGGTATGAACACCACTCTTACTTCTCTCCATGCCTTCGGGATGTAGCGCAGCGCTAGGCATGCCCAGAACACCTTTACCAAGTGCGGCAGTAACTCGTCCAAGCCCCACTGTAGTAGAGCTGGACGGATGCCGTCAGTACCTGGCGATTTGAAGGGTGAGAAGCTTAGTACTGCCCATCGTATTTTGTCTTCACTAACTATTTGGTTGGCACTTTGCCAGTCCAGATCAGT
>MU183350.1:109394-130388 GCA_016904865.1 Pissodes strobi
TTTGTACTTCGGTGTTCTCCAGCTTGGGGGAGGACGATGGGATTTGATGGGCCACATCCCGTGGCAACTCGGAATTAAAATTATAATTATTATAATTTTTTGTGGTATTCTAAAAAACAGTTCTTTTTATTCGTGAGGCATAACCCAACGCTGCAACGTGGCGTCTGAAAAAATAAACGAAAACCAAAAATTACTTTGTGCAAAGCCATCTTGACTTGTAGGGCTCCGATTTTCTGCTTATCAATATGCTGCGGCATATGTGCATCGTATCTAATTTCGTAGGACACAGTCCGCTTGAAATAATTTACTGTACATGTTGATGGACGAGCTCTTTTGGTACTTATTTCTTCTGCTCCAATCAATCCTAGCGCAACAGAAAGTCAATACTGTTTCAAATTCAACTAAGCATTTGAATTAGGACTTCTCTTCTTAAATAAGACAAATGCATTTACGACAGATGTCAATAAAATACAAAAAAAAATCGGTGCCAACATTTTTTAGATATTCCATGAATTTCGTACGTTTTCAGCATGTCCATTTTGTCAACATATTCCATGTGTTCATTATATTTCCTAACTAGTGCGGGGCAAATAACTTCCTCATTGGTTCCATCTTTCTTTTTTTCTAGTTACAGTTTCCATATTGGTGGGATCCAAGGAGCTGCTCAAAAAATATGCCGGCCTATTGGCCATCCATTTTACGCAGTACTCACTCGCCAATCCGATTCCCATCTTTTCATCGCTTTGTCTCCGGCTAAGTCTATAGATAAGTCCTTCCTATTTTTTCTTACTGTTCCGTATGCGTATATATTTTCTGAAGAACTATGGAGTGTAAAAGTTGTCAAGTAGATATGGTAACCTTTCCCAACCAATGACCGTGTTAGGTCAACAACTACTCTGTGACCTAAATTCTTTTCTACGATTTATTTGACCTTCTCTGTGTAAATCTGAAATTGACACACTTATCCGAACTCATCGGCTCGTATCAAAACTTTATATCCCCTTTTTGTGGGTTTGTTTGACATATACTGTTTGAGATAGCTGCAACCTTTGAATCGAATCGTTGATTAGTCTATTGCCTGATTTTTACTAGGCTTTAAAGAACTTAGAAAGGTTTCGTATAGTTTATCTAGTAAAGGTCGCAACTTATATAATTTGTCCAAATTGTGTGAATCTCTGCCTGGCAGCAACGAGTTATCATTTACGTGGACATGTGCTAATAACCAGGTAAATCGATCTCTTGACATTGACGAACTTATATATGAGTCTCTTAGTTCTGGTCGCGATGACCAGTAACTAGTCTATGTAACTGGGCAATTTCTTTATACCCATTAATAAATTTATGGCTATAAATACCTTAATTTCATTCAAATTTGTATGCAGAAATGAACGCACGTTTCCACTAGCCTTTTGCAAGGCATACAGATTTGTTTGAAATACGAGGTTCTTACAAATGCTTCCATGGAAAATATATAAAAACATGTCGGTGGTACTTTCTACATTGATTTCAACTGTTGGTCCAGATACTTCATCAAATTGTTTCATATTTTGAAGACAATTATTTGTAGCAGATTTTGTCCACAGTTTTTTTTTTAATTTCTTTAGCTCGAATAACAGAAAGCGTTTCGTTATTATCGTTTTTAGGTTTGTGATCATCTGCTAAAATAATGGGCATCGATTCAATGTCAAAAGTTTGGGAATTTTCAAGTGCATCAGATTTTTGCCCTTCTTCAATGTCATCATCATCAGCATCCCCTAGTTCACTGACAATGTCATCAGGAAGCTCCTCAATGAGATCAAACAAATTATCTGAATTCAACTCAACTAACTGTGCATAAATATCGCCCTTATTCCCTACAACAAGAAATAAGTACGTAAGTTCCTAGTATCTCCATGACAAAGCCACCACATATTTTCCACAAAAACCCATATTTTGATTTGTTTTTATTTATTTGCAATATTATAAATGTATAGTAAAACGCCCTAACTAACAAACGACAAAGAACTTACCCGTCATTCCTATAAAATATCGTTTTTATTACTATACACAAATTGCCAGAGAACACCTGTCGAAAGAACGTGTAAACACCCACTTTAATTAGATTAAAATGGCGCCTAACAGCTTCAATGAATTTTTTAGTGGCGCGAGGGGCATCTGCAGCACACGTCATCATAAGTGTGCTCGCCGCGGAGACAGTAGGAACTTGAAAATAAATTTATTTTCAAGTGGCTTTACCACGGGGACACTAGTCCGCAAAGGGTTACTCTTCATTTAACAATAATGTATTCTGCAATATCATTATCGGCTTCATAATAGCATATTATAAATCATATTTAGAAGATATTACTATAAAATAATTAGTTTTAGAAATATTTGAGAAAATTGATCATTGCCAAAAAATGTCACTCATTAATTAATTACCTGTGAAACGTAACTCCTGGGTTCATTGAACTGCTGTAGCTTTTAAAACCATAAGCTGCACACTTTATCATTATGTAATGTACAGTTTTTTATACTAAACTCTTGAAAAATACAAATTATCACAATAAAACACGGTCGTACCAAATCCTTTGTTTTGCACCAAAGCAATGGCGTCTTGTCGTTTTCGGTAACAGATCAATACCCTTACCTGAATGCAGTGCCCGGTATTCCCTCCCTTTCCTGATCCAAGGATTGGTATGCAAACAGGATCGTCCGATAACTCGGTTGGAACGACTTTTAGTTACTGCGCATGAGCGTGACGGTACGTACTGTGACGGTTTTTCGAGGGGTTGGAACAAACTTAAAGTAACCCACGCGTGGGCTGCGAGTGTGCTGTGCGAGAGCTGGGTTCAATTTCCGACGGGGCTAAATGTTAGATATACATTATTTAATTACCGATAAAATTGGGATATGATTTTTTTCCATATAAATCAAATAACTTCTTATACGTTATCATAGTAATATAGCATATATAAGCCTGATCGAATACCACAAATAAAGCTTATATTTGAAGAATATTAACTCAGTTGATAAGCTACATGCAATATTGCAATAATGTAATTCGTTGTTGTTGCTACTTTCAAGTAACTACTCTTAACCCAATTACGGGTTACATTAAATTTAGCTGTACATGTTGTATTTTCTGTATGGGCTATTACAATTAGTAATTGCAGTGGCTAATTTATTCATTTACTATGAGGTATTTTATAGGTGAAATAAGCCTTAGATTATAACAATGGATTTCTTTGTGGGCAAATAATAATTTACAGAGTTAATAGAAAACACAGTATACAGATATGTCAAAAAGTATTAATGCGAACTTCAACGGAACAGCAACTGTTGTTAAAACGTAAAATTTGGAAATACCACCAATTAAGTATTACTTTAACCGCATATTCACTCAGAATAAAAGAAATATTTTTTTAGTAAAACAAAAACTAATTTGGTAGTAAAATGTGATACCTTTTGAAAATATATAGATAGGGTGTATCATTAAAACAAGTCGGTGTTCTTTCACCAACATCCAGAATCTCATTTGTTTATTTTTTGACGGGTGTTCGAAGTTAATAAATCGATAAAACTTTTGTGTTTCAATTTAGGTATTTCTTTCTCTTATGGGTTTTGATTTAGATAAGAATTTAGGTATAAAATAACTGTTGGATTTTGATGTCAACTTACTTTTACTCAAACCCATTTGAATAAAATCTAAATTCTTTATGAGAAATATTTATGTGGGTTCCTCTATACTCAAACACTAATTAATAATTGTTCATTTATTTCTAAATATAAATTGTACGTTCTAATATGGCAAACATTACATTAATTTGAACATGTTGCTTTGTAGATTTTCTTAAATTAAGCGCCAAAATCACTTCTGTAATGAAATGAAAATAATTTGTCAAGACAACATTCCATGTTTCCATTTTATGTATTTGCACAAATAATGAGATATTTAGCTAGCTAATCAGCCAGTCAAATCACAAGTGGAAGGCAAAATTCGCGCTAGAATTAAGACCCCAGAACATTGGGAACTTTCTTAAGTCGCATTAAAATAAGTTAATAAGAGAATCAAATGACCACTAAAGTCCGGTGGAAAATGGCTATTATCTAGATTTCGCAGATAAATTTAACATCATAGATAACATAACTTAATATTTGTATACCTGATTACTTCTAAAAAAGCCGTTTTATGAACTTGGAAGATGGATAGTGGCCAAACGTACAGTTGTGTTCATCGAAGTGTTGTACAACAATTGTGCTTTGTGAACCTGCCTATCATTTCAAAAGTTCGATAAAGTGTTGTACAAACATGTAGTAAACAATGGTTGCAAAGTCAAATAAGATAATTGGTGAAAATAGCAAATATTTCAAATATTTATTTATTTGCACTTAACAGATTATTACACAATGCACTAATCCTGTTACAAAGTACAAAGATATCTAAGACTAAATTAATATTAAATTAATATATTATTATGTACCTATCCAACTACAATAGAAAAACTATAGTACCTATGTATGAACATATCTGCCATTATAATATGTCATTTAACAGTTTTTTCAGTTGTGACAAATTTAAATTAAAGATATCTACATTATTTTGTATATTGTTGTATGAATTACACATACTAAAAAGAGGTGAGTTTAAATGTCTATTATTGTGGGCCACATATGGGAGGTAAAAACTTAATGTATTTCTAGGATTGTATGAAGGAACATTCATTTATACACATGACAAAATTATGGGGTCTTCAATTAGTCCATTAATTAATTTAAACAGATATTCTATGGCAAAGTTGGTTCTTCGTTTCTCAAGTAAGTGAATATTATAAGTATTATGTAATGTTATTGAAGAAATATCTCTACTATAGTACCCATTATCCTTATAGAATATGTAACGAGCCATTTTATTTTGGATACGTTGTAAATTTTGCTTATAAGAATCATAATACGGATTCAAAATTAAGCATGCATATTCTAACACACTCTTATATAACTAAAGTATAGCTGTTTCAAACATGTGGGGTTGGTAAATTCTTTAGTATGTCTAACTATAAATCCATACATTTGAGACGCTTTGTTTGCAATATAATGATTATGAGCTATAAATGTCAATTTGTCATCAAAAATTACTCCTAGGTCAGTAACTTCGTTCACTCGTTTGAGCAAGATATTATTGATTTTATAAAGAAATAGAAAAGGATTGTTTATATTAAATTTTAATTTGTTATCATTTGACCATTGAACGATATTATTTAAGTCAATCTGCAAATCTAAGCAATCAGCATAGCTTTTAATTTTCTTGTAAATTTTTAGATCATCTGCAAACAATAAACATGACGAACTTTTAACAACCTTTGTGATGCTGTCAATAAATAATAAAAACAAGAGTGGTCCACCATTTGAAACTTGGGGATCCGCCGAGGTTGGAATAAATAGCGAAGATGTATAACATTTTATGTTAACAACATGTTCTCTATTAGAAAGATAACTCTTTAGGAATAAAACTAAATGATCATGAAAACCAAACTAAAACTTCAATTTATCTAGCAATATGTTAAAAGAAACCTTATCAAATGCTTTTTCAAAGTCTGTATATATGAAATTTATTTGTTCTCGATTATTTAAAGTATTAGAGATATCTTGAGTAGCAGTGATTAGATTACTTACTGTGGACCAAGATCTAAGAAAACCATGCTGTTGAAGGGATATACAATTTTTAACTTTATTGTAAATATGTTTACTTATAATAAGCTCAAAAACTTTTGCAGGGGTTGATAGTATTGCAATTGGTCTATAGTTCTGAATATTACATTTATCCCCTGTTTTAAATACTGGACTTATCCTTGCTTGTTTCCCACAAGTGGGAAATATTTTAGTCTGTAGGCTTAAATTAAACAAAGTCAGCAAAGGATAGCTAAGAAAGTCTGAAAAACCTTTAAAAAAGAAAGGGGGTATAGAATCCAACCCAACTGCTTTACCAACCCTTATGTCCTTTAATGCATCCCGCACATCAGTAATCTGAACCATATTGAGTGTCACCTGAGAAGCATTCAAATTATGTGTAATATTAGGGTTAGTTCCGGCCTCGTTGGAGAAAACACTGTCAAAGTAACTAGCAAAACCATTGCAAACAGCAGCACCATCATTAAAGTTTTGATGATTTAGATGCATTGAAGTAGGGATATGCAGTGAGCCTTTTTTGCTGTTAATATAAGACCAGAATGTTTTGGAATCCACACCTATTTTTTGTTCTATAGATGCTATATAATTTTTATGAGCATTTTTTATTTCTTTTTTAGTTTCACTTCGTATCATTTTAAGTTTAGAATTGATGTCAGGTAATTTGAACTTTTTATAACGTTTTTGTAATTTATTTTTCACTTTTAGCTTTTTTATTATAGAACTATTAAGCCAAACAGGGTAATGTTTACCACTACATTTAGATTTAGGTATACAAATATCAATGATAGTATATAATTCATCATAAAAACCTTGAACAGCAGCATCCACATCTACATAGGACTGCAAAAATTCCCAGTCAGTCTGCCTGAAGATTTGATGCAACAAATCATAATTGCCCCTTCTAAAATTATATCCAACTCTAATATTTTTTAGTTGTTTTTCTTTCTTTAAATGCCCAAGCGACACAAAAATATTTAAGGTAGGGTGAAAAATATCCTCCTTCACAAGACTCTTATCACTTCTTGATATGTTGCAATCCTTTTGGCTAATCACTAAATCAAGTAAACGATTTTGAGTATTCAAAACACGGTTTAGTTGAGCTGCATCAAGAACAGACAAAAAACTGGTAAATCCTTGAACCAAAGTATCCGCTTTTTGAGTTCATATTAAGATGAGGAATATTAAAATCACCTAAAATTATATACTTAGAGTCATAGAGGTAATATTGCTGCTCAATAATATCGTACAGTTTTTCATACGAGTTTAAATTACAAGTTGGCGCGATATATACGGTTACAATATAGAAATAACTATGTTCATTTAAAAATAACCTAACTATTAATACAATCTATATTTGCATCAATAAAAACGATATCCATTCTGGACATATTAAATTTGGTTTTTGCAGCTATTAAAACGCCGCCGCCTCTGGTTCTACCAGAAAGTTCATAATTACGATTTTTACGGTAAACGTTAAAGATACTTACTGGACAAAATTCGCAATCCTTCACTATTTCATCTAACCAGGTTTCTGTTGTTACTATAATATCGCATTCCTCATATGTGGCCCACAAATTATTATTAAATTCTGTAAATTTAGAGTTTCTGATAAATGATATTAATATTAAAACAATCCAACGAGTTAGTAGAATAAGAGTCGGAATATATTGAAATTGTTGGTTCCGACGTCGATAGTAGTTGTTGCTGCCCTGACGAAAATTTCTGTTATTTTGATTAATATTATTAATATTATTCCTATCTACCTTCCGGAAAATAAATGGCTTAACAATAACATTGGATGGCCAATTGTCACAATCTAGAACAGCACCCCCAAGGTCCGGCGAAACCGATATTTTAAATGATGCCTTAAGTTCATCATTGCCTTTTAATTTTTCACAGCTTAACGGATGCAGTTTATAGGCCTCTAGGTGTTTGGTTAAGTTCTCAATGGTACACTCCGAATTTAAATTTCCAATGTAGAACCATTTGCGAGGAATTGCTGCCGAAATCTCAGACGAACCAACATAATTGCCTTTGACCGCAGCTGGTAGCCTTTGCGGTTGACGAGAAACATCGGAAACTGCACTGGTAATTCGTCTTTCAGCAACAGGTAACTCCTCGGTTGTCCTGGGAGGTGAATGTTGGGTTAAAAATTTGACGAGCTCGATGTTAGTGCTCTTTATTGCACCAACTACATTGTCCAACTTGGAACCAATTTAATCGGCTTGATCTTTCAATTGCTTCGATACTAACGCAACAATATTAGACTGTTGCGCATCTTCCACAATAACATGCTGTTCAGAATTATTGTCAAATCTTGATTTAGTCTCAAACCTTATCAATCTATTTTCCAAATCAGATAATTTATCTGTCAGCTCAGATATTAACTTAGAAGTTCCATCATTTTCCTTAGCTATTTGAGCAGATTGCTCTTTGATACATTCTTCCAGGGATGTAATTTTTGGTGCCATCTTCTGAAGCAGCTTGTTTTGGCTATCAACCTCTCTCAGCAACCCTTTAGTGTCAATATGCCGACATACCCTGTTCTTAGCCTCCCCTGCTTGAACCAAGCAGGCAGGGTGAAACGATCCCTCACATCTTAAACATTCAACACTAGACGCTACGATTTTCTTACAATGGTAACAATTAACTTGGTCAGACGGCGTCTTGAATCAAAAACAAGCACACTCCAACTCTTCGAACTTATTGGCCTTGTTAGGAATCTACCTATTGTTGACAAAAATGTGTGTATATCTTGGTGTTTTTTTATACAGGTAATAAATGATATGAAACTAATTAGGTTTTTGACTTGTTTCACTAAGTTCAGAAACTGATTTCGTAGTAATTTATTGATTTTCTGAACCTATACAAAATTATCTTTATAATCATATAAATATCAACTTTTATATTAACTTTAAACTAGCTGTATAAGGCCTGGTAACAGCAACAAAAAAGACACGTCTTAACTTCGTATCGCGCGATTTAGATTTTTTTTTTCATTTCAAATAAATATAAAGCTTTATGTTGGTAAATTATTTTTTAATAAAATTATATATTTACCTATTTTTCATTAACAGCAAATCTAAAATAACAAAATTTGTTCATGTAAAGATTTCTTAATATTTAGTAATTCCCCCATCTCCCTCTAACACTTTATTAAGTCGACGAGGTATAGATAAATAAAGACGTCTGGTTAATTCTGGATCATCGCTCAGTTCGTCCCAGAGTAATTCTATTGCATTCACAAGGCTGTCTCTATTTTCAGGTTGAAAGTTGGAATTATACATCTTTTTCGTCATTAGGCCCCAAACATTTTCAATAACATTAAGGTCGGGGCTCTTGGCGGGCCATAACATTGTCTATATTATTATTTTCAAACCATTCTCTCACAATTCCTGCATTATGCACTGGACAATTGTCTTGTTGAAAAATAAAGTTATTACCAGGAAAATGTTGATATACGCTAGGTAACATTATATTTTCTAATATATTTCTATAGTTTACTGCATTGAACCGGTCACCGTAATTAATAGCCCAACATACTCCATGTCCGTGAATACTTAACCATGCCCACATGTTTACTGGCTGAAAAGCGTCCAGACCTTTCGTAGTTGCTTACATATTCTCTATCGAATCTAGTGTTATGAGGACGAAACACCCTGATATGCCCATTAAATGTTCACTGAAATACTTTTTTGTCTGTGAAGACCGCTCTATCCCAATTTTCTTGAATCATATTGTTTAGGGAAAAAATAATTCTGGCTTGCTTATGTTCATCAGTTAGCTTAATTTTTTTGCCTGCTACACAATTTTTTAAAGCAGAATTTTTTTATTTTGCGGCATGCCCTAATTCTGGACTCTGGAAAATGATTTTGCTCTATAGCAACCCGTGCTATTTGGAATGCATTGTCCTGTAAATATCGGATCAGGGCATTATCTTAGTCTTCCGTTGAAATTCCTGTTTTCCCCCTGCCTTCTTTCTTTCTAAAGTATCATCTCTTTACCACCTATGTTTTATTTTTAATATTGTGCTTTTGCTTGTATGCATAATATAAGCAACGTCTCTAATAGGTACCCCCGTCTTGTATATAAGTAATAATGTTTGCCCTTTGAACTAAATTCATTTGAGGCATCTTGATTTCTATTATGACTTTGATTGATAGCCAATGTCAGTAAAAACAAATAATAACCTATTTCAACAAGCCTGATTTACAAGATGTTAGAATCGGTGTACAACACTTCAATGAACACAACTGTACATAAAATATAAAATGCCGTTCAAAACTAAATATTTTAGCAATTAAGAATTATTTTCTTATTGATTATATTCTTATCGAGAGGCAAGATATGTTCGGCAATAATTATAAGCACATCTCTACTTGCGTAATTAATGCACTAATCACCTTGCCTATAATATGTAGTAAGAAATAAAGGCACATTATATTCTAACCTTATCATGAGGCTATTGCAACGATAATTGCAATAACTGATACGTGCCAATCAAAATCAAACACGACGATAATACAAATAATACAATAAAACCTAATAAGAACCTATTAAAGATCTAGACAAGCTTACATTGGGGGAAAAAATTAGAAAACCTGCCAGATATAATATATTAAAGGAAACGTATGCTATTTGAGCATTCATTATTTTATAGAACTTAGGCTCACACTATATAGACAAGAGCTTCCAGGCAGTTAGGAAAAGTAGGGAAACGATAAGGGAGGCGAAGAATACGATTTTCTTGCTGTGCATGTAAAAGAAAAGGAAAATGTGAATTGGCGCATTTTTGAGAGTAAGGATAACATCTGACAAGTTGGAAAAGTGAAAATAAAAGAGTGATAGCTGTTAAAGTAAGCAAATGAAAAGTAAGAAGATTGAGATTGAACGCAAGAGTTCTGCAAATTTCTGGTTTGATCAACCAAATATTGCGGAAGTTCGCAAACAATAACAAAACAGCACATAATTAGGCTATACTCGGTCGCATATCCGTATCGAGCGTACAGGATCGCACCTTGTCATAAGGCGACTATAATATAAATGTTAGCTAGAATACCCCCGCTTCGTTCGCTACGGTGGCGAAACTAACCAAGTGCTAACCAAAACTAACCCAAAATATGAAAAGCCTGCACATTTACATTACAGTCGCG
The DNA here is from genome assembly GCA_016904865.1 of Pissodes strobi. NCBI lineage: Eukaryota > Metazoa > Arthropoda > Insecta > Coleoptera > Curculionidae > Pissodes > Pissodes strobi. The sequence continues at coordinate 120,215 of MU183350.1, forward strand.
CTATAAAATTTGCGATCTCGTACGTCCGATACGAATAAGCTACCAGATCAAAGGCTCTCTCTATGTCCAGGAGCAGTAGAGTCGTGTAACGCCTGATGTTGAATCCTTAACAAATGTCCTGTGTGATTCTCGCACCGAGCATATTAGTACTGTGCACGCTGCGGAAGCCAAACTGATCCTCAGGCAGTACATGAAGGTTTGAGGCTGCCTCAATGATCCTGTGCAACAAGAGCTTCTCGGTGAGCTTGCTCAAAGTGTTTAAGAGCGATATCGGTCTATATCATGAGGTGAGTTTCGGGTCTTTCCCGGGCTTAGGGAACAGTACTACGTGCGCGATCTGCTAAGAACTGGGAAAATGTTGCAGACGAAGTACCGCCTTCACTATATGCATATAATGTACAATAGTTTTGACAGGAAGATTTTTAGGAGATGGTAAGGGATTTGATCCAGTCCCGGAGCCTTATCTCTCAGCAGGCGGAAGCTTATCCATCACAGACGGTAGATATGGCCTTTCTAAGAAATGCCTGACCTGCCCTGTAATACGAGCGTGCAATGGTACGGAGTCAGATATCTCGCCATGTACACCGGCGAGAAAATCCGCAAATACTTCGGCTTTCGCATAGTCATCAATTATGTTCTCGCCATTATGATTAATGGCAGGCATTTGAGCCTGAGTACTGCGGAGTTGTCTCGCCAGCTTCCACAGTAGGGTGGAGTGAAAAATGAATTTTTTTGATTTCTTTGATGTAATAGTTACAAAAAGTTTCCATTACGATCACATATTATCCATATCAATTTTTGTTTTAATCGCTTTATATTTAGATGGTCCGCCAGACCCACCAATGTTAGAAAAGAAGTTTAAAATTGCAACTTTTTTAAATTTGTATATAATTGCATTCTTTACGTGTAAATGTTACTAATAGCAAAAATTATACTCAGGTTAGTCATATACGCAATACTACTACTAATGGTAATTGCGATCAATCATTTAGAGGGTCCGCCTTCCGCCACGGCTGCGGCTTTAAATTTAACGTTTTAGTCTTTTATTTAATTCCTTTAATTCGAGCCCTTGTACTTAGTACCTGTCGTAAGTGAATGAGTGGGAGTGAGAAAACGCTCGGACTGTTGTTGTGCGTGCCCCTATTTCGTAAAACCGTCTAGGGGATCCACTACCGTTTGGATGCAAAAGCTGCAGATTTTGCATCGAAAAGGTATTGGATCCCTTAGACGCTTCTACGGAATAGGGGCATGCACAGCAACAGTCCGAGCATCTACTCACTCCCACTCATTCACTTACGACAGGCACGGACTAAGTACGGGGCTCGAATTAAAGGAATTAAATAAAATAGTAAAACGTTAAATTTAAAGCCGCAGCCGTGGCGGAAGGCGGACCCTCTAAATGATTGATCGCAATTACCATTAGTAGTAGTATTGCGTATATGACTAACCTGAGTATAATTTTTGCTATTAGTAACATTTACACGTAAAGAATGCAGTTATATACGAATTTAAAAAAGTTGCAACTTTCAACTTCTTTTCTAACATTGGTGGGTCTGGCAGGGTCCGCCTAAATATAAAGCGATTAAAACAAAAATTGGTGTGGGTAATATGTGATCCTAATGGAAACTTTTTGTAACTATTACATCAAAGAAATCAATAAAATTCATTTCTCACTCCACCCTATTCCACAGCCAGCCGTCGTCCGTACCGAGTTCGTTCACAAATCTCATCCACACCGCGTCTCTGTGATTCCGGATTTTCTTCTTGATTTGCTCCGTCAGAGCGTTGATTCATAGCTTATCGATAGCGGCGCGATTCCTCTGCCAGTTGATCAGGTTTAGGATTTCATCAGGAAGTGGCTAAGAAAGACTTCTTCCTGACTACCGGACACATGTCTCGGATAGACTCGATCTGCCTAGGAATGACTGTCATCTCGTTTAGCCTGTCTCGAAACACCCTCCAATCAAGATTTTTGTATGAAACTGTTTTTTCTTTGGCTTTCGGCCGCCTGACACCTGCCAGGCACATATTGATTGGAAGGTGGTCCGAATTCAAGTCACTAATTACCTTAAGCGCCGAGATGCCGCTATTCCGCGAGCGATCGCAACGTCTAAGTATAAAGGTCGATGGCGTTCACGGTAATAAGTAGGATTTCGAGTTCTGAGGTACTTACAGGATACCCGGATTGTCTTCCAGCAAGCTACGCAGGATAATGCCCTTGTGGGTGTTTATGCCATCGCCATACATGATATGTTTTGCATTAAAATTACCCACAAGGACAGATCTTATGTTAGATTGCAAAAAAGCGATGAAGCCTGCTTGTGTAATGCGCAGACCAGGAGGCACATACCCGCCGCTGTTACACCGACCACCGTCTAGCACGATGCTAACATGCTTAATGCCTGTATTTTTGTTTTAGTAAGGTGTGGAAAATGGTCGCTTATGCACCCCCTCTTAGGCTCTGAGGGGAGTGTGGGGCTTTCCCGAAGGCATACCCACTAAAAACCACACCAAAGCAGAGTTTTTCCATGCTACTCTGCTGGTTTGCGATTACAGATTTGACGCTATATAATCGCTGCCTAACAAATGGTTGGAAGCCATGTCGTGACCCAGGGCCTATCGCCTCTCTTGATTTATACCCTCTGCATAGACGGGTGTCGTTAATGTTGTTTGCACCATTCTGTACATATTTACAAGCTAACTGCACCTTCTATACAAATTTACAACTATTTATTCACATATTTACATTAGTCTAAGAATTCTCATTCTCATCGAGATTCTTGAGAAGATCCAGACCTCCTCTTTGTCTCTCTACCAAAGGATCATAATCTAGTAACCTTTTCAGATCAGCACATGGGTGATTCTCTGTTCTTTTGTAAAAGCCTTCTATCATTGCTTGCAGATGACTTGCCAAGGGAACCCATTTTATATCTCTGTGTAAATCCCTATTTCGGACGAACCACCGAGCTCTAGTTGCGCCTCTTACTATTTTGTTTTCTGTAGCAATTAGTATCCTAATATATGAAACTGTTGCATAGCCCCATACCCCCATATATGATGTTCAATTTGGTTTTGGTCTCCATTGTACTAATTTTCCCAATGACTGAATACATAGTTGCAGCTGTTGCTTTGATCTCTTTCCTGACATCGGTGATGTGTAGCCTCCAAGACATCCTACTATTAAAAGTCAATCCTAGGTATCTGATGTTTTTCAGCCATAAGATCTCATGTTCATTTGCTGTTAGCCTGCTTCTAGGAGTTAAGTATCTTTTTTGAAAGATAAAGCCTTTGTCTTTGTGTGATTTAACTTTACTTTGTTCTTGCTTGTCCATGCTTCAAAAGAATCAAGTGTCTTTGAAGTTCTCTAATAATGATGTCACAATTTCTGCTCCTGAACATGAATGCTGCAGTATCATCAGCATATAGTTTCATGTATGTAGCTATTGGCGCCTTGTAGTCACTTGTAAATAGGTTATAGAGGATTTGCCCTAATACGGACCCTTGCGGTACTCCCGCATCAACCAATCTTTAACTCGACAAATTATTTCCAATTCTAACACAGAATTGTCTATTTGCAAGATAGTTAGCCATGACTCTGCACCATGGTCTTGGTATGTCATATCCTATCATTTTTGCGATGCGGCCCTGCTGCCCAAGTCAATCGAATGCCTTTTCCACATCCAGGAATACTGCACCAACCGCCATTTGGATATTCATTGCTTCAGTGATGTATTCTGTGGTCCTTAATAATTGGTGCGGCATAGCCTGCCCTAAATCCATATTGCGCTGCTGGAATTATTTTCATGTTATCTATAATAGCAACCAGTCTTCTCTTTAGAGCCATCTCAGCAATTTTGCCTATTACTGGCAAAAGACTGATTGGCCTATAGTTGTCTGGAAAAGTGTGATTCTTTCCGGGATTAGGAATCATGAATATGCATGCATCTTTCCATATTCTGGGGAAATAACAAAACCTCATAACCGCATTTGTTAATTGAGCGAAGAACACATCCCTTGTTTGGCAGTTCCTTCACCATCTTATGATTTACTTTGTCGATTCCCGGGGCTTTCCTAAATTTAACTTGAGATATTTGACAACATTTTTGATTTCTTTGGGTTTAATAAAGTTGGCGATCTCTGCAGTGCCTTCCTCAGTAATCAGCTGCCTATAGGTTCTGTACACAGTCCTTTCGTGATTCGAGTCCTCTTCATCCTGCTCATTCACAGTAAATGTTCGTTCCAGTGTGTCAGCAAAAGCTTCCGCTTTGTCGGTGTCAGAGAAGGTCATGCCATTCAATTCATGCAGAGGCGGAATTTTGTACGGATTTCTTCATAGGTTCTTCAAGAGTCCCCACACAGTATGGTCATTCGTATTAAGCTTCTTTAATTTTTGTTCTCATTCCTCTCTTCTGTACTTCTTAAGTTCTTCTTTCATGATCTGTGAGTGTGCTCCTTAGCTTCCTATTATTCTAATAATGTTTTGTAATTTACTTGGTAAATCCTTTATTGACTTTTTTGGGATTTTAAACTCCACAGAGTTGGTCTCGTATGCGCTCATTATCCATTGATTCAGGATCGAAGGCTCTTTTTGTAATTGACCCAGTTGTTTGTTTTTTTCTTCTTAAGAAGGTCCGTTGTTTCACCTTCGCCGACATTAAGTAATATTGGGCTATTATCAGATGATCCTTCCACGACTGTTTCAATTTTAGTATCATGTTTGATGTTCTATAGCATTCCAAAGTCAAGAAAATCAGGGATCCCATTTCCTGCTGGTACAAATGTTGGAGTCTCAGGTCCTATAACCGTTAAGCTTTGTCTAACTGCAACATCCTCCAATCTCTCATCTTTTTTGCATAACTGTACTATTCCACGCAGTATGTTGTGTAATCATCCTCAAAGGAGATTCTCTGTTCTTCGTCCATCATGGTCTCTTGTATAGTCAAAACCATTGGTTTATGTTCCATTAGTAAGATATCCACCTCTGTTCTTCGCGCTCTAAGTCCATTCACATTCCATGACATAATTTTAAAATTCGCCATTGAATTTTAATATAGCAAGCTGAGAATCACGTGCTTCGTGCGGGCCTGCGCGCTTAACACATCGGCCCGGATGCTCTTTTCGGCACTACTCGAACTACCATATCCCACAACCTATTAATCTTTATAATCTCATTATTCATGGTTTTATCACATGCATTGCTAAGGGCTCTTTTGTTCTCATTGAAAACATTTTGGAAGCTCCAACGTCATCAAATCCCAGATCCACTAATTCCATTCTTAGAAAATCCGGCTCTATATCAGAATCCATTCCATGAAGTACTACTTGAGTCTTCCTGTCTCCCTCCAGATTGTACGTATAATATGGTTTTTCATTTTCATTTAGGTAACTTGTCAATTTTCTATAGTCATCTGCTGTTTTCGGGAAGATCTTTGCATTTTCTCCCATAACTTTCGCACATTTGAACTCAATTCCTCTCTCGTTCAAATCGTTTCTTGTTGAGATCCATCCTTTTTTCCCTTGCATGGTAATTGGAGGGATCAATCTTACTTTTTCTACATATGTTTCTTCGTCCATATGTTCTGACTCATCTTCCACATTTATTTGCTGCTGTTGTCCAACCTTACTGCTACTTGGCAGCGGCTAGTTCTTTTCTTGAGTTAACTTACTGTTACGTTGTTCTTTCATATCTTCTATTACCGCTTTCATTATACTGCTCTATTGTTTCATTTGTGCATTAACTCCTACAACTTCTTCTAATTTATTTCGTAAATCTTCATTGTCCTTTTGTAGCGTCTCTTTTCCTATCATCTCTTCATCATCCGACTTTTCTCGACCCTCCTTGTTCTTCTTCAACTCTCTTTTAACAATAAACAGCTCATCCATTGTCATCTCATACAATCTCGTATAATCCCTATTATCTCCACTGCTACACTCTTATCTCATTACATTCCTCAGATAGGTTTTTATTAATTTTAATACAGACAAAGAACGTTCCGCAGAAGCAACAGTTACCGGTATTGTCAAAAATAAGAAGCATGCACTTATGATTTCCCTGAAGTTTGAACTGGATGACGAATGTTTAACTGAGTTAAATTCCACCAATTCCTTTGCAGATGTGATATTAACTTTCAATTCTTCTAAGAAACATTGTCGAAGTAGTATAAGCTATTGTGCAAACGTCACAGCAATATCGTTTTCATGTTTTTTTCTTAGATTTTCGGCTCTTCGTCACTTAATGATAACAAAGTTTCCGGTATAATAGGCTTAAAATCGTTTACTATATTTTTAAATCCTTGAGATCTGTCTAGAATATTATGAGTTATTAAAATGTCCAATGTTTTATTAAGAACATTAATTCGAAAACTATATTCGGTGGTGTTCTCGTCAAACCTTACCTAAGGTTTAATTGAATCGTTTATTGTTGAAATGAGGCAAGCGACATTTTGTAAGTTCTGAGAATAACGCAAAAAACTGTGGAATATATGAAATTGGATGTATGGATTGTAACCAAAAATATGTTGGGCAAACTAGAAGATCTATACAGACTAGATTCAAAGAACATTTAGCTCATTTAAAGTATGGTAGAACAGAAAAATCAAGTGTTGCCGAGCATGCTTTTGATAATAATCATAGAATAACCATTAAAAATTTAAAATTCATTCATAATATAACTGATAGAAGATTATTAGACGCATATGAAAGTATGGAAATTATTAAATGTAAGAATAGTTTAAATAGAGATAGAGGGCCTATTCCGTATAGTCCATTGTATTGGTTGATCAAGCGTGACTAGCGGGATCCCAGGATTGGTTCTGTTTAGTTCCGCTTGATTAAGCAAACAGTAGTATAAAAGGGAGTTAGGTAGATTTTAATTTTAGTTTTAATCATCTCCTGATGATGCTAACATGGTTAGCGAAACGCGCGTCGAGTGCAAATATTCTGTTTCGGTATTGTGGATAAAACTCTGTTTTAGTATACTATATTATTTTTAATTAGTTCTTTGTTTAGACGTCAGTGCGAAACAAACTCGAAAATAATTTTTGTTGATAAATTATTTTTGTTTTTTCAAATGCGACTTCGCCCCTTTCAACAAGTTAAGAAATAAATAATTTGTTTTTAAGTGTTTATTAAAGAAATGATTTCAAAACAAATGAAAAGAATACAGTTTATGTTTATATTTGGTTGGCCAGTTCATAGTCCCGTCGGTTTTCCGGAATATATTTTATCGTAAGTCTGATATGGTTTATTTTGGTTTCCTTAATCGGAATCATGCTTTGATATGCCATATTTGATGGTATCCTGACGATATCTGTATTAGGCACTTTTAAATGAAAAGTGTGGGTATTAAAAGGACTATTAATAAAAAGGGAATCAGTAACATCCGAGTTTAGAGGCACCATGCTTGAAGAGACGAAACTGTGTTACTGAAAAATTCTGTCTTTCACTTCGTAGCTTGTTTCTTTTGTTTGTCTCTAGAGAAACAGTATTCTTCTTATAAATTCTAGTCCACCAGTTTTTAAAATTATAGATATCACTGTTCTCAACTTCCATTACTGTGAATTTTCTACTTGTACTCGACGTGATTATCAGACTGGTGAACTCATGCACAGAAAAAATTCTGTCGTACCTTCTTAAATGTTTTCACAGTACCAAAATCCCTATCGCATAGCAAAAACGGGTGCTCTCGGATAGGATAAATCTGTTCAACTTTTTTGAATCTTGTCTCAACTAACGCCATACACATCCTAACCACTGTGTTATTTTTATTTTGCTCAGGTCAATTGTCACAAAATAAAAGCAGTTCATCGACACTATCTGGTACATAGTCTTCTATATAATGCAGTAAAAATGAGCATACCTCGTTCGGCCCTTTACTGCCTTTTCCTTCGTGGTATACGTAAAAGAGTCTTTCACCGGTTTTAAAATTATGAATATTGAACACGTTTATAGTCTGTTGAGTAAGATAAAAGGTATCTTGTACGGGAATTTCGGGAAGGTGAAGGTTTTGCATATAGTGAAACGAGAGAGCTAACATGTTTTCATTAGTTTTGCAACGAGTTTCAGCTTCCTTGAGATACGTGTAAAATTTCTTGGCACTGCGTTTGTGTACGAGTAGCTTAGCAGCAGCAGTCCGTTTACCTGCATCACCAAGCGAAGGACTCTTAACTTTCAGTCCAAGTTCCTCACACTGAGAACTTGTATCTACCTGAGGTCGGCCAAAACGGTAGTTTAAGTGTTCTTTAAAATATTGCAAGTAATAATCATACTTTATTGATGATGCCATGTGTTTCTGCTTGAAAAGCTAATACATAAGCTTGACATTCAGTCTTGCATTGAGATATGACATGGCTCTACTGGAATAATGTGTTTGTTTAAGAGAAAATGATTCAACATGATGCCTTATTAAAATATTGTTTTCTTCCGAAATTGCGTGAGTCTTTGGAGTGTGCCCCCTTTTGTCACGAGGTGTTTCGTTGTTTGATAACAAATTTTTAATCGGTTCTATTCTCTTTTTTGAAATACCATTTAAACTGAGAAAGGTTTTTTTGACAAATGCGTACCCGGGTGTCACCAACAAGAAAAAAATGTATATATAAACATGATTTTCTCATCCCTTCATTTTCTCTAGGTTGTTTCCTCCTTCGACCAACATTGGGTTTTTCAACAAGTTCTTGTAAGTATATGTCCTGCTCATCTTTTGTTTTTAAACTATAGAATTTGGCGAATATTTCATTTCTGTCGTCCTCTTTTATTTTAGTAAAATATTTTAAACGACATCTGCAAAAAACGATGTAGAAAGCAGAAACTAATATATCAAAATTAAACTTACTTGCATGCTAAGCCGATTTACTTCTCTGTAACTCTTTTGCCTCTGTAATTTACATCTGAAAGTCCCTTTATTCTACTGTACTTCATAATAGTTCTCTTATATTCCTCGTCATGTCTCAAACATCTCTTTCTTTTTTTTAGGAAAAGTAAGTTCGGTTTCACTTTCACTACTTGAATGTTCTTCCATTATTTAATATAAAAACAATTACAGATCTTGTCACGATATAGTAAACAATGAAAATGGCTTCCTCAAGTGACGGTACGCAATCCTGAGTCGTTAAGCAACGTGACCTTATTTCTACGTAAACTGTTGAAAAGGGCCAAGCAACGTCGCTTACCTCCTTTCTACACTAATCGCAGTCGCGCGGGTTGTATTTGAAATCTATGAAAATGTAAATATTGTAGTGAAAGTTGATATCCAGGGGTTTTTTAGTATGACGAATTCGAATCTAATCTTAGTATAGCTCTTACTTGTAGGGGGCGCCACCTACATGTCTGTCTACTTCTTTGAACAATCACAACTTTTTGGTATGGCCCTGTATTACATTTTAAAGTAAAACAAATGATTTCTTTGTCATTTTTATGTCAAAAAGGTATACCTGTTAAGAGTTGATACGAGCAGCCGTTTTCGAGATATTGGATGCATGTGATTTTTTTCCAAAAATTTTAAAAGATTGTTTTTTTGTGCAAATTTAAACGCGTCTTGGCACAAAGCTTTAAAGTGAAGGGTTAACACATTTTTTTGAGGTGTGTATTCAGTGACTCAGGCATAAACTAAACAAAATATATGTACTTTTAATAAAATTAATATTATTAAGTTTATGTTTAAGTCACTGAATACACACCTCAAAAAATGTGTTAACCCTTCACTTCAAACCTTTGTGCCAAGACGCGTTTAAATTTGGACAAAAAAACAAACTAAAAATTTTGGGATAAAAAACCACAGGCATCGAAATTGTTTTAAATCCAAATATCTCGAAAACGGTTGCTCGTATCAACTCTTAATAGGTATACCTTTTTAACGTAAAAATGACAAAAGAATAATTTGTTTTACTTTAAAATGTAATACAGGGCCATACCAAAAAGTTGTGATTGTCCAAACAAGTAGAAAGACATGTAGGTGGCGCCCCCTACAAGTAAAAGCTATACTAAGATAAGATTCGAATTCGCCATACCAAAAAACCCCCGGATATAAACTTTCACTACAATATTTACATTTTCATAGATTTTATTTAGGAAATAGGAAAATTAAATAAAAAATTTAGCACGCTGTATCTTGAAAACGAAGGCCTCGCGGACACATGTTTATATAAACTTTTATGTTTATTTTTGGGCCCTGAATACG
>MU183350.1:145388-161321 GCA_016904865.1 Pissodes strobi
TTCTTGATGCAGCTCAACTAAACCGTGTTTTGAATACTCAAAATCGTCAAGGAGGATATTTTTCACCCTACCTTAAATATTTCTGTGTCGCTTGGGCATTTAAAGAAAGAAAAACAACTAAAAAATATTAGAGTTGGATATAATTTTAGAAGGGGCAATTATGATTTGTTGTATCAAATCTTCAGGCAGACTGACTGGGAATTTTTGCAGTCCTATGTAGATGTGGATGCTGCTGTTCAAGGTTTTTATGATGAGTTATATACTATCATTGATATTTGTATACCTAAATCTAAATGTAGTGGTAAACATTACCCTGTTTGGTTTAATAGTTCTATAATAAAAAAGCTAAAAGTGAAAAATAAATTACAAAAACGTTATAAAAAGTTCAAATTACCTGAAATCAATTCTAAACTTAAAATGATACGAAGTGAAACTAAAAAAGAAATAAAAAATCCTCATAAAAATTATATAGCATCTATAGAACAAAAAATAGGTGTGGATTCCAAAACATTCTGGTCTTATATTAACAGCAAAAAAGGCTCACTGCATATCCCTACTTCAATGCATCTAAATGATTAAAACTTTAATGATGGTGCTGCTGTTTGCAATGGTTTTGCTAGTTACTTTGACAGTGTTTTCTCCAACGAGGCCGGAACTAACCCTAATATTATACATAATTTGAATGCTTCTCAGGTGACACTCAATATGGTTCAGATTACTGATGTGCGGAATGCATTAAAGGACATAAGGGTTGGTAAAGCAGTTGGGTTGGATTCTATACCCCCTTTCTTTTTTAAAGGTTTTTCAGACTTTCTTAGCTATCCTTTGCTGACTTTGTTTAATTTAAGCCTACATACTAAACTATTTCCCACTTGTGGGAAACAAGCAAGGATAAGTCCAGTATCTAAAACAGGGGATAAATGTAATATTCAGAACTATAGACCAATTGCAATACTATCAACCCCTGCAAAAGTTTTTGAGCTTATTATAAGTAAACATATTTACAATAAAGTTAAAAATTGTATATCCCTACAACAGCAAGGTTTTCTTAGATCTAGGTCCACAGTAAGTAATCTAATCACTGCTTCTCAAGATATCTCTAATACTTTAAATAATCGAGAACAAATAAATTTCATATATATAGACTTTGAAAAAGCATTTGATAAGGTTTCTTTTAATATATTGCTAGATAAATTGAAGTTTTAGTTCGGTTTTCATGATAATTTAGTTTTATTTCTAAAGAGTTATCTTTCTAATAGGGAACATGTTGTTAATATAAAATGTTATACATCTTCGCTATTTATTCCAACCTCGGGGGATCCCCAAGTTTCAAATGTTGGACCACTCTTGTTTTTATTATTTATTGACAGCATCACAAAGGTTGTTAAAAGTTCATCATGTTTATTGTTTGCAGATGAACTAAAAATTTACAAGAAAATTAAAAGCTATGCTGATTGCTTAGATTTGCAGATTGACTTAAATAATATCGTTCAATGGTCAAATGATAACAAATTAAAATTTAATATAAATAAATGTTTAACTGTTTGCTATTCTCGTAAAAACAATCCTTTTCTATTTCCTTATAAAATCAATAATATCTTGCTCAAACGAGTGAACGAAGTTACTGACCTAGGAGTAATTTTTGATGACAAATTGACATTTATAGCTCATAATAACTATATTGCAAACAAAGCGTCTCAAATGTATGGATTTATAGTAAGACATACTAAAGAATTGACCAACCCCACATGTTTGAAACAGCTATACTTTAGTTATATAAGAGTGTGTTAGAATATGCATGTTTAATTTTGAATCCGTATTATGATTGTTATAAGCAAAATTTACAACGTATCCAAAATAAAATGGCTCGTTACATATTCTATAAGGATAATGGGTACTATAGTAGAGGTATTTCTTCAATAACATTACATAATACTTATAATATTCACTTACTTGAGAAACGAAGAACCAACTTTGCCATAGAATATCTGTTTAAATTAATTAATGGACTAATTGAAGACCCCATATTTTTGTCATGTGTATAAATGAATGTTCCTTCATACAATACATTAAGTTTTTACCTCCCATATGTGGCCCACAATAATAGACATTTAAACTCACCTCTTTTTAGTATGTGTAATTCATACAACAATATACAAAATAATGTAGATATCTTTAATTTAAATTTGTCACAACTGAAAAAACTGTTAAATGACATATTATAATGGCAGATATGTTCATACATAGGTACTATAGTTTTTCTATTGTAGTTGGATAGGTACATAATAATATATTAATTTAATATTAATTTAGTCTTAGATATATTTGTACTTTGTAATAGGATTAGTGCATTGTGTAATAATCTGTTAAGTGCAAATAAACAAATAAATAAATATTTGAAATAATTGCTATTTTCACCAATTATCTTATTTGACTTTGCAACCATTGTTTACTACATGTTTATACAACAGTTTATCGAACTTTTGAAATGATAGGCAGGTTCACAAAGCATAATTGCTGCACAACACTTCGATGAACACAACTGTACGTTTGGCCACCATCCATCTTCCAAGTTCATAAAACGGCTTTTTTAGAAGTAATCAGGTATACAAATATTAAGTTATGTTATCTATGATGTTAAATTTATCTGCGAAATCTAGATAATAGCCATTTTCCACCGGACTATAGTGGTCATTTGATTCTCTTATTAACTTATTTTAATGCGACTTAAGAAAGTTCCCAATGTATTATGTTAGGGTCTTAATTCTAGCGCGAATTTTGCCTTCCACTTGTGATTTGACTGGCTTATTAGCTAGCTAAATATCTCATTATTTTTGCAAATACATAAAATGGAAACATGGAATGTTGTCTTCACAAATTATTTTCATTTCATTACAGAAGTGATTTTGGCGCTTAATTTAAGAAAATCTACAAAGCAACATGTTCAAATTAATGTAATGTTTGCCATATTCGAACGTACAATTTATATTTAGAAATAAATTAACAATTACTTAATTAGTGTTTGAGTATAGAGGAACCCACATAAATATTTCTCATAAAGAATTTAGATTTTATTCAAATGGGTTTGAGTAAAAGTAAGTTGACATCAAAATCCAACAGTTATTTTATACCTAAATTCTTATCTAAAGCAAAACCCATAAGAGAAAGAAATACCTAAATTGAAGCACAAAAGTTTTATCGATTTATTAACTTCGAACACCCGTCAAAAAATAAACAAATGAGATTCTGGAAGTTGGTGAAAGAACACCGACTTCGTTATTTTAATGATACACCCTATCTATATATTTTCAAAAGGTATCACATTTTACTACTAAATTAGTTTTTGTTTTACTAAAAAAATATTTCTTTTATTCTGAGTAAATATGCGGTTAAAGTAATACTTAATTGGTGGTATTTCCAAATTTTACGTTTTAACAACAGTTGCTGTTCTGTTGAAGTTCGCATTAATACTTTTTGACATATCTGTATACTGTGTTTTCTATTAACTCTCTAAATTATTATTTGCCCACAAAGAAATCCATTGTTATAATCTAAGGCTTATTTCACCTATAAAATACGTCATAGTAAATGAATAAATTAGCCACTACAATTACTAATTGTAATAGCCCCGTACAGAAAATATAACATGTACAGCTAAATTTAATGTAACCCGTAATTGGTTTAAGAGTAGTTACTTGAAAAATAGCAACAACAACGAATTACATTATTGCATTATTGCAATATTGCATGTAGCTTATCAGCCGAATTAATATTCTTCAAATATAAGCTTTACTTTATAAGCTTTACGTATAAGAAGTTATTTGATTTATATGGAAAAGAATCATATCCCAATTCTATCGGTAATTAAATAATATATACCTAACATTTAGCCCCGCCGGAAATTGAACCCAGCTCTCGCACAGCACACGCGCAGCCCACGCGTGGGTTACTTTAAGTTTCTTCCAACCCCTCGAAAAACCGTCACAGTACGTACCATCACGCTCATGCGCAGTAACTAAAAGTCGTTTCAACCGAGTTATCGGACGATCCTGTTTGCATACCAATCCTTGGATCAGGAAAGGGAGGGAATATCGCGCACTGCATTCAGGTAAGGGTATTGATCTGTTACCGAAAACGACAAGACGCCATTGCTTTGGTGCAAAACAAAGGCTTTGTTACGACCGTGTTTTATTGTGATAATTTATGTTTTTCAAGAGTTTAGTATAAAAAACTGTGTTTTACAGCAGTTCAAAGGACCCAGAAGTTACGTTTCACAGGTAAGTAAAATTTTTTGCCAATGATCAATTTTCTGAAATATTTCTAAAACTAATTATTTTATAGCGTTATCTTCTAAATATGATTTATAATATGCTATTATGAAGCCGATAATGATATTGCAGAATATATTATTGTTAAATGAAGAGTAACCCTTTGCGGACTAGTCTCCCCGTGGTAAAGCTACTTGAAAATTAAGTTCCTATTGTCTCCGCCGCGAGCACACTACTTATGATGACGTCTGCTGCAGATGCCCCTCCCGCCACTAAAAAAATCGTTGAGGCAGTTAGGCGCCATTTTAATCTAATTGAAGTGAGTGTTTACACGTTCTTTCGACAGGTGTTCTCTGGCAATTTGTTTATAGTAATAAAAACGATATTTTATAGGAATGGCCGGTAAGTTCTTTGTTGTTTGTCATTTAGGGCGTTTTACTATAGATTTATAATACTGCAAATAAATAAAAACAAATCAAAATATGGATTTTTGTGGAAAATATGTGGTTGCTTTGTCATGGAGATACTAGGAACTTACGTACTTATCTCTTGTTGTAGGGAATAAGGGCGATATTTATGCACAATTAGTTGAGTTTAATTCAGATAATTTGTTTGATCTCATTGAGGAGCTTTCTGATGACATTGTCAGTGAACTAGGGGATGCTGATGATGATGACATTGAAGAAGGGCAAAAATCTGATGCACTTGAAAATTCCGAAACTTTTGACATTATTTTAGCAGATGATCACAACGCTCTCTGTTATTCGAGCTCAGGAAATAAAAAAAAACTTTGTGGACAAAATCTGCTACAAATAATTGTCTTCAAAATAAAAAACAATTTGATGAAGTATCTGGACAGCAGTTGAAATCAATGTAGAAAGTCCCACCGACATGTTTTTATATATTTTCCCCAGAAGCATTTGTAAGAACCTCGTATTTCAAACAAATCTGTATGCCTTGGAAAATGCTAGTGGAAACGTCCGTTCATTTCTGCATACAAATTTGAAAGAAATTAAAGTATTTATAGCCATAAATTTATTAATTAGTATAAAGAAATTGCCCAGTTACATAGACTACTGGTCATTGCGACCAGAACTAAGAGACTCATATATAAGTTCGTCAATGTCAAGAGATCGATTTACCTGGTTATTAGCACATGTCCACGTAAATTATAACTCGTTGCAGCCAGGCAGAGATTCACAAAAATTTGGACAAATTATATAAGTTGCAATCTTTACTAGATAAACTATCCGAAACGCAGCTATCTCAAACAGTATATGCCTAATAAACCCACAAAAAGGGGATATAAGCCACAGAGTAGTTGTTGACCTAACACGGTCATTGATTGGGAAAGGTTACCATATCTATTTTGACAACTTTTTCAACTTCATAGTTCTTCAGAAAAAAATACAATCGGAAAATATATACGCATGCGGAACAGTAAGAAAGAATAGGAAGGGTTTACCTATAGATTTAGCCGGAGACAAAGTGATGAAAAGAGGGGAATTGGATTGGCGAGTGAGTAGTGACGGACTGGTTTGCGTAAAATCGATGGACAATAGGCCGGTATATTTTTTGAGCAACAGTTGGATCCCACCAATATGAAAACTGTAACTAGAAAAAAGAAAGATGGAGCCAATAAGGAAGTTGCTTGCCCCGCACTAGTTAGGAAATATAATAAACACATGGGATATGTTGACAAAATGAACATGCTGAAAACGTTGTACGAAGTTGATAGGAAATCTAAAAAATGGTGGCAGCGAATATTTTTTTATTTTATTGACATCTGTCGTAAATGTATTTGTCTTATTCAAGAAGAGAAGTTCTAATTCAAATGCTCAGTTGAATTTGAAACAGTTTCGACTTTCTGTGGCGCTCAGATTGATTGGAGCAGAACAAATGCAGCAAAGACCCAAGCAGCCACGTTTACTAAGAGGGCCAATACAGCGGGACCTGACATCATTATGGCAGGATCAACCATTCCTTCATCCTCGTCAATCGGACTGCTGGGTGTCTCGGTCAACAGCAACGGAATAAATGCTCATTCCGCTACACTAAATTTATACATTCAATTGCAAATTATTTTCGATATTTAATATTTAAGTCGCCAGTGAAATCTATTCACGAATGGGTTTATTTTGTGCGGATAGCGAATTGAATGAATTTGCACTACGTGGTTTCTAGTGTTGATCACATGTTATAAATTAGCCAATAAAACATCGGCAAACATAATTTTGTCTAACGCCTTGAATTTTGAATACGAGATGATCATCTTGTGTTGAGGCATTGATCGGGTGAGTGCTGATTTATTAATCTTGAAATATTTAATTCATCTTGCAATATGTTTAACTAATTCTTTCACTTTTAGACATATAATTAATATTTGTTTATGATTCGTTTAGTATTATTTGACTAAAGCAAGAATTTAGCATTTTCATATTCCAGTTTTAAGTAGCTTACATCTTCAATATTTTTTAACTATTGTCGTGACCTTTTGAGTAAGATTACCGATTTATTGGTGAATATTTGCGGATTATTCTATAGTTCAGTGATCACGCACATTTTTTTTTACGTATTTTCATTCAAATTATTTGGGTTAATTTTCGAATTTTCAGTAGAATTTCTCCGAATTTTCCCTCATAGTATTGCTGGTTTTCACCTTTTTTTCTTTTCAGGTTCATTTAATTAAATTCTCAATTTATTTGTTACATCAAGCACAATATAACTATTAGCATTCACCCTGTCTAGTCTCAATCCTCATGTACCGACATTATTTTGCATTTATGAGAGGTTAATCTCAATCTTAAATTTCTATCTCGGATGCGAGGTAGTGATCATATTATCTTTATCTTTAATTAAATTGAGGCGCAATTGTGCTCAGTTTTCGTTTATGTGCCAAGGGCCTAAGCAAAAGTAATAGTACTTACTTGTTTTAAGTCATAAGACTAATTATTAGAGGTTGTACGGCTATTTATCTGTTTATTATCAAATTTAGAATTACCTTTTATTTCAATCTTACCGAGAGTCACTGAATTTGAATGTCATTCCATTATTTTCTTTTGAATTTTATATTTTAATAATTTTCTTTTGAATTTTATATTTTAAAGTAAAGAAAAGGAAATCTTGCGTAACAGTAATTATTTATAATTTTTGCTCAATGTATGCTCAACTCAACATAGTAATTTAAGTTTCTGATTATATCTGCTTTTACCAGTAAATTTCTAATTTGTAGATTGCTTCATCATATGTTTAACATTGTCACTGATGTTCACATGATATTTCCCTGCATATTATTTAACAGCGATATACATTGGTCTAAGACTAGTTTATTTCCTATTTCATGTAACACCTCTGGATTGGAGAAGAAAACATCTTGCTTGTCAAGCAGCAGGTGATCGTCTACTTGCTGTACTGAACCACTCTGAGGGAACCAATACTTCGTGAACCAAACAAGTTCTCGATAAACCCAATAGATACTAACTTAATTTTAATCTTCATTATTAAGTCAATTTATTCATCAGATAAACTCCATTTGAAATAATTTCATAAATCATATTTGTATTATCATTTAATTATTTAATTAATATACTGATTGTTTTAGAATTTGCCTCTTTAATTTGTCGCAGGATAGAGGTCTGCGAGACATTGCGAATTGTGAGGGCAAATCTCTGATATATTTATATTTATATCTATTTATATTTAAGTATTCATATTCAGTTCGCATTGTCTCTAGGAACTCTGGCGCCCACAAAAAAATTACTGTTAATAAGTGAAACAACCCACTCCTGAGAATAACCAAAAAAAAAAAGAAAACGAGCCTCAAAACGAACACCATTTGTTAAACAAATTTCTTATGGTTATGAAAAGTGGTATACAGTTGGCGAACAACTAGTATTGCGCTACAATGTCCTGGCATGACCACGTTGCTAACATCGCAAAAACAGCCTCCCAGAAGCTTGGTGCGTTATTTCGCAACAAAAAACTCTATACACCGCAGCAGTTGCTCTTGCTCTACAAAGCGCAAATATGACCGTGCTTAGTATATTGCTCACATATCTGGGGTGCCGCACCAAAGCACACCCTAAAGCTGCTGGATTCTATTCAGAAGAGATATGTGCATCTCGTCGGCGACCCGGAGTTGACCCGGAATCTGGATAGTCTGGAACACCGCAGACATGTGACCGAGATGTCTCTGTTTTACAGATACTTTCACGGCAGATGTTCCCAGAATTTGACCCGCCTCATCCCGCCCCTGGCAACTCCTGTCAAACAGTAACGACAGACGGCAAGAGCGCATCAGTTCGTTATACAACTGGAAACAACTAGAACATCGCTTTACAAGAACTCCTTTGTCTGGCACACTGCATCACTGTGTGGGCGTCTGCTTCCCACTAATTACAACCTACAACTATTCAAGAACGTGTCAATCAACATCTTCGCACACACACCGCTCGTCGAGTGCCATAGGATCTCCCTTTAGTGTGTGTGTGCCACTGCCATAAAAACATACAGCAGTTATTATCATAAACTTCCTACATGAACGAGGTATTCAAAACATGGAGATTTAAATCCAATCGAATACGTTTAGGATTTGTTGGAGAGACGGATTCGGAAGCGTCCAAATTCTTCCCAAACTCTCCAGCATCTAGAAGAAGCCTTAATCGAAGAATGGGAAAGTATACTCCAAGAAAATCTTCGAAGAAGCATGCCAAGGAGGTGTCATGCTGGTGAAGAACACACGAGATATTGATCCTTACACAAAGTCAATTCCAAAATGTTTTGCACGGAAAATGCGTCTATCGCCACTTTGTTTTTTGTATTGTTTTTAAATTGTTAATCATACCTGAAGGATATAGGTGTCTTGATTCTTAGATTTATTAATTTATTTGCATAACATGTGTGGCTTTAGGAATTTAAATGTCCACAATAATTTTTTTTCAGCAGTGTATTATACAATTTAGTCTATTGTAATAAAGTTATTCAAAAGCTCATTAAATTATCGTTTTTATTGCTGTTTTTGCACGGGCATATTATGTACTATAATAAATATCATACATTTATATGTTATTAACATTTATTGTACACTACAAAAACATTGAACGAAATTGTTCTGCACTAAATTATAGCACATTATATTATTACAAATTATATCTAGCGTTTTTGCGATTATTTATTATTGCTTATTGCAGGGGGAAAAAGAGTCGGTGTTAAAGTCCGGAACCAACCTCGTCAACAGTAGCCGAGACTGATACCCTCGCTGATTCACCACGGAAGAAAAACTAAGGAAGCAATTGTTTCACCAAGTTGCTAAAAGTAAGGCAAAAACGATCAAAATTGTATTAGGACAGTCATTGAAAAGGGCTAAAAAGAAAATAGTGTCATTGAAACAGATTATTAGTGTGGTGAAATAACAAAATTTGTTGACTCAGGGAAATGTAATTTTAATAGAAAATATGTCTGAAGCTGAAACAGTGTTGTACTGAAGCTGCAGTTGTTAAAAAGAAAAATGGGTAAAAAGGCTCGATACTCACCAGAATTAAGAAAATATGCTTTAACTTTAAACTTTTTTTCACCGAAAGCGTACAACTATGTTAGACAAGTTTTTGATACATGCCTCAGCATAAAACAATCGGAAAATGGTTACAGAATGTGGATGCAGAACCGGGTTTTACTAAAGAAGCCTTTAATGCTTTAAGTAATAAAGTTCAATTATCTGAAAGGCCAATCATGTGTTCCCTTTTAATTGATGAAATGGCAATAAGGAAACAAGTAGAAAGCGATGGAAAAAATCTCATGGTTATGTAAGTTTTGGAGTCGATTTAAATGATGATAGCAATGTCATGGCTAAAGAGGCTTTTGTACTAATGTTAGTATGCATAAATGGGACCTGGAAACTTCCTGTTGGATATTTCTTTACTGACTCCTTAAACGATAATCAAAAACATTCTGTTGTCTCTCAATGCATACAGTTAATTGAGGATACTGCAGCTAAAGTAATGTCGCTAAAATTTGAGCGCGCACCCTCAAATATTGCCATGTCCTGTAATTTTGGATGTGTAGTTAGTTTACCAAACATAAAAACGGATTTCCAAGTTACAGATCCTAATATGTATATTTTTTACGATGCATGTCACATGATTAAGTTAGTTCGTAATGCATTTGGTGAAAAAAGTTCTTATAGATGGGGATGGAAATATTATAAAATGGGAATACATTGAGCTTTTAGAAAAGTTACAAACTAATGAAGGGTTGTTTTAGAAAATAAGTTACGTTATGCTCATGTTAACTTCTTGAAGCAAAAGATGAAAGTCAGGCTTGCCGTTCAGCTACGCAGTGGTTCTGTAGCTGATGCCATTGGCTATTGTGAGACAAAGTTGGATCTTAAAGAATTTAACGGTAGTTAATTAACCTTATTCGAATAATGAATAACATTTTTGATATGTTAAATAGTAGATCTATAACACCACCAAGCTTTAAGAAGGCGTTGTGTCAAAAAAATATAGATCAATCTGTGCAATTTATTAATTATGCTATAAGTTACATTTCCCAGTTAATGTTTGCGAATCAGGAGTTGGTAATTAAATCTAACAGGAAAACTGGGTTTATTGATTTAATAGTTTCACTAAAGAGTGACATATGCCTGGGTTATATAAAGATCTTGTTCTCGATAAAAATATGTTGTACTTTCCACCCTATAAAATTAGTCAGGACCATTTGGAAATGTATTTTTTCATCAATGCGGTCAAAAGGGGGGCGGAACAATAATCCCACTGCTCGGCAGTTTACAGCTGCATGCAAAAGACTTTTAGTACGAACAGAAATCCGTGAAAGTGGTATGGGTAACTGCATTCCACTCGATCAAATCCCAATCTTAAATAGTTCCACAAAAAATGTAGTAGCTGAAGAGCAAATAAATATGGCTTCGTCTAATCTTATTGACATTTGTGAACCTCCTAAAAGTTTGGAATCTATTTGGAAAGATCATGATTATATCATGAATACTTCCATTATAAGTACGTGTTCCTTGAAAATAGTACAATATACAGCCGGTTTTGTTTCACATAAATTACAATGTACAGTAAAATGTGAAACTTGTGTTGGAGCATTGATTGGTTATGAACCAGATTTTCTGAATTATTTAATTGAATTTAAAACTCACGGTGGTCTTACATATCCTTCGGATGACGCTATTAATATTTTCTTAAAATCCGAGCATTATTTAAGAATAAGTGAAAATAATTTGCATAGGAAACATTTTGTGCTAGCGCTCACAAAAAAAAATTGTATCCAGTTTTTTAGGAACTAATGTTGTTAAGTATTTAGAGCTCATGTTTTAGAAAATGAAGTTAACCATATACACTTTTTAATAAAATCTGTATGTACAAATTATTTAAATGTAAGAAGTCATTTGATTTCAAAAGGTAAGACCCAACAAGTGCAAAGTAAATTTACAAAATTAATTTTATTTAAAGGCCAATAAGATTGTATTATAAAGTAAGCGTAAAATTAAGTGTTAGATAAGTAACAGTTGATAGATGTAAGTAATTTCTCGGATTTCATGTGCAGTTGTCAGGTGTCCTGGATTTCGTAGGATGTCCTGGATTTGTGCCTCGGATTCCAGCATCCTGCGAAGACCTCTTCCAGGATCCCAATGTCCTGGATTCCATGAATGCTCAAATTATTCTCCTCCGCCACCGTGGAGCGCGGACCTCGGTCACAGTCACCTCTACCGCCACCGCCCTCTTTCATTAAGCGCTACGCTACTTGTTTGTATTATTTGTATTTAAAATTTGCAGGGTTCTTTTTAAATTAGGTGCTAATATAAAAATTGGATGGCGCAGTGGAAGGTGGAAAACTATTTTAAGGCACGTGCTCACCCACTGGCTGAGTCTATTTCCAGCCATCGAAACATTACTAACTATTTTTCCAGAAATAAAAAGTTACCTCTCCGTCTCCCAGGAAGAACATATTTACGTTGCCCTTCAGCGTTTTTTTACTGAAGATGATTTTATATTACAACAAACTGAATGTTAGGTACTTAAGTTGTTTTCATCACACTGAAAATTATTTTTGAAACGAAACAAAAACTTGTACAAGCCGATTTAATTTGTTTCGAAATTTTAAAGTTCTATGACAAAAAATTAGTCAAAGGATAAATGACAAGTTCTTCGGTTTTCTTGCAACAAATTTTCTAAAAAAATTACTCTTAATGAACAAAATAAAATAAAGGGACTCTTTTCAACATTTTAAAAAGATTTACTTGATTATCTTGACTTAAAATATGATTTTTTGGAGAACAATGTGTTTTCTAAATTAAAATATTTTTTCTCTAAAAAAACCCTTTTACTTTTGAGTCACTTATGGATATAGTAACTGAATTATCCATTAACATTAATTTTGATAATTTGTATGAAGAGTCTTGTATAATAAAACATACCTTTGATAAAGTTCTATCTGAAGAAGGATCTGTTATTCAAAAATTGCGTAACATATTTATTGTGAATGATGAACTTATAATTGTATTTAATATGTTTTTCAATATACGTCTCAAATTCCGACTCTTAAAAGTTTTCTCATTATGCAATGCAGATGCAGCCTGAAGTGACAGCCCTTTAACAGGATTTTAGGTGACCATGTCAAAGCAGAGCTGCAGACTAAACCAAATTTTATCCTAACTTGTAAAGACATTCACTAAAACGGAGTTTTATCCACAATACCTAAACAGAATTATTGCACTCGACGCGCGATTCGCTAACCATGTTAGCATCATCAGGAGATGATTAAAACTTTTCATCATCTCCTGATGACGCTAACATGGTTAGCGAAACGCGCGTCGAGTGCAATAATTCTGTTTCAGTATTGTGGATAAAACTCCGTTTTAGTGCATGTTGCCGAAGGTTCCAAACCCCAATATAATTGTAAAGACATATTTGGTAAAAGTGTCTCAGTGAAATTGCGTGACCTATCTTTGGAGCAGACATTTTGCAAAAAAAATTTTTACTGATACGATGTGTGAAGCCGAAACGGGAACATTAAATAGAAATTAAAAACTTGAAGTAAATGATACGCCACCCCCTAATAAATCAATACAAATAACAACATTACTTCCTAACAGATCCATTTCAAACACTGGGTATGATAAATCAACATTAAGCAACTACTTTTTAAACTATCAATCCACATAATTAAGAAAAATTAACTTCAATAAATGCGATGTATTATTCTTACGTGTAAATGCTCCTAAAGGACTTTAATAACCGACTTGCATGTCTCTGGTATTATCATCCATGGGCATGGAGCGAGATCACGGTAGAAATTTTTTGAGTTTCATGACTACAACCAGTAGCCAGAAATCTTAATGTTGCTGATAGTCGCTCATGTGGAGTAATTGACTCCCTCATATTTGTATCCTCTTTTTTAATTAATGGGGTTACTTTATTTAATAGCTCAAAATAAGTTAATTCGTCCATTCTCAAATAGTTATTCCAATCTGTGGGCTCAAGACGAAGCTCATTTATTAAATGTACATGAGATAAACGGCTTCTGCTTAATAACCAATCTTTTGCCTATTTAGATATTTTACCACGTGCGCGTTTTTTCTTACCTCCTATACAACAATCATGCGACTAGGCCAATAAAAGCAATATCCAAATCTGTTACCATGTTCTCTTTTTAAATTGGTTGCAAAACTGAGTTTAAACTGTGCGTGAGAATGCACTGTCTGTGTGACATAGCATGCCTAGAAGATGTGCGAGCAAAATAAGAGGGAAACTGCGCGGGTAACATGTGCCGTATATGGGGGCCTTTACACCAAAAAGTCCTCAATTATTGATCGATGTGATGTAGAAACATTAGAATTTATTAAGTGTTGAGTTTTATAAAAAAAAAAAAACCTTCTTTATTTGCGTTTGCCCTTCCTTTTTCAACTCTGTGTCCTCTCAAAATTAAACAACGCAACCCTAATTTCAACACCAAGCTCAGGTATAAAGAGCCAATTAATTTTAACAGCTATTAGGATGTATTTAAAAGAGCTAAATCTGTAAACTAAATAATGTTGACATATTTCTTTTTAGATTAATAGTAGGATTTATGCTATAAGGACCTTTCTGTTCACATTTAGTTGTTAGGATATCTAGCAATCCTGGCATGTTAAGTTGTTGTTTTGGTTTGTAAATGATAATACATTTTCGAAAAATAGATTTTTATCGGAAATTAGCAAGTTTTCCTTTTAACAGTATTTTTTTGTAGTATTTGTTTTTTATGTGCAATAAAAATGTTTTTATCTACCTGGTCTTTCATTCCTATGTATTTCAATTCCAGTAATAAAATTAAAGAATATGAAAAGAGTAGTAAATAATATATTATAGCAATTATGCATGTATCTGCCACAAAATATAAAAGAAACCGAACCGAACGCTTTGTTGTCTTATAAACAAAGATTTTAAGATAGTTTCTTCCGAGTTTAAATCGCCATGCAACACCACTGGCACTTTAGCTTTGGTCCCAACTGGTACGGACGCCTGCGGCCTATTATCCGTCCTCTCTCCTTCCTTATCAACCCAACTTGTAATCGTTTATGTCAAGGTTTCAGGACGGTAATTTCGGTACACGATCAAAATTGGAAACTGCTTATTGATTTTTTACAGTTGTTTCTTCTTTCATCTAACTTGTTAATCCAGTGTTAATTGTTTTAAAGGTTTTAATTTAGTTTCTACATATCATTTAATGTGATTTCTTTAAAGATGACGATGGTATAAGTGACTTTTTGTCCGACTCAGAAAGTAGTGAAGATGAATTGCAGTCAATACCTAACAAAAGGACAAAAAAAGAAGAATACTTAGGTAAGAGCTCAATTATAAAGATAGTGTACTGGTAAGGTAACTACTTTCATTTACATGTAGCTTTAGCTAAAGCAAGATGGTATCTTCCATGTCTTAATTTAATAATTTTACAAAAGTTTAAAAAAATCCATATACTTTTAGAGAATACAGTGGCTCAGTATTCCGAGGAAACGTTTTTGGAACATTTTCGATTGTCCAGTGAGAGGGCTAACTATATAGCGGAGGCGTTTGGGACTAGCCAATATTTTCAACCTCACTCTGGTCAGTATGGTAATATTCCTGCTCCAGATCAAGTAAATTTTAAATGCGTAAAAAAATTATAACAATATATGGTGGACATAGAGCAACAGTGAATTTTTGACATCAAAATAATTCCAATCGAGCACAATAATTCTTGTCGTAATCCAAAAGTTAATGTTAAGAAAGATACATGATGTCAAAGTCAGAAGAACAGCGCAGGAAAACTGTAAAATTTGAATTTATTTGTTACATAGACTATGCACTTATTATTATAGTAATAATTTGATGTGAGGAATTCACTATTGTTTCATTACTTTTAAGCCACTCTTAATTTAGTTTAATAAAAAATATATATACTTATGACAGTACCTACCTAAATGTGATGGTTTTTATGCAACCTAATATTTTTATTTTATTTTAGGTACTAATCTATTTATGGTATGTGGGCCATCAGACTGCAAGTTTCAGGTATGTTGGCGATCGATTTAACCAAATATATTATAAGACTATATAGCGTGTATCTCATAAGGCAATGATAGAATTTATAAGCCGAAAGAGAGAGAGGGGAATATCCAATCTCCCAT
>MU183350.1:186321-208138 GCA_016904865.1 Pissodes strobi
TAATACTTACCTGCCTACGTACAACAAATTTTCATTTTATTCTTTAACAGGAAAAGTTGAGGGGAAAGTGCAGTAAAATTATGTATTTTAATTAAGGTAACAACTATATATTTTTTGGTGTGGGTTATCATAATTTGTAGATTGTTTTTGGTGTGGTGATTACTATACATAAAAATGGTGCATGGTGCATAATTTAACTAGTTATTAGGTATTTTTTGGCACGTATTGTCCATTCTTACTTGAAGTCCAGTAACAATTTTGTCATTTGTTTCTCGACATTTAATATTTAATTTGCTTTTTATAGTGTAAATATTAGAGAGTGGTTTTTGTTTCTTTTTTGTTTTTTTTTCAATAAAATCCCAATTTATCACAAAACTTTTATTAGAAAAAAATCTAAAACTAAGTGCACACATAGTGGAGGATTTCCACAGCTATTAATTACACTGCCAGGCTGTTTCTTTTCGTTTTTTTCTTTATCGAACATTGTTTGCACTTCTTGTAAAATTTACCTTTTCGTTTTGAGTTTTCTGGAATAGGAGTCTCCTCAATAATGTGATTATTCTTTTCATCTCGCCTGGATGCTTTCTTCCTGGTTTTTGCAAGCACTGCCGCTACAAATTCCCTGCCGTCCGTCTTTTACGTTATTCCCAGTAGTTATCTAATCACATTTTTCCGGAATGTTGCAAATGGCGGTTTTTTAAAACTTATATTTATAGATATAAAATGCATTTCACAAAGCAGTGTCAAGAAAGTGAAATATCACTTTCTTATAGGTACCATCTTAGTCTTTTTAGGACAGGAATAATAGCTGATCACTTAATCTGTTTATTCCAGACATGTGGCTATTATATTGTATTACTTCTAGTGGTTTCGTAGTCTTTTTCCCATATCTATTTTCACATTCTATCATATGTGGGACGTAAGCAGTTGTAATGGCTAAATCTTCACGTTTGTCTCTCCACTTTGAGACGTTAACGTCATTTGAACGACTCCAGATATGATCACCACGTTGTAGTTTAGCTTTAGTAATTTCTTTGGGTTGCAACACGTTTAACCTAGCCCTGGAGAGTCGCGTTACAAAGCCCGGCCCCTGTCGTGGGGTCGTTTGAGCGCCACCCGTTCTAGACAGCTAAACGGAAAAAGCTCGGCTGGTGTTGTACCGAGTGGCTAGATTCGCTCATAAAATTAACCGGTTCTTAGTACTTAATTTCAAACTTTCAAGAAAATGAGAATAATTATGGCACTATAATCAACCAACTTAACCTATCAAGAAAACACAATCTATAAATTTAATGGACACTATATTTGCTACTAAATCCTTCTTTTTTTGCAAACACCGCAAAAATCTATCTGGAGAAAATGGTTATATTAAAATGTGGTTGAGTAGACAAAGAATGTTAAATGACTTAAAGTAATTAATAAAATAAACAGAGTACAATATGAAGATTGTACGTACAGAGACCATTTCAGTTGGAAAACCTCGGTTCTATATGCCTTATCACTAAATGCACTAAACACTACTTATCAAAGTGATCACTTGACGCAGACTAAGCTTCTTACAACTAGGTATGCGTGCGCTAATAGCTGCACTGATGATGATAATGTACCGCAATGAGCGGACACAATGATTAAATCAAAAAACTTGAGAAGTTAATACAAGCACTAGATTAGATTAAAACTATGGTTAGCTTGATGCATATGATAAAAAGATAAAATTCAGAGCGGTTATATCTGCCGACTAATGAATGAAAAGAATGAAGTTATCCAGCCAGCGCTTGACTTTAAAAATGAGAAAACAACTCAAAGCAATTAGATTAACTGGTCCGATAAACCGGTGAATAAATGTAAATTAAATAACAATGAGACACAAAACGTATACCCGAATCCCGTCGTCGAACTCTGTCGATGGCCTCTAGTGCGGGAACGACCAGTTAAGGCCCTTCACTGACGCTTCTGGCCTTCCAGAGAAAAGGTTGTGGACCTGCTTCTGGCCCTTCAGAACAAGTGGTAGTTCTGCAACTGAACTTCTAGCCCACCAGAAAAAACCCTGAAATAATCCAGTACGCATTAAATGAAGCCCCCTTACTTTAATAAAAATCATAGACCCCCTCCCTCTTTGCATAAATACATCTTCTTTATAAAACAAATTTTCCCAGACAAAAAAAAAACCATGGACTTGCAGTGCAATAAAGCAAATAAAAGAGATATTAGGATTCAGGCAACTTGAATATAAAAAGATAGGTATGAATCACCCCTAAAAGAATATATAAACTTCCCCATATGATCAAAATTAAAGTTGCATTAAAATAAAAATTCGGATCAGATAAAATGGAGTAGATAAGATAACACATGGGAAAATCAAATGGCGTTATGTGCACAAAAAAAATAAAAAGGTAGATAAGCAATCAATTTCATTAATTTAGGCAAAAAAATGGTAGCGATATTTACCTCGAACTCGGACTTGAGGGTGAATTAGAAGAGATTCGACGGTCTCGGTCTTATGGAACGAACGTGGAAGCCGCTATAGATAATGGAAACAAAAAAAATTAGCAACATGGCGGTCACGTGCTTCATAGGCCACAGAAAAAGGAATTCAGAGAAAATGCTTACCTAGTACAGCTTGTAGAGCCCGAAAGATTGGTCGTGTTAAAACACAAACAGAAACGACACGAAAAATCTCCTATCAAAAGGGTTGTATTATATCACAATACTTAAAACGTGCAGTTTCTCGCTATACTGGCAAAGGCAAACGTTCGCCGGACGAGCAAACTAGAAAAGGACTTCTCCAACGTTCCGCCAATTTACCTTCGAAATTAAATGCTGCGCCACAAGTAGTGATGGGCTGAAAACATGACGAGTGATTCGATACAAGGAATAATTCTAAGAAAATAAACGCCTTAATTCTCGCTTATTATGATGATAAATGATGGCGGAAGCTACGAATAGTGAGCTAAAATTACATTCTTCCAGAAATGCTAGGAAATGCTTTAACAGGAATGATAAACCTTCAAAAATCTAAATCGAGAATGACGAACGCGCGATAAATAGCCCATTCCTATTATGTGGCATAAACCTTACAAAAAAACTGGTCAGCTGTACCGAACGAGAAATATATTTAAAGCAGAGGTCCAAAAACGATCTCCGGAACATCAACCTAGGGTTCTCAAAAGGTAATAGAATATTCAAACTGAAATTAAATTATGGTTCAATAAGTCAAGTGCAACGTATTTGCAGGCTAACAGAATTCTTTAAAAATATAAATCGATTCGCTGGCTGTTTACGATAATATAATGCATATCAAGCCAAGTTAACTTAATAATAAGGTACATACATCGCTTATCAACTAAAATAGATGGTCACAACGGATTCTAAAAACTAATACGAATATATAGCTAATCTATATCTAAAATATAGTTAATTCATATTAGGAAAAACAGCATTTTCAAGCCAATCAAATTAATAAATTTAGAATTAATAAACCGATGCGTGCAAAATACAGTATCATTTTTTCCCTAAATGCGGCATATAAATAAAATTTTAAAATTGGCAAAATCGAACTGTTACAGGGTTGCCAGACCTGTTACTTCTTAACATTCCAGTTGAATGTGTCTTTTGAACCAGTAGCTTGTTGGATGAAGTGACGCTATTGTAGAAGATATCCATATACATGTCGTGTTCTTTATTTAAATAAGGTTCCATTAGGCGTAAAATAGGGAATCTATTTTGGATGATCCGAAATCATCACGATTTGTTTTCCCTTTATCCATTTCGACGTTAAGGATATAAGCATTACTAGAGCAAAGCTCGTAAAATTTTTATCCCGTACCTTGTTTTTTTTGTTTTTTATATACACGCGAAATTTAAGCCTTCCGCTAAACAATAAAAGAGATTCATCCAATGATAATGCTTCTTTGGGTAAAACAGATTTTGGCTACTTTTAATTACTTTTGTCAAAACAAGGCTTACTTTTCCCATTGTATCGTTTTTGTCTTCACTAGAACAATTCAGACATCTAAAAATTTGTTCAAAACGTCTGCGGTGGCTGAAAATATTGGATGATAGTAAATCGGATCCAAAACAACTTTCTTAGAGAATGGCATTTCAGTTGTCCACCTATTAGACACAAACCCAAAAACTGTTTCAATTCCTGCATACCGACGCGTTGAAAGTTTCTGAATCTCTCGTTTCTTCTCTATGGTCTATTTTGAAAACATAAAGCCTCACCATAGAAGTAAGTTCATAATATCTCGAGTCCATATTAGCTTAAATATCTGAATAGGTGTCAGATTGTGAATATTTTGCCTAATACCACTATTAGAGCTGTGTAACATAAGGTCAACGTGATCTTTTATCGTATATTCCCATAACAAATTCCCCTCTGCAGATGTCTGATCTAAAATTATATATATTACCTAAACAGTGAATAACGGAAGGTAAAAAAGTCATATTACCTTCTTCTATATCCTCTTGAGGGACGTTTCCATTTTCTTTGTAGCATTATGCTTTGAGGTCGATGCTAGAAAAATGGCAAAATATAAAATACAGTACACACTTGCTAGATTTTTAAATTTTATTTAGGGCTTTCAGATTTCCTACAAGCGTCTTTCAATAGAACTTTCAAAACAGAATATTATAATTATATGGTATACTTACGTGTGCCACTTTGATCAATTGTATTTTCGAGTTCACTATCACTAGAACTTTCGTTTAATTCACTGCTATTGGCTTTGTAGTCCGAGTCTTCATCCGTGCTATATGGGTCATGTTCTGAAGAAAATTCTTCATTATCACACTCACGCTCTTCGAAAAGCTTTAGAAGTCGTTGGCTCTCTATTTCATCCATTTTCCAACTTAATTTAAAATAGGCATAAACACGTGCTGACCTGACCGCGATCGGCGTTAAACTAATACCGAATACCTATTACCCGAAACCAGGTAACTTGTTGTTCTGTTCATCATAAATATATGAGAGCGGGTTTTTATAATAACAACCTACACTTAATACACGTAAAATCGACGGCATTTAACGCTAGCGGCGATAAAAGAGAAATAAAGCAAATGCGTCATATCCACGTCAGTGTCCACCGAAGCACTTTACGCTTTGCGGCATATGCCTAGTGCCAATATATTAACCGTAGGGAAAAACAGGTGTCCTTCAACGTGTTAAAAATAGTATGGCACAGGTAGCAGTGATAAGTATCATATGGAGAAAATCACAAATTAGGAAGAAAAATTTGAGAAAATACATCACAAAGGTATCGATCGATACAATGCATAGAGATAGATATAATAAATAGACATAGATAAAACATTAAAAGATTTAAAATAAACCAACATAAATAAAATAAGGATCCTTAAGGTATAGAAAGATAGAAATAACGATATAAAATAGCATAATACGCCATTTTATTTCATTATTCATATCCATATATTATATGGATAGAATAAAACTTAGATTAAGTAAATATATATAAGAATAAGCCAACATAAAGATAGAGTACAGTCGTACAATACATACAATTCTAAATCCACACAACCCTACCGTCAGCAGCATCAATCTCGCAAAAGGCACCTAATATTGATGATAAGTAAAACATAAGTATCTATCATGTTATAAATACTAAGCGAAAAACTTGCAACTTGTGTGAGGTAATTTACACCGAAAGAATATTCAATTATCTTTCTTAGATATTGGCCATTTTTTAGGAAGGATAATAATTAAAAATACTAATATCCAATTCAGATCATCAGTTAAGGCAATATAATTGACGTCAGTGTAAATAACCCATACATGTATTAAATATCCACTGTTATTAATATTGCTCTATCCCGGCAATGTTTACGATCAATGAAATAAAAATATCAATGTTATATAATCACAAACAGTCAGCAATCTTTTTCAAGGTAGACCAAGTATAAGTGCTAATTTTTGTTATTATGTTTAATAGAAACAAAATCCAACAACAACCGCCAGAGACCTTCAAATTTCGAGAAATTGCAACATGTTGATTCAACAATATGACGATCACACATGATAAAGGGTTAAAGTATAACGACGAATTAATGCTAAACGTATTTTTAAACATAGCTGTAGGATAAACTTAGAATAATTCAATATTTCAATAACAATTAATATTTTCATTTGTCAAAGCATTATTGCCGATTTTCCGGATAACAATAATATGAAAATACGGATATATTACTAAAGTATAAAAAGGTATAATGGGCCAAGAAAAATGCATGGCATCAAAAAAAAATCTCGATGGTTTTAAGCACCAATATGTTTTTAATAATATTTACAACAATGTTCCATTTCGGTTTTACGTACACAGCGGACCAACTAAAATATTTGCATATGTTTAACGCACCTAGAAAACAACCATATAAGTGTTTAATATAAATATGCTGTATATATCAAATACGAATTATAATTTTCATTACCGGGTGATAAAAAATAAAATGACAAATATTTTTTTTATATATACGCATACTTATATATGAATATATCATTAGGATAAGAAGAAAATGTCAATAATAAGCACTCATATTTTGTTTATATTTGTTACATGTACATGAAGCACTATTCAATGTCAGCCTACAACGCAGTCAGATGGAGTCCTGAGACAAATAGCAGCCAAATGGGGATCTACGACAAGGATCTTGAATTGAGTAGGGACCTCATCCATGGAGACCCATTGGCTCGAATCCAGGACCGAACTAAGCTATAGGCCAGAATAAAGTTTAAAGTGCTCAAATATAACTTAAATTTAAGTATGTATGGAACGATATAACTATTCGAATATTGAGGACCACTCAATAATATTTAAGGGGGTTCCACGCCTTTAAACATACTCATCAAAAAGGAGTTTTTGATCGTCTCTACGATAACAGAGTTTTTAATTATTTCTTTGGCAGTCGCCAACAATTCTTTATTTAAAATCTGGTTAGTCGTACCTTCAAGGCAAACGCTTTCTGGTAACAGGCTCGAGCGCCCCTAAAGTTATGTCAGTGAAAAGTAAAGTGAACCATAAATCAAAGTGAAACTAAATTAAAGCATACCAATATAAATTAAAGGAATTAACTCTCTTAAAATCCAACTTAAACTAAAAGTACTTTCAAGGGAACCTCAAATTGTTTCATAGAAACTAAATAGGTCGAATCCTGTCAGTCCTCAACGACTGGTCATGCGTTTTACGCTATTCTTGTAAATTATATTCTAACATAGTTATCATTCTATGTGCATATCTTCCTGTATACCAAACCTGGGAAACAATATACGTACAGTTTGTTCCGTCCGAGTTGCGCCGCCTGAAAGAGCTAAGAGGAACGCCGCCAATAATTATACTCAGAGACACGTCATTGGGAACCGCCCGGTTCTTTTTTGACAATATTAAATCGATGGATGTTGTATCAATTGAAAAAAGTAGATGAGTATTCAAGAATATAC
The DNA here is from genome assembly GCA_016904865.1 of Pissodes strobi. NCBI lineage: Eukaryota > Metazoa > Arthropoda > Insecta > Coleoptera > Curculionidae > Pissodes > Pissodes strobi. The sequence goes on from MU183350.1 coordinate 193,769, forward strand.
GTTACCCCCAAGTGTTCCAGAACCGACGTTCCCCATAACGAATCACAATGGAAGGTGAGTATATCTTATTATACAGCGTCTATAAAAGGTGTGCACAAAACACTAGCAGACATTCAGGTAGCTATTCACCCTTAAGATATCTCTCCATCATTTTGGCGGACAATGTACAATATTTACTTTTATAGATTTAACTTTTTGTGGTAAGTACTGATAGTTTGAAAGATATTATACTACCTGTTGTTATTAAAGGCGCCCAAAGAAAACGGTGTTAACTGCTATTAGAATAGCAAAAAATATTAAGTATATGTCATTCGAAAAGCTCCATTTTTTAGAAAAACAAAAACTTACCGTTACTTAGCTGGTTAATTTAGATATGTCCTAGGTATTTAGTGCAGATAATCTGGCTAACGAAAAACATGTAGAGGTGGTAATAGATATTCATCATCCTGTATTCAATGAAGAGGTTTATATACATATGATACGGTAGCCAATATTAACCTAATTACGTATTTCTTATTAATAGTATGCGCAACTGTTCTAAATTAAAGACCACTTTTCCAAAAAGAAGCCTCGAAGCTACTTATGGATTGGACCGAACTAAGACAGTACTATCTAGCCACTTGCGCCGTTTGCAATCATCAAATTACCAACGGCTTATCCTTAGATTAAGATCAGGGTTGCTTTTGTGGGCGTAATCGATGCAAGTGGTCTAAGGTACCTCCGGCAAGCTCAAGAACTCGAGCAGAAAATATTGTCATCCAGTTATCCGGTTTGAAAAGGGCTGCTGCTAGAACCAAGATAGCGACGGGATATGATGTTTGGTGTCTTTTAATAACAGACGACATTAAATGTTATACTAGAACATACCAATTCAAATATTACACAGCTAAGTGAAGGATATGGACCAACAGCTTACTTCACTCACCAGATAGATAAAACCGAACTTAAAGCCTTTATTAGTTTCAAATCCTCTCACGAAGACGCAGAAGGTCTTACGGATGGTAGTGGACGCGTGAATCCGGATGGTTCTTCGAATGACAATTATTCGAACGATAGTTCTTCGAACGACATTTCTTCGAATGGACAGTTCCTCGAAAAGACAATTCTTCGAATCGACAATTTTTCGAATGTGTAATTCTTCGAATGGACCATTTTTCGAATCTTTAATTTAGTTTGGGTTAGTCCCTTTCACCGTTTTAGCAAAATTTCTGCAACGCTGGTGTAGAAGGTAGCGTTCTTGCCCGTCTTGCCGGCGCTGCGGGTTCGATTCCCGTCGGTCGCGACAGATGTTTTTTTTTATTGTTTTTTATTAATATATCTTTCTTTCCTAATTTTGGGTTAGCTTGGGTTAGCTTTGGGTTAGTTTTGGTTAGTTCTTGTTGATTGAGCCCCCGTAGCGAGCGAAGCGAGCGGAGGGCCATGCAAAGCCCTAATAACACCTATTAAGATTTATATTATAGTCACCTATACGCCTGTCGTAACAAGATGCGATCCTGTACGTTAGATATGAATATGTCACAAGAGAAAATACCTACGATAAAGATCGTACATTTTGATCCATCGAGCCGCATTATTATCAGTGTTTTCGGCGAGTCGGAAAGTAGGAAACCACGGCCGGCGGAGAAGCTATTGCACAGTAAGCCTCCATCCCTTTTACCTTTTACCGGGGTGTACCGCGCGCACAATTTTTGAACTTTTTATTAGTTGCTTTTTTTAAAATTATCTTTATGTTTTCTATAATTTAATATTTTCGAAAAATTGTCCGTTCGAATAATTATCCATTCGAATAATTGTCCATTCGAAAAATTGTCCTTCGAAGAACTGTCTTTCGGAAAAATGTCATTCGAAAAACAGTCCTAGATTCGTGGACGCGATATCTTCAGGCTGGCAATGTCCTTAAAAAGATTTCTGTTTCTTCTAAGTGCTATTAGATTTGACGACGCAGCCACTAGGGAGCAAAGGAAAAACAATGGTGACAGATTAGCACCAATTTTCGACGTATTCCAGCAGTTTATTTCTAATTGCAGATACAATTATTATAGTCACTACATGTATACGACGGGAGATGAGATGTTGGCAGAGTTCAGAGGCAAATGTAGGTTCCGAGTTTATATGAAAAGTAAACCTCAAAGGTATGGGATCAAAATACTTTGCTTATGTGATGCCAAAACCTATTATTTAATCAACACCTTTGTTTATACTGGCAAAAACCAAAATATTGCTAATCAAAAGAAACTTTCAGTGCCTACATTAAATGTTTTAGATCTGGTGGATCCCATAGTTGGTACTAATAGAAATGTCACCGGAGATAATTTGTTCTCCTTAATAGAACTGGTAGAAGAACTTCGACACCTTTGTCGGGATTCTTCGAAAAAAAACAAGATAGAAACACCTCCTCAATGTATGCCCAATAAAACACGTGAGTGAATTCGTCTTTATTTGAGTTTACAAAAAATAACACTATTGTGTCATTTGTATGAAATAAAAATAATTGTGTCAATCTAGTTTCGTCACACCATCACGACCATGCTGTTGACGATGTAACAAATAAACCCGAAATCATAAGCTTTTACAACTCTACCAAAGGAGGAGTTGATTCCTTAGATCAAAAGTATTCCTGCAATCGAAGAACTCGTCGCTGGCCTTTAGCTATCTTTTATGCTGTGTTAAATATTGCTGGAGTAGAGAAAGATGATTCGTCCTATGCCCTCCGCCGCGGAGGAGGGGCGCAGTAGTCAAGAGGTAAAAGCTGTCTGTCAGACAGCTTTTTAGACTGCTTAGACAGGTTTAGACAGCTTTTTAAACAGGTTTAGACGGCTTTTTAGACAGACAGACAGCTTCTGCCTCTTGACTACTGCGCACTTCCTCCACGACGGAGGGCGTAGAACGAATCATCTATCTCTACTTGCTGGTGTCAATGGCCATGTTTTGTTGTTATTTGCCAACCCTAGTTTGGATATATCTAGAAAAAATATATAAAGTCAATTGGAATGACCCTGATTGAAACACAGAGAAAGCGCTGCGAAAATCCACGTATTCGCGGAAAATTCGTAGAAAAATTAAAGAACTGCTGAAAAACCTGTGAAACAACCACCACCAGCAAAAAGACGACGGTGCAAAGAATGCCCTAGAAATACTAACAAAACGTATTCAAAAGTACGTATAACATGTAAAAATACATTTTGTCCTATTCATTTAATTCATAGAAATTATTGTATGTCATGAGAGGAAAGTAAATAACTTTGTAGTCGATTTTCGATTTGATAGTTTGTAGCTCGTCAGTTTTTTCTGTTTTAGTTTGGGTTGTGTTTTTATGTAGTAGAAACTATTTGTATTTATAAATAATACAATTTTGAGACAATTTGAAATATTTTTCTATTTTTTTGTCGTGTATATTTTTATTTAATCAAATAGGGTCTTGTGACATATAGGTATCTACGATTTCGCGATTTTATTTTCATTAGAAAGGGGGTATCCTATAAAATCGGAGGATCCGCCACATTTGAGCCGAAAAAATGGCCCCAAAGTTCGTGTTTTGACACAAATTCTCAGCACCACTTCGCAAAAGCACTAGAATATAGACAATACACACCTGAAAATCAATTCTCGGGTGAAAATACTAACCAGAAGACATTTTCGTAGAACGAGAGGCTTTCGTTTTGTCCTGGTCCTAATTTAAGGCGGCCCATAGCCCCATGAAACAAAATAAAAGTTTACTTGTAACCGTCCTTATTTTTACTGTCAAATGTCACAATAGCCGAAATAGATATTTTGAAGAAGGCGCACTGTTTTGAGACTGGAAAGATATGAGATTTGATTGTCCTCCTGCGTTTTCTTTTCTTGATTTTGGGTATGTCTTGGGTTGGCACTTGGTTAATTGAGCCCCGGAGCGAGCGGTGGTCATGCGTGAAGTGAAATAGTACTTTAATGATAAAAATATTTGGGTTTAGACCCGTATTATCGTGGATAATAGCAGGTTGCATGTGTTTCTGCGAATATATTCCACTGTCCACCATTCCAAACATATTACAACATTAATAACGTGTGCTGATGATTGCTGAACGTCAGCTCTGAATCTTTATCATTAAAGTAATATTTCACTTCACGCAAGACCTCCGCTCGCTTCGCTCGCTCCGGGGATCAACAAAAGGAAACTAACCAAGTGCTAACCCAAGTCATACCCATGACATTCCCAAAATCGGCTGATGTGGCGATGAGAAAAAAAAATAATCTGGCAACAGTGTATCGGAAAATTCATCTGACCGCTGGGACACATTACACGTCCTATTAAATTTTCCTTTCAGTATTGTAATTAGTGATCAGCCATATATGCGTCTTCCGTGTTTGAAATTTCAACATACTTAACTAACTCATCATGGATATTTCGATTTGATGGAGTTGATTGCCTACGATGACGATCGTTTATTAGAGGTATTACAAAACTGTGGATTAGTCCGAGCAAGCTTTCGGTGTCTCGATAGACGTTGTCGTCGACAATGCGTTCTTCAGGGACGAGATGTTTCGCCTTTGGGTAAAATGTTTTATTACCGGCGATGCAAAGTGCGCTATTCCCTTTTCCGAGGGTCGTTTTTTGAACTATGCAAAACACCCATTAGACTTATTTTATACCTACTTTGGAAATGGACTCTCGAAACTAGGGCTGGAAGAAAAACGGTAAATCAACATTACCGTTTTTTCAGGGACGTTTGCTCATGTAAATTGTTAACGAATGATGACCTGTTTCTATTTGGTAAGATTTACTTAAGACATATTTAAATTCACGTGTTTTTCGGTTAGTTTTGGTTTGTGTGGATTACTAAACTAACATTTTGTAGGTGATGTTAGCAGTGTCGTGCAAATAGACGATAAGTGCTCATCAAGCGAAAGTACAACGTCGGCAGACTTATACCGCCAAAATGGGTGCTTGGCATATATGATGTCACCGCAAAACGGGGATACGTCGTATTTATTCCCAATCAATCAGCAGATACTTTGCAAAATGTGATCATGAGACACGTTCGGCCTGGGTCCCAAATATGGACGGATTGCTGGCGTGGGTATTAAGGCCTGTCAAATTTGGGTCGTGTTTCTCCATTTGTTCATCGTACTGGAATATGGCTAAATACGTCGACCAGTTTATGAGGTGGCAGATTTATGGCAATACCCCAGAAGATCGTTTCCGGAATATTATCCGCCAAATACGGGAACGATATGCCTTCCCTTTCTGACTAGTCTGATAAGTTACATTGTCAACTTTAGATAAATAAATGTTAAAAGGAAAATATGTAAAACTTGAAATACAGCTAACATCGTAACATAAAACAAATCGTATTCACCTAAGGAAGATTACAAACACAATACATAGTTGCATTTGAAAGTATTGACTACCCCCTTTATCTGTTGTCGCAATATTTCAGTGAAACTTGGAAGCAAATAACTCACTAGCCAATTTTTTTGTATGAAATCAAATCCTGGCTGATTATTTTCAGGCACGGAAGAATGTTTGTTGCATGCTATCGACTCATCTTTATAAGAGATCGCCATATGCCATCTACGGCTGTATGGATCTTTTGCGTGTTTTCATCTAATCTATCTACGCTGTGCAGGGTCGCGGTACTGATAACACGTTTTCACCAGTACTTTTGATGATGCCAGACACATGACGCACTGGCTATCGGGATTTAAGCAAATCCCGGTGTTTTTAGTTTTCTATATTTTTTTAAAGATTTAAAATAGTGTCAACTTAACCCTCAACTGGTATGATGCTTTTTGGACCACTTACTAGTATGGTGGGGTATTTTTTGGCTATTTTTTTTTTTATTTTTTAGGAGCAGATAGAATTTTTCTTAGATATTAGATTATATATTAGTAAAACAACATCAATTTATTTGATTGGGTCTTCTGACATATAGGTATATACGATTTCGCGATTTTTTTTCACTAGAAATGGGGTGTCCTATAGAGTAGTTTAAGCCAAAAAATCGGAGGATCCCCCACATTTGAGCCGAAAAAGGCAATCATAAGGTGGCTGCCACACAAAACTGCAAGCTTGACAAGCATGCATGTCGAATGAGGACACGAATTCGTGTCTATGTATGGGGAATTCGAAAACCGTAAGAGATACAGTGTCGGTCAAATTAAGGCCGAATTGCGCATTTAGGTGCCTAACAATATGCCGTTTAAAAAGTTTTAAAATTCCGAGTATTTCTGGAGATATCCGGAAAAAAAAACCGAAATGTTTAAAAATCGTTTTATTTTTTTCCTGTGCTTATTTAAAAACGGATTTCAAATTGAATTGCACTTTTGCATTGCCACTTTTTCTGCTCTATCCAATGATGTTATCGAGTTTGAAATCCGACGTTTCGTCTTCAAGGGATCATCATCAACTTTCTTTTTTTAAATACGAACTTTAATTTTTTTTTATCGGTTTTCAGATGGTATTGGCGTTATTAATATGAGTATGTGTTTTTATTTATTTTTTATTATTATTTTTTTTAATTTATATATTTTGCTTTGGCATAATTTTACATAACATTTTATTTTGGTTTTTGTATTAAGTGGAAAATTGGAGCCCGTATTAAAAATAAAAAATAGTAAAATTATTTTTTACGAGAATATGGCCATGAACTATTACTCAAACAGGGCCGCCGTAAGCGGGCGTGCAAAGCGTGCACCGCACGCGGGCGGCAGGCCCAGGGGGCGGCAAATCGAGCGCCGGCTAGCCGCGCGACTAATAGACATTTTATAATTTTTTGTAATTTTTCATCAACATAATTGAGTGCAAAAGATTACAAGGTGGTGGAGCAATCACGGAGGAACCACATTTTTTATGAGGTAAAAAAATCTATTTTTGTTGGTAAATTCTCTTATTTTAATTACTAGGGTGGCTGTTTTTAATAAAACCTTGTTAATTATACATCAAAATGAGGGAAATTTAATGCAGATTCTAAAAATATATAGTTTCCGTAACTCCAAAATAGCTCATATTAAAATATTGATTTTTTTTTACAAACACCCCTCCCCCCCAAAAAAAAAGGATAATAAAGCAATTAATGTCCTTTAGCCCGTCCTATCCTTAGAGCGCGCGAGGCGCGCCCGTTGAGGGGATAAGAAAATATGTTATAGTATAGAAAAAAATCCGACCGTCGGACCGAATGAAATTAAAACCGCCATCTATTGGCATCCGTTAAAACTAAGATGCATTACCAAACGTCGTCTGTCATTCTATGAAAAACAGGACTGGCGAAGTTAGGGGAATCCCCTTTGAGCTTCCTTCTCAATTGGTAGGTTAGGTACCTAGATACTTGTACGCATTAGAACAGTGCTATGGTAGATAAATAGTAACGATGGCACATTAAATTGCAATTATTTTGTTAATAGATCTTTTGAGGTGGGTTTCAGCTTAATTCTTGATATTTAAGCTTGTCTAGTGTAATTATAATTCAATCATCCGTCAGTATAAAACAGAAGTTCAAAGGAATCGTAATTATGGTAAGTACTAACCTATGTTTATTTATAGACTTGTCACAATAATTACTGTTCAAGGAACAATAAATAAGGAATTTTGATTATTAAATAATATACGTTTTAGTATATAAAATTCGTCTTTAATAGTAATTTTGAAAATTAATGAATAGGTTATGTTATGATTGAAATGAACTTATTGTAGAAAACGTTACGTGGGTTCGAAGTTCGAATTCTATTTGTCTGAACTTTTCCGGCATAGTATTGTATCCAAACAAAAATAATTAAAAAAATACCTTACATTTACAAATAATTTCAGGAACCGCAGAAAAGGAAAAAACTTTCGGGAGCGCAATTTCGACAGCAAAAACGAGAAAAGGAGGTACAGGAAGAAAAAATGGCGGGTTCTTTACTAAAATTTTTAGGCAAGCCAGAAAATAAGGAAACGGAATGCCAAGGAGATATTGAGGTAGCTTTAACAAGCACAGCCTTAGATCAAGAAGCTATGGACGTAACTGAAGAAAAAAATATAAGTTTTTCGGAAGGAGCGTCAAGCAAAACAAGAGAAGGTACTACTGAAGAACCTGTAAGCAGTTTATCGTCATTAGTAATATGTAACAATTTAGATTGTGGTGATGATCCCGGTTTGTGGCCTGTCAGTATGACTAATGATCTTGTAAATATTTTGGTTAATCGTGGTCCCGTACAGGCGTCCAACTGCAACGTTCCTATAAATGACCACGGAAGAAAATTTACAGACAATTCTTATTATAGAAATCTTCCCAATGGAGAAAAAATTAACAGGGAATGGCTTGTTTACTCTATTTCGAAAGATTCAGTATATTGTTTTTGTTGCAAAATATTTGGTAGATCTGTTAGTAGTTTGTCTTAGTCTTAGTCTTAGTAGTTTGAACGGTTTTTCTGATTGGCAAAATTTATCATTAACATTGAAAAGACATGACACAAGTGATTCCCACACTGAAAATGTGAAATCTTGGGTACAATTGAATAATATGTTAAAAAATAAAACTACTGTAAATCAAATGCAACTGAGACTATTAGAATCTGAAAAAAAACAATGGTGTGATGTATTAGAAAGAATCATAGGCGTAATCAAGTTTTTATCTCAACAGTGTCTGGCTTTCCGAGGGTCGTCAAAAACATTATATGAACATAATAATGGTAATTTTTTAAAAGCAATCGAAATGATAGCATCCTTTGATTCAGTCATGCGGGAACATATTCTTAGAATTCAATCCTTGAAATCAGATTCAAGTTGTATGACTCATCATTTAGGAGATCAAATTCAGAATGAAATAATTGAGTTGCTCAGCACGACCATAAAAAATTATATATTGAACAAAGTTAAAAAATCAAAATAGTTCTCCATTATATTGGATTGCACACCAGATGTGAGTCATACAGAGCAAATTACAGTTGTACTTAGGTATGTTATTTTAAATAATGAAACAAAAAATTTTCAGATATGTGAAAATTTCATTGGTTTCTGTCCGATCACCAGCTCTACAGGTGACGGTCTATTAAATTTTGTTTTGGATTTATTTTCACAATTAAATCTCAATATTCAAAACTTACGTGGTCAAGGTTATGACAATGGTTCTAATATGCGTGGAAAACACAATGGACTACAAAAAAAAATTGGAAATCAATAACCGCGCATTTTACGTCCCATGCTCGGCCAATAGTCTTAATTTGGTAGTGAACGATGCAGCAAATGTTACGTATGAAACTGTGAATTTCTTTAATATAATTCAAGAAATTTACGTTTTCTTTACATCATCTACAAAAAGGTGGTCGGTAATTTGCAAACATTTACCAGATTTAAAATTAAAAGCTTTAAGTGCCACGCGATGGTCCAGCAGAATCGATGCAGTTAAACCATTACGGTATAACCTCGAAAAGATGCTTTGCTGGAAATATGTGGTGATTCGTCGAAATGGGATTGTACTACATCTCACAAATCTCATTCGCTTGCTTTAAGCATTCAAAATTATAGATTTATTTGCTCGGTAATAATTTGGTTCGATATTTTAAACGAAATTAATGATCTGAGCAAAATGATGCAGAGTCCCACAATGAATACTCAAATCTGCATAAATTTGTTAAATAAGTTGATTGATAAGTTCACTGAATATCGCACGGCCGAACACTTTGAAACGGTGTTAGCAGAAGCTTCCAAAGTGGCTCACGAACTCAACGTAGAAACAGATTTCCCACCAATACATACAATTCGTTCAAGAAAAAAATCAACACAATTTCACTATGAACACAGTGATGAAGTTTTAGTAGACTCCAAAATTAAATATAGAGTAGAGTATTATTTTAGAGTCCTAGATCAGACAATAACTTCTTTAAAGGATAGATTCGACGAGTTAGAAACATTTACCGACGTATTTGGCTTTTTTAGCAATAACTTATTTAATTATTCCAATGATGAGTTAATGAAACATTGTAAAGATTTAAATCTGAAACTTAAAGACGATTCAAGTAGTGAATCAGATATTGACGGTATTGATTTATTTAATGAAATCATTGCAATAAAATTGCATTTTGCAGAAATCCAGTCTAATGATGCACAAACCTTATTACAATATCTTTTTACCAATGACTTAATTTCAACATTTCCGAACACAGCAATAGTGCTAAGAATATTACTTACACTGCCGGTTTCAGTTGCATCTAGTGAAAGATGCTTTTCAAAATTAAAAATTATCAAAAACTATTTAAGATCAACAATGCTTCAGCAAAGACTAAGTTATTTAGCTATAGTTTCAATTGAACATGAAATTTTAGACAGTTTGGATACAAGAAAGTGATAGAAGATTTCGCAAATGTAATGGCAACAAGAGTTAAATTTTTGTAAACAGAAATAATAAGTACTTAATTATTTAAAATAAATGTGTTATCTTCGTTAAGTTGTTTTTTCCCCACCATAATGAGAAAACATTAATTATCCTTATTTTGACAAAACTCAGAGTAAGTAGTCGTAGGGTAGGGCGGCATAATCGGTATTGTATGCGGGCGACGAAACAGCTAGCGGCGGGCCTGTACTCAAACAAGTTGCTTAGTGCAAAGATGAAATATTTTCAACTTTTAACCAATTAAATTTTTTTTTAATAGAGAACTAAAACAATTTATATTCTTACTGCGTGATACTATAATAGGTATGTACTTTGATGGAAAAACACACCCATTGGAATTTTGCATATAAATAATAAAAAAAATAATATTTTATAGTCAAAATTCCAATAAGTGTGTTTTTCCATCAAAGTACCTATAGTATCACCTAGTATGATTATAAATTGTTCATGTTCTCTATTAAATAAATTTTTTAATTGGTTAAAAGTTAAAAATATTTTATTTTGCACTAAGCAACTTGTTTAAGTAATAGTTCATGGCCATATTCTCGTAAAAAATAATTTTACTATGTTTTATTTTTAAAACGGGCTCCAATTTTCCACTTAATACAAAAACAAAATAAAATATTTTTATAGAATATACAAATTTCAAAAGTACCTACCTTAAACTATTTAAAATTACGCCAAAGAAAAATATTTAATTTAAAAAAAAATTAAAATTAAAAAAAGAAAAACGTATACTCATATTAATAACGCCATACCATCTGAAAAACGATAAAAAACATAAAGTTCGTATTTAAAAAAATAAAGTTCATGATCCCTTGAAGACGAAACGTCGGATTTCAAACTAGATACCATCATTCGATAGAGCGGAGAAAGTGGCAATGCAAAATTGCAATTAAATTTGAGATCAGTTTTTAAATAAGAGTAGGAAAAAAATAAAACGATTTTTCAAAATTTCGGTTTTTTTCCGGATATCTCCGGAAATACTCGGAATTTTGAAACCTTCTAAACGGCATATTGTTAGGCACCTAAATGCGCAATTTTGCCTTAATTTGACCGACACTGTATCTCTTAAGGTTTTCGAGTTCCCCATACATAGACACGAAAACGAGCCATCCTATACAATAATTTTGTGAAAGCGTGTATAATTACCCTTATATGCATGCTTGAACAAGCATCAGTTTGTCCCGAAAAAATGTCTAGCTCGAACGATGATGCACTTGTATTAATCGCTTTTTGCCTTGTCCATAACAGAAAAACACGAAAGAAAATACGGGATATGTGGTGCAAAGAGTGGCTAATCAAAAGAAAAACCTACTCACATATTAATTTACTGAGTGAATTAAAGATATATCCTCGTGACTGGCATAATTATCTCAGAATGAATGAAGAAACTTATCTGAAACTTTTATCACTTGTAACACCTTTACAACATTACGATTTCTCGCTACCGGGAGGAGTTATGAAGATCTGAAATACTCAACTATAATTTCACCACAGGCTCTAAGTTACATAGTTTCCGAAACCTATTTACGAGGGGCTAAAAAGGGGTTATTTAAAGGTAAATGAAATTCTTGTTGTTTTCAAATAATTTATTACAAAACTTATAATTTTTGTAAGAGCGATACAAGAAAGGAAGATAATCGTGAAAACTTGATACAAACTATTAACAATTAAAGATAGATATCGGTGAAACTTGAAATATATGAAGTTGCTGATTGATTTGAACTTTCGCTACTCTCGTTTACAAGAGAATTCAAATGATAATATGATACGCCATGAGGTTGAGAAAACACACCGTTGTTATTGTTAACAGACCGAGAAAAAATCCGTTGTTATTATTAACAGACTGAGATGTACAACAACTCATAAGAGATGTAGACACAGACTGAAGAATACCATGTGACGTAGTCAACTGGCCCATTTCAGCCATATAGTAGAAGCGCATAGGGCCAAAAATAGAGGGGTGTCGTGGGAAATAAATGACTAAAGTCGGCAACTAATTTTTTATATTTAGTTACCTAATACCGAATGTCAACACGTTCCTTGTCATTCTGAAATTTGCATCGCTAGACCCCCCCCCCCTCCTTCCTTGAAGGATTTTAATCTAAAATGGCTCTATCTCTGAAACGAATAATGACAAAATGTAGTTCCTCCGCCAAAACTCGTGTTTTTTAATGTAGGATAAAATTGCTCTATTTTATGTTTTCTGTTTATAAAAAATTTAATCAGATACCGCGAAAAATGCTGTTTTAAAATGTTTTGCTATAATATGTATTTTAATCGTACCTAGTGTCTAAATCACGTATTATCGGAAAATATTAATAAGGCTGTATCTTATTTAAATATATTTCTAGATCGAGAAATCACTGAATTATTTTATTATTTGTAATCAACCGCGCGAAAAGCAAAATTCTTTACAACTGGCAACGCTGAATGTGTCTATGCAGCTCTTGTGCGGCGGGCGGGCTTTTTCTAATTTCTTTTATTCGGTTATTAACTAGTTTGAGATGACGGACGGACTGATAAGCGTCGTTTTTATTTTTGTTAGTCTTGTTTGTAAATCGAATCGGAAAACCTTGGCCTTTGTTTTATGTACAGTCTAGTGTGTTATATACTTGTTAGTTTCGTTAATTTGTCTGACAGAACCTTTGACGTCTTTTGATTGTTCGAAGTGTGTTATTTGCCAAAGCAAAAAAAAAACGAAGAACTTGTGAAAAAAACCCAAAAACTATAACCGGATATTTGAATGCTTAGAAATACACTTAAACTTAAATAATCCTTTATATAAACATTTATTTAGTTTGATAAACAGTATTAGCGTCGAGGAGTTAGAAATGAATAATGCAACCTGGCATTTGACATGTTACAGCTATGTAACCCATAAAGGCAAATTAGATCGTTTGAAAAATAGTTATGCGGGGATTGCAGGGCAATCAGGAACGTCTAAACTTGTGAGTATAAATTTACGGTCTAGTATTAATATCAAAGAGGAAAAAAACTTATGTTTCTTTTGTGGTGGGCGAGAAACAAAAACAAAACAAGTACATAAAATCCTTACCGATGATGCAGGCAAAAAATTACGAGAATTCGTTTATTTAACAGATAATAATGAGCTGAAAATAAAGTTATCTGCCTTCATCTCGGAAAGCGATCCTTATGCTAATGACATTGTATACCGTAAAACATGCTGGACAAATAATGTGACAAATGTTCTTAGAAAGTGTAATAGGCCTATTCAAGATTTGCAAAGTGAAGTAGATTGAGCAAATAACGTATTTATTAAAAAATTGGAATCTGTATTGTACTCGGGGTCCATTACAAACATGGAAGAAGTTGAAAACTGGTATGACGAAATATGTACTGAAAATGATATTCCAGATACTTACAGAATTACACGAAAAACTCTAAAAAGGTTTATTACCAATATTTTCTCTGACGAAATTTGCTTTATTAACACCACTAATCCAAGTCATCCACAAAAGTTATGTTTAAAGGCAGTTCGAGATGAAACCTGCGCGTCGAATATTCCTAAGGAAACGGATTTTGCAGAAGTAGATCTAAAAGTTCTTCACGATGCTGCAAAAATTATTAGGAAATTGGTGTTTGAAAGTAAAAAGTGGCAGTTTGAGGGAAGCATATATTCAAATGATCTCACAGTAATTCCTGAGCAACTGATGTTTTTTTCAACTATTGTATTAAAGGCGGGGCGAGTTCAGAGAAGTTAGAGGACTGTGATTCGGCATTCAAAATTGTTCAAATATTAATGTTTGAAATGTTGTCCCGTAAGCAAGCTCAAAACAAATCTGATAAAAAAAGAAAGGCAAGATATTATCCTTTGCTAATTGGTGTAGGACTTAGTACATTTCATGCAACAAGAAGTAGAAAACAAATTGAGTGTTTACATTCCTTGGGATGTTCTATTCATTATGAAAAAATCCTCCCCTTGAAGACACAAATTGCTACCTCAGTACTAACATGTATGTCACAAAATAATAATATTTATATACCACCAGATCTAATA
>MU183351.1:0-38020 GCA_016904865.1 Pissodes strobi
AATACTTCGTTCATTTGAAAATAATATGGGATACTCTGAGGAAGAAAGCCCGAAATAGTTCGCTTGTTTTATTCAAACAATAACAGCATAAGACGAGTTCAAGTTGAATAATGTCAAAATAATTCCTGGAAGAAGAATGCCTTGCAAAAATACAATAGAAAATATAGTTAAACAATTTCGTGAAAGAAAACGTTTAGACAGAAAGAAGCGTGTGTATACAACACAAATAAAAAAAAGGTATAATAACATAAACCTAGTTAATAAATAACAAATAAAATTAAAACTACAAATTTTCAACATAACTACCATTATTACTCCTACAGTTGAAAACATATCTATATTTCGTGACAATATTTCACGTTGATTTTTTTCTTTTAAGATTTCCAAGTTTTTTGGTCTCTCATAATAGACTCTGTTTTTTAGGTAGCCCCAATGGGCTAAGACAGGGACCGTTGGGTGGCCTGTAACCAGCCTTAAGCGTTGGGTGCCAAATATGTTACCTTAGTTGCTAATTGCTCATTAGGCCAAGTTTACTCAGCGGATTATCGTTTTTTTAAAGGCGTGGATCTATCTTTTGGCAGTTAGGTTATGGCGTCACTAATTTTTTTTTTCCAAAAAATTTATCAATGCTAATCTTTGAAAATACGTTAAAAAATTTCAGAAAAATAACCTGTACAAGACCGTTGAAAATTTTTGAATACACAGATTAGTTATTATTTTGACTGGAATTTACCAAAATAAACATCAAGATTACAAATAACCTATTTATTTAAAAATGTAGACTTACACCAACCCTTTCAGGGCCATTAATCCTCTCTCAAATCAATTTGAGGTTATGGTAACGCTCTTAAACCAATAAGAAGATTCTCTTGAAAGGTAATTCACTGATATTGCAAGAATAATGAAGCAAAGCAAAGATACTACTTGTTAAACAATGCCTCATAACCTTAGTATTGCGTAAATCTTATTGTATAAGTATAGCCAGTAAATATATGCAAGTATAAATGAAATGATTAACCAAACTTAACCTAAGTCATTCAAGTGGCAGCGACAATATCAGTAGACCAATAAACAGTCCTCGAAAATATCAATGTACATATACAGCCGTTAAATATCTATAGGTAAACGAGTTGAGCTCAAGTCGATTCCGATATCAAGACGACAAATTAAATTACCAAATTTCTGGAATGTGAAATAAATTACTGCCATGAGCTCTACAGCCAAATACAGTGAAAATTAAATGAGTCAGCTGTTTGGACACTAGCCAAGTGAATTCTCTAACTAACTAAAGATAAAATTAAGTATCTCTTTTAAAGGTAAGCTCGATAAGCACAATAGCTAGATCATTAAATGAAACGAGAATTAACGACAATATAAACGATAGACGTCAAACGACCTACAGTTGCTTAATTATAAATTCATTAATTAAAATGATTTTATTTGTTTATTTATTTAGAATAATAGTACTTACAGAAGATACTTCCAAATAGTACAGTAATCAATCACAGTATCAACAAATGCAATATAAACTAGTTTTAAAACATTACATACCTAATACAGTAAATAAAAGACTATAAATTAATGTGACAACAATAATAAAATACAACACAAACAAGAGCAAGTAAAATAAATGAACACTCAAGAGTTCCAAATAAGGGAAATAATGTCATGACGGAAATGCAAGACACTATGAACTTAACAGTCATTGAACAAGTGGTCATGCTAGCAAGATAAGAAACGTTTTAGCTTAATTTTAAACTTGTGTGTAGACCACCCCGGTTGAAATTCAGTAGGAACTTACATATTAAAACCCTCCATAATCCGGTTTGAGGGACTATTGTGCCCAACATCAGTGCGATATCTGTGTACCGAAAATGGATCAATTAGACGAGTGTGCGGCTTTCAAAAATCGATCAAAGCGAGTAAATCGGGGCAATCAATTACATTCGTGATAATTTTATAACCAAACAGTATTGTTAAGAAAACTCGACGAGTCTCCAGACTACCAAGCCCAAAAGAGTCAGGCGTTGAGTACAGGAAAAGTCACTTCTTTCGATGTCAAGTTTCCTGAGTAGAAAACTGACAAATCTAGTCTGAACACATCCAATCCTAGCAGAATGGGTTTTATGGAAAGGGGACCAGACAACAGAACAGTATTCAAGGTGGCCCCGTACCAACGAGTAATAAATTATCTTCAAAACATCAATATTAGTGAAATCAAAGCAAGTTCGTATAATGAATCCAGCCATCCAGACTGATTTGAGGATTGCACTATTTTTATGTTCATTGAACCTCAATTTAGTATCGAAGATGACTCCAATATCATTGATTAAGCTAAGAGAGTAATCAAATGCAATAATAAATAATAATGACAGCATACCAGTCAGATATTTTACAGATTTCACGTTATAACTGAAAACAATCGTCCTTGGTGTATACCCTTTTGTACACTTTTAAGTCGTCTGCATAGAACAGAAAGTGTGCATCGACGAATAGTGTGGCAAGATCATTAACAAGGATCAAAAAAAATTTAGGTCCCAAATGTGAGCCCGATGTTACCGATGCCAGACAGAACGTTGTTCACCATTTGGGTTCTACCGTCAAGATAGCTTGCCAACCAAGAAAGGAGGGGGTCCATAATACCGTATGATGCCAACTTAAAAATTAGGCTTTTATTGTCGACCCTATCAAAGGCCTTAGCAAAATCAAAATATATAGAGTAAATCTAAGCTCCAGCGTCGATTGCTGTTGCCAGATCGTTAGAGTACAAACAGAGGTTCGTTTGGCAGGAACGTCCAGCCATAAAACCGTGCTCATGTTCAGATATAGGATTTTTGAAGTTGGGCATCAGTACCTCGAAAAGGATCGACTCAAGAACTTTGGCCATACAATCAATACCAGAAAGCGGACGGTACCTCTCTATATCATCTCTGTATCCGCTCTTCCAGACTGCAGTTACATGAGAACATTTCCAAAAGCTACAAAATTTACCCGAATTTAAAGAGAGTTGATCGATGTAACTAAGAAGAACAGCCAGTGTTGGGCTACAATTTTTGAGAAATAAGGGGGAAATTTTATCTGGCCTTATTTCTTTTCGTCGAGATGGACCAACTTATCAAATACAACTTGCAAAAGACCGGGGATGTGGAGGAACATTAATGGAGTCAGAATTGAAGAACACAGACTGAAAAAATCCAGCAAATAAATCAGCCACTCCCTTGTGGGTCACATGACTCATCAAATTCATTGGAGAGGGATATTGACTAGTTTTACGTTGTGACTTAACTTACGTCCAAACGGCGCGGCATTGATATTTCTGAAAAAGTTATTTTGAGTGTCACGAAGAAAACAACTGTATTAATTTTTTATGGAAGCTTTGGACTGAGATCTAAGAGATTTGTATTTATTTTCGTCAGAGATTAAACACGAGCGTTTGAACGCTCTGAATGCTTTGATTTTGCTATGGATAAGATAAATTGTTCTTTTCGAGAAATATCGTGGGAATTTCAGGGAGCAAGTTCTTTTAGTAGGAACATACGAATCTACCGTAATAAACAAAACTGTATAAAACATTTCGACAGCACTGTCTATACAGTAGCAATTCAAAAAACTCCAATCAACGTTTTCAAAGTAATCGTTGATGATAGGTAACAATAAGCTACACACGGTAATTAAGGCAAAGGGCCGACAGTCATTTGATTATTAATTAATTTAAATGATACATAATGGTAAGAAATACACGGTAACCTAGGCCTAGGCAAACTACCTACAGTCATTTGATTATATATTCATTAATTAAAATGATATATACCGGTAAGGTATATACGGTAATTAAGGCAAACTATCTACAGTGGCCTAGCTGCAAATTCATGGATAGGAAGAAGAGGGCCTATCAAATGGCCTTCACGATCCCCTGATCTTTCGCCATTAGATTTCGTTTACTGAAAAACAATGTTTATCGAATCAAATTCAATAATTAGAAGAATGAAGAATTTAAATTCTAAATGAAAGTGAGAGAATAACATGGGAAATGGTTTTAAATACCCAAAGACATTTTTGCGATAATTTATAACATTGTCAGTTAGTAAATGGGGGCTATTTTAAACATTTATTAAAAAATAGAGTCGTTTTTTAATAATATTGTGAACTACTAAAATGCATAAACTAATTAATAAATATCACCCTGTCCTAAGTTTGAACATGAACTTGGAAATAATTATTATATAAACTTGAAAGGCAAACTATAAACAACGCGAGCAGGCAACGCGAGCGATTATCAGCCTTAAACATGCAATGCTCAGCACATTTTATGATATAAATACGCTACCGAACATTCAGTTCGTGTCTCACCTAAAACCTGAGTGCTTGAGCACATTGCCCGCGGACTCAATTCCCTTACCTGAGTCGCCTTGCTCGAGCATATTGCTCGCATACTCAATTCCCTTACCTGAGTCGTCTGGCTCGAGCACATTGCTCGCGGACTCGAGGGTTGTCTCTCCTCAGTATTAGAAGTAGAATTTATAGGAGATTTATTGAAAGATAATTTTCAAAGAAAAAATAAGTGAAGTTCAAGTGCAAACTTTAAGTGCAAACACTACGTGGAACTTTAAGTGAATCTAACCCAAACTAACTATAAATAAAACACAACACAAACTCTTAAGAAAAACTATATTTATAAAACAGTGACCAAAGACTTATAGACAATTCATAAATAGACCTCAATCGAGAAAGAATCTGTACCTTAGTACTGGGGTATAACATAATCTTATCAACATTTCTAATTTTGACCAAAATACGTTGTTGTTGTTTATTCGATGTGCTTTCTTTATCATCTCTTCTCATCTGACGTAGATCGATTCTGGATCTGAGCTACTATCCTGCGCGCTAACCAAGGCGTGGCGACACGGGATAAAAACATGTGACAATATGCGGGATGTTTTGTTAAAAAAAAAAATAATTCTCCACAATTTTGTGGGCGACCCTGTATATTCGAATTTACTACAGATATATAGTTTTTTAAACGCCATGCAACTTTCATATAAGATATTTTTGATAACGTCTGTATATTTCGAAATAATCGACAGTTGTGATAATTTTTCCTAACCCTGTATGTAGTTGCCTGAAATCTCATTGAAAACACTTCGAAACTGGAAAATGGGCAAGTTTGGAAAATGTAGACAAATTTTGGCGGTTTGACATTTTCCAAGTGATAAGCAGCGGTTTTTGCCGATTTTATGGGAGACTTCGAGGTAAAATTTTACTTAAAACATGGAAGTTGTCGCAAGCAACAGAGAACCCAAAAACACTTGTAATTCATAATATTAATCTCGCCTTGTTGAAGTTCTATGGTCTTAAGCGCTCATCGTTTTTTTTGTGTTAATTTGTTGTTCATTGGTGAATTTTTCTTTGTGTGGTTCTAATACATTTTTAATTTTAACTGATTATACTTTTTTATCACCTGAACCTGACACAAAATTATTTATTATTCCTATGATTCATAAAAATAGAGCAAATTATCAATTATTATTATTGCTACATAATAGCGTTTGGTACTAGAGTAAGGTTAAGTTACAACGAACTTCTCGTCACCTTCACGTTATGCAACCGATGCCGACGGATTGACGGAAGGCTGCGTCTACGTCTACGTACTAGACGATGATTTGTTTTTAAATTAAGTGCTTGCTATCGAAAAAAAAAAACTGATAAATATTATGTAATATCGACAAAATATAATGCTATATAGTGTAGCTCATAATATTATCACGTATAACAATGATTGGTAGTGTCGGTACAGCGATTTTTTTGCGCGAAATTCATATTCACGGTCAAGAATTTTATTTTTTTTTAATCGTTCACCTTGAGATACGTATTGAATAAAGCGACCACGCGTAACTCGGTCGATTTTTAAATTAAATAAAATCGATTAAATTTAATTGCATAATATTTAATGATAGTTTCAGACATGAAAATTTGACGCTACAGTTCCCGTTGTTTTTGTTACTATATCGTCTTCCTGCTATGATCAACCGCTGATGGTTATCAAATAATAATATAATTACGAAATTAAATTTATAATCTCAAAGTACTCGAGAGTTTCAGCTGGAGGCGCTTTTCAGAATCTTGATTTTGAACATTAACACTCAATCTTGAACATATGCCGTTGAAGATCAATGCTTATATATTTAACATACAAAAATGCAAAAATGTTTGACTTTTATTTTAAAGATACAGCAAAATGTAAGGAAAAGTTCTTCCAAATTAAAAAAAAATATTCTAAATATCAAATTTGAGTTAAGTACCTACTTAAACTTTTAATTTATCTTTTTTTTTTCGATTTTTTTCTTAAACGTTACGATACTAGTGAATGTGTTGTTCTTTTGTTATTAGTATACTTGACAAGTAACTTGGCCAAGTAAAATTTGTTTAAGACAGAAATTAGTTACATCGTTGCATAATGTTTCAGTTTTTTCAGGGATAAAAAGCTAGATTAGGTATCAGTGTGTTGCAAACACATTTAAACACTTTTGGTCCAAAATAATTATCCACAAAAATTACAAAATATAATTGGGATAACTGACTGAATAATGATTAA
This sequence comes from Pissodes strobi, assembly GCA_016904865.1. Classification (NCBI taxonomy): domain Eukaryota; kingdom Metazoa; phylum Arthropoda; class Insecta; order Coleoptera; family Curculionidae; genus Pissodes; species Pissodes strobi. Next base: position 6,593 of record MU183351.1, read on the forward strand.
GTTCATATCTCAGAGTGAAGTAAAATTATTTGTATTTGGTTTTATTTCAAATGCACGGCCCACTCTTCAAGTACATAAAGACGTCCTGTGTTGGAGATGTGGAGAAACCGGACATACCCGTCGAAAATGTAAGAACCCGGACCGAATATTCTGTTGGATGGCATCATGACCCGAAAGTGTCCGTGCGCTGCCTGGAAAATTAAACCGGCCCATGACACCAGTATGTAAGTCAATTACCATACTGGTCAGAGTCCAACCGTACCAAGCACTCTTTCAGCCACTAATCTGGGTGACCGGTTGGACTAGGAATCCACTATCTAGTGACCACCGATGACCAGATGAGGTACCCGAACGTGAGCATATGGACCCACCTGATCTGATGTAGTTAATGTGTTTTTGTTCAACTTTCTGGGTGTACGCACTTATCCCAAAAAAATTGATGAAGGGTAAAGTGCGTACACCCATGCTTCCTGAGCGGACGCACTTACCCCAATCTGGGTTTGTTTGTTTTTCAGAAGTATGCAGCAAACATGCCACGTGTATATAAAAGAAAATCCCAAAGGGCTACACATTACACCCAGGAGCAGCTGCTCGAGGCCATCGAATAAGTTAAAAGTCGCACATTGTCCCTGAGAAGAGCATGCTCTATTTACAGAATTCCATTATCGATACTTGCTGATCACGTCAAAGGGCGCAGGGGCGCGAAAAGCCGTAAACTCGGAAGAGACTTGAATATCCCATTCGAAGATGAACAACAAATTGCTGATTCAATCAGAGCAATGCAAAGGGGGATTTGGCTTGACAAGGTCAGAATTGCTTGAAAAAGTTGGAGAATACGTGGCAAAGAACAAGTTGAAGACCAGATTCAAAGATGGCATTCCGGGTCCTGACTGGTTCATCGGTTTCCGGAAAAGACACCGGCCGCCGATTAAGAAACCTCAACCTGTGGAGATGTCCAGAATGAAAAGCCTGGATCCGTTCGTTATCAACGAATATTTCGCGATGCTGAAGAGTTTGATTATCGCACTTGGCCTTCAAGATAAGCCAGATCAAATTTGGAACCTAGACGAAACAAGTTTTTACATCGACCCTAAAAAAACTAAAATTGTTGGTGTCATTGGACATGCTACAACACGAACAATCAGCACACTAGGAAGAGAAAATATGACCGTTTTGATGTCCTGCAGTATCAGCGAAAAACCTTCACTCTGATACAAATAAAGTCATAACATTCGAGCAAATCTTAACCGAAAGCATGAAACCTGTTGATAAAGGCATTGAAACAAAAAAACCTAAGAAGAGAGTATCAACTGGAGCTGAGGTCATAACAAGAAACGATGTCTTACTGCGTCTGAAAGAAAGAGAAGAGGCACAAGAAAACAAAAAGAAAAGAAAGTAAGAAAAAATAAGAATAACAATGAATCTTTAGCTTCGGACAGTGACGAAGACATTGAACAAACGATTGAATATACAGAAGAAGACTCCGGCGATTTGGAAGATATACGTAAGAAAATTAGTGAAGAGAAAAATTTTAATATTATGTTGGCTATAAGTGAACGAGTTTGTAACTTTTTTATTATTAGAGATATCCTAAATCTGAAAAAAGCATTTAATTCAGAAAAAGAAACGAGCATAACCAATACCTCCTACAACGGAGGTATTGGCATAACGCTCTTGCCCCACAAATTATCATGTTGAGCTCATAAACAAAGTTAAACGCAAAAACGCACTTACCCCATTTGTGGGGGGTAAGTGCGTCCACTGACATCAAAAAATATATATATTTTAACCCAAACTAACCCAAACTAACCCAAATTATCAAGAAGAAAAAAACACATTTTGAAATAGTCAAAATGTAGTCCTGAATATGTGTGCCTTTTAGGCAAAAAAAATTCGTGGGTCACCCGAAATATATACTTAGGGAACCTTAGAACTGCCTATATTTGAAATATGTTAATTTTGTATCGGACTTACCCCAACTGACCTTATTCTTTATTCGAGGCTTCAAGTTAAGTATAAGTTGCATATGGGTAACACTTTAGTTAAGTTCTGATACTTTGTTTGGATATGTTGGATTAGCATAAGGGCATTCACGCTGGTACTCAGATAATTATTATTTAGTTGAGATGCTAGGTTACCATAGGTTTCCTCAGGGCTTTGAATAAAAACCATGATTTATATTTCAAGTTGGCAATAGAGATGCTGTATTAGGTTGTTTCGGAAATTATTTGTTTTCTTTCTAATTCCCTTCCTCCTACTAGTATTAAGCAAATTTCTAAATGCAGCCGGCAACCAGCACTGGTATGCGCAATAGACCCCCCTAATGGTTAAATGAACCGTCCAATAGCAATGCTTGCAGAAGAAACCGAAGCGCCTCACAACATAAAGAAAGTTCTAACAATATGCTCAGTGACTTTGAAACCGGAACACTCAGTAAAAATGATCTTTTTACAATAATATTTTGCATACTTACGTGGAGCTTCAACCCATTGATGTTAGAAGGTAGATAAATAGACTATCTTGAACCTATTGATTTGGAATTTTAATCATATAACATAAACATATGAATCAAAATATTATTAAAAATAGTATATTATATACCTAGGTTGAGAAGAAAGCCATTATTTATCGAGCACTTTTATATCCTGAGGCGCGTAGCGCCGAAGGATATAATGTGCGTGGTTAATAATGGCCTTCTCAACCGAGGTATATATAGATTTTTTTTTACTACTGACACTGATATATTACCATATTTGATTTGATTTGATTTTTATATTAGTCATTTTCTACTTATTTTTCAAATAGTTCGAAATATCAGGTAGCCTGGAAGTTCAGTTGTCTAACTGACAGAATGAATTTAATTTTAAATGTCATTTTCCGAAAGATAGACGCTATCTAAAAGTTAAAACCGTAACGTGTGAATAAAATAATTGGAAAATGGGTGAAAATTTTAGTGAGAGTGATTTAGATATGGAAGTATGTACCCCTCCTGAACTTAGAGACAGCAACTACTGCAAGTAGGTGGCGATTTGTTGCCAGAAAAATCGAAGAGAGTGTACATTCAAGTATTAATAAGAATACTATGGGGAGTCATGAAAAGTGAGTCATACTGTATATAATTTTTTTACTAATAGCACTGATACAATCCTTATCATTATTTGAATTGATTAGATTTTGAAATAAATCATTTCCTACTCATTTTTCAAATAATCCGAAATGACAACTAGTTGTCAAACTAACAAGTTGAAACTTAATTGACATTTTCCGTTTCATTATTGACCTAGGTTTTTTTTGATATTATTATTTACCTAGGGTGTGAAATGTTACTTCTCATTTGAGGAATGGAGTAAATAATGGTTATTTATCATGTTAGTAGTAAAAAAAAAGTATTTTTACTACGTGTTCGAGTTTCAATGTGACTATCATTCCGATCCAACGAAAGTTGGATCGGAATGATACAAAAACAACGGAACTTATGACTCAAGTTTTGATAAAAGATTAGAGGCTATAAAACCGAAGGAATCATTCTTTATATTCGATGAACAAGTAGCAAATAAGCTACGAACATTCAGCAGAGAGCAAAATATATTTGCTCAAAAGTTGATAAATTACGTTCTGTTTGAGGCGGAAATGGATTCACTGACCAGAAATTTCAGAATTATCGGAAGTAATAATTGCACCAGTGCATCAAAATTACCGATAATTTTGCATGACAGTGTGTTGTCTAAAAACTGCATGAGTTCATTTTCATATTTTGGAGAAAGAGCCCGACACCGAAGGTGGAGGGATCTTTTTCCAAAATATGAAAATGACCGAATGCAGTTTTTCTAAGACAACACGCTCGAATGCAAAATTATCTGGATATTTTTATGCACGAGTGTAATTCGGGGGAATGTTTCCCGAATGAGGCCATGGTTTTAGTTTTAAAAAATACATTTTTATTCTCTTTTTTTTTTTAATTTAATAATGCACATGTAACTGTAAACAAAAGAAAGAGACGCAAAAATACGATTTTCTGATCCGAAACCAGACATTTTTAATAATATACTTTGTAACTAATTAGTGTTGCCCACTTTGTAATGAATTTCTAGCTCAGTCGTACTTATAACTTATTATTTGGCTCATTCACCAATTTGTAAGGATAGAGTAAAAGTTAATTTATTTAGTTTATTTGAAGGCGTGGATTAAAATATTTCCTTTGGTGATCTAAAATTTATAAGGTGCCACTTACGATAAATCAAAAAAGGTAAATTAAAAACAACTATATATTAACTATATCGTTAAATTACAACTTATGGTACCATGTGCACTGCAGTTATGAACATATTTGATTACTGAAGATTTAGTTTACAAAAATGAAAGATGAAAATTGACTTAAAATTAGATTACAAATGCAATCAAATACAATTGATTACTGAGAATTTGATTTACCAAAATGATGAAAATGAAATTAGCTTTGGTGTTTGACAAATTTAAAATAAATAAAATCTAGGTCTTTGCAATTCTTTCATATAAGTAACGCGTTACCTACGTTCCCAACTGTTCTTGTTATCCGCAAACCACGTGATCGTTTGGGACCTCCTCTGGAAACTTCAACTGCCTGTACCTAAGCTTCCTAGCTATAGGCGTGTCCAGGGCTTACCAGTCATTCCAGGAATGGTTCCCAGTTGTCTGCACGTGCCTGCTATCGGATCGACTGTCACCACAATGATCTGCGTGACTGTTGTCTTGTAGGAACGTTGAACGTTTACATGAAAAAAAGAATTGGGTGTCTTAGACCGGTGTACACTGCTAATTATAATTATAATTATACAGAGGAATATCCTGTGGATCTCAGTTTGATATACAAGGTTTTAACCAACAACTTGAAAATTCACTGGTTACATAATCAGAACTTAAATTACAATTTAAGTTCAGCAAAAATTATAGATAATTATGATTAAATGACACTATGAATAATTACTGCTACTCAAGGTATTTCTTTTCTTTAATTAGAGATATGAAATTCAAAGGAAATGATGATTGAAATTAGAAATTTAAAAGAAAATTATGAAACTTGTCCAACAGTGGCTCTCGGCAACTTCAAATAGAAAATCACTAAACTTTAATAAAAAAAAAAAGAAGAACGAGGTATAACCTCTCTTAAACAAGTCTAATGACTCCAAATAGGTACTTAATTTATTAAGATGGCCCTTGGCACATAAACAATAATTGGACGTAAATTACGTCTCAATTAATCAAAGATAAAGATAAGATAATTACTATCTCGCTTTGAGATAGGAACTATGTTTATAGATAAAGAAAAAAATCAACCAGGTAATTTTACACGTGCTTAACCTCTTTAATAAGCAAATCAATACAGATACATCATGGATCAAACGTTGACACGATAAGCAATAATAATTATAGTTTAAAGCTACAAATAAACTGAAAAAGTAATGAAATAAGTCTGAAAAGCGAAAAATTTACTATAACTAACAATATTGCTACGAAAAACCCAGAGAAATTCTACTACAAATTCAATTTACTACCTTTTACAGGAAAAGATAAAATCTGCTCTGCGAATCCTCCCAACAATATCGTCAAATCTAAATGAAAATATCTAAATAACGTGTGTGACCGTTTAAAACGATGAAATAATTCCGCTCTCGACAAATTTGGATTAAACCATTATCAAATTACACGAATTTGACCAATAAGAAACACAACCATTTACCAAAAAATCGGTGTTTAACCTGAAGGTCACCAAAAAAAAATTTACAATTGTTGAAATCGCAATTATTTGAAAATGGAATACAAAAGCCAAATATATCTAACTGAATTGGAAACAATTTTTAATTATATATTTAAAGTATGAAAGGATTATTGAAAAATATGCAGAATGAATAAGATATTTTAAGATCAAAAATTATTATTGCTTACCGAGCCGACGTCTTCACACAAGATGAGACGAAATTTTTCAAAACTGTATATTCTACCCATTTAAAATTCAACGGTTTTTTTTCATTGGTCAGTTCAAAACACGTGACAACCGTTGTAAGAAGCACGGCGTCAAGCTAAGGAAGCATTCAAGCATTGCCTATCAATATACTAAACATTGAACTGCCTATCAATATACTAAACATTGAAAACCCTTGATAAATAGGTAGAATTAATGGAGCGGAATAGACAAATATTTCATAACATATATTTAATATATATTCCGTTACAACTTTGACTTTACTTTGACGTTATTTATACATTGTCGCTGTCATCGTAAGTTTACAATTGAATTCCCATAGAGACGTACGATGCAATTATCGCTGTGCTCTTTCGGTTTCTGCAGTGCGATTATCGCTGTAATTTTCCGATAATTGCACTCCTCTAACGGGATTTTTTATACATGAGGGAAATATTCGATATAACAGAATCCTTTAATTTTACTGGAGTTTGCGAGAGGCAACAACTCATAGGTCATGAGAGGCAACAACTCATATGTCATGGGAGGCAACAACTCAACTGCAAATTATCAGTACGTTCCACAGCGGTTCAATCAAACTCGGCCGACAGTGGTAAAACATAATATTGCACATCAAATTGTAGAGCAGCAATCTATGGCACCACTAGTTGGGCTTGGGCTTCAACAAAATATTCCTAAACAAACGAAATCCATATTGAATCTAGATAAAGGCCGAGAAGAATTCACACAAAATCAAATAACGGTTGTTGAAAATATGGGACATCGCCTTTATGTCACTGCGACCTGTAAGATCTATTGCAACCCTCCTTGTACTTAGAGTATAGTGTTCAACCGTGTCTTCCTGATCAAACTCCAAAGTCTCGACAGTGGCTCCATGGTGTAGCTTAACGCTTCTGGATTGGTTGTACCCGCAGTTTCGAAGCGCAACTTCGAAAGTCATACACAGTGGCAGAGAATGTGTTTTGCCGACTCCTCCCCTGCAGACTCATATATCTCTTTAGTCGGCAGTGTCCTGTTAGTAGTCCCACTATGATTCTTATTGACTTCCGATTATAACTTAACAAGTCTGCTGTTAATTTTGCAGAATGTTTGCTGATGAAATCTTTGGCATGTCTATGTCCCGGAAGATTAAACCACCACCTCTGGGACGCTTCTTCTATCCCTTTTTGAATGGATGTCTTGGCTATGGGTCTGGCGACTCCGCAAAATGGTTCTGGTCCTGTTAGTGGCTGGGACGAGCCTTCACGGGCTAATTCGTCTGCCATCTCATTGCCTCCATGGCCTTCGTGTCCTGGCACCCACGCCAAGGTCACTTTTCTATTAGACCTTGCCATTGTGTTCAACAGATTTATACAGTCCAATACTAACTTTGATGTTACTATATTGGAAGATACTGCTTTGGTTGCTGCTTGGCTATCGTAGTAGACAACGACTGTCTTTTTGCTCACCTTCCTTCTGATCATTTCCTCTATACAGAGGATGACAGCTGTAATTTCCGCCTGAACTACTGTGGCGAGTGTGCCCAGAGGTATCGAGATTTTGATCTCTGTTTTCGAGCCGTCTGTATACCAGACTATGTCTGCCCTTATGGGTGGGCCTTTTATCCATAGGTCTCTTGGTGGTATTTGTGTCGAAAATGTCTTTTCAAAGCTATACTGCGGAGTGGAGCGGTCCGAGGGCATGTCTAGGATTTTATCCTCCTTAATCTCGCAGTATAGTTTATTGTGTTTGGCATTGTGTTAGTCTATAACAGACCGATTTGGCTTCGCCTTGTATGAGAACATGGAGTGGGGGTAGATTTAATAATACCTCCATCGCTGCTGTTGGCGTTGTGCTCATGGCTACGGTAACATAGAGGCAAGCTAGTCTCTGTACCCCATTAAGCCTTCTCATCGCCTCTGCCTGTCTGGTTTTCGTCCACCAGGCGATTGCTCCATATGTTATCATGGGTCTAGCCACCCTTGTGTATAACCATAGAGTAATTTTCCACACATTCTTCTACATATACCTAGAGCCATTGTGGCTTTTAGCGCCACTTTTTGGATGTGCGTGTTCCATGTAAGTTTTTGGTCAAAGATGACTCCCAGGTCTTTGGCCTCTTTGGAGAAGGATATAGCTTCTCCAGCTAGCCCAATTTGCTTTAGCCCTGTTAAATCACTCCTTTTGGTAAATGCCACTACTGTTGTTTTATATGGATTAGCTGACATTTGTTCTTCTCTGCACCAGGAGTCTACGATGTTAAGGGCTCTTTGGTTTCTTTCCGATATGGTGCCCGTGAACTTTCCTTGCACCACAATCGTCAAGTCATCTGCGTAGCCCAGGCAGTGAAAGCCTTCCTCCCGAAGTTTTTGGATTAGATCATCCACTAGAATGGCTCACAGTATTGAGGATAATACTCCTCCTTGCGGACATCCTCTCCCGACATCTGTTTTAAGAGTTGCCTCGCCATAGGTGGACACTATAGTCCTATTTTTAAGGCTTGCCTCGATCCATTGACGGATGGTTCCTGGGACTTGTCTTCCTTCAAGGGCTCTTCCGATTGAATCTGGTGACGCGTGGTTGAAGGTGCCTTCTATATCGAGAAAAGTGACTAGTGCTATTTCTTTATCCTCTATGGATAGCAGCCTACTCAAATCGTCTAGGGCTAAGTTCGTAGATTTTCCTGCTTGGTATGCATATTGACAGTTGCTTAGCGGGTTGGCCTTTAGAGCACTTGCGTACCTATCGATTAACCTTTCAAGGGTTTTCAGCATAAACGTCGATAGGCTGATGGGTCTGAATAACTTTGGTGTCTGGTCCGGTATCCTGCCTACCTTCGGCAGGTATATAACCTTCACCTGTTGCCATTTTGTTGGTATGAATCCCCAAGCTATACAGCCGCTGAAGATCTTACAGAGAGATGGGACCATATTATCCTGTCCTCTCTGTAGAAGTACTGGGTATATCTCATGTAACCCCGGCGATTTGTACGGTTGAAATTGGCTTACTGCCACTCTGACCCTAGACGGCGTTATGATGGGACACCAGTCTGCTACTGATTATATTAATTATCTTAATGCAAACGAGGACGATTAAGCTTCTCTAAAATAAAATATACCAAGAAATACCTAGTAAATACGAATATATTCTTAGTTTTATTTCATAGGAATGTTGTTTATTTTGGTAATAATAATAATAGTAAACCCAACTCACCTTTAAGTATTCCTTTTTTAGAACCTTGTATATAATTTTACAAGTTTCAGGAACAGGCTTACTTAAGGCTGCCTTGGAAATTAAGGTTGTAAACTCCAGATCTTTATAACTTCGACTGGTTGCTAGAAATCTTAGCGTTGGCCTTGCAGTCAATCTCTCATTTACTGACAGTGCTTTTCTCATAAGTATCTTGTTTTTTAATATATGGAGTATGCTTTGACATCAATTGTTAAATAATATCTCCAATCATCAGGTTCACTTCGTAGTTCGTCTTTACAGGACATCATCAACGAGGACTTTGAAGAATCTTAAGGGAGGAAGGAGGAAGAGTTATATACATAAACCATAACTATTAATACACAATTCAGCATAATCGTACAATAAGCATACCGGTATATTTTATAAACATCAATTATTACATGGAAGGTTTTTTGTATAATCATAAATAGCCTTTACTCACCAATGCAACTAGTAGGTTAAGCAAGTATCCAATAAACCTTTTTTAAAATACATTTTACTAGTTCGAGTACTTAACGCGCGCATCCGCAAGTCCTGCTCCTACATTTTCGCTCCAAATAGCAAAGGCCCACATGCACGACGTCACGAGCTAAAATTTTTTGAGCACCTAGTTCTTTTGTAGAGGTGTTGTTGCTATTGCACATAGCTAATATAATAATTTTAAACCATTGGCCTATACTTCTTTCTGACCAAATGCTACTTCATCGATAAGTACTGAATTTTATTTTGTGTATTAGGTATTATTTTTTCTATTTCTTAAATATTCAAAACGCAAGAAAAAAGAAATAAAACGAATATAAACAAAAGGTAACCAAATCAGTCAATAATAATTGAAATCACTAATCCACAAAAGAATGGAAAAGTCGAAACAAAAATGGTAGGCATCATCGATTCTCAATTACTTGTTATTGTATTCAATTTATAAATATTTTCATCAGTTTATAAAGGTTTGTATTTTGATCATTATTTGGTAATACCCTTTTTTTTTTTATTTGGACACTAAACGTGGCGACTTTCTGACAGTAAGACATTTTCTAGTAGGCAGGCAAAGGAAAATCAAATTTAATGCTTGATAACGATTTGTTTTAAAGCCACCCTCGTATAATACACTTTCACATAAAACGGTACAATAACAGACTATTAGGTGTTATGAAACACGATAATATACCAGAGAAACAATGCGTGCAGGTGGAAAACGATAGCAATTAGCTGTTGCTTATACCTTTTACCTCTGACTAAGTATTGAATTACCACAAGCTGAACAAGAGATCTTGGGAATGTTGTTTTACCTGCTTAGCATAAAATATGGTTATTCGAAGCACTTAAAACTTAGATTTATTGAATATTTTAATGCTAAAAGGGGCTTGTACGTTTATGTGCTCTGTTTAAAGCCTCGGTTCCTGGATTTTAAGGTTTGCTAGGAATGATTTTACGCATAATCGTTAACTTTTTGGGCAGCCCCTAAAATATAAGCAGACACAATACATCATTTTAAGTGTTTTGGATTTTTGGTTCGATTTCCTGCGAAAATCTAGATAAAGAACACAATTTTCGTTTATTTGCTTAAGAAATAAAATATTATTTCTAAAATCCTTTGCAAATGAACATGTAGGGTTTAGAGTGACAGATAAGTACTTAGTTCTCTATTACATAAACAGTACTCGTCAACCTGTTGCCAGATTTACACTTTATTAGTTGGACATGTTGTAACGACTAGTAATCCGTGATGCCAAGCCATGGTTGGCGTGCAGATTATGTAGCTCTGATTAGGGATCAATCTTAGTCAAGTGAGAAGAGATGATAAAGATGGCACTTCGGTAAAACAATAACAATGTCTATTGAGCAAGGACTTGAGGGATTTACACTGCACCCAGTTATAAAAATTACGCATGTCCCTTCGGTTGAGGTATGGTTTGAATTGTTTTTAGGTGTTGGTTCTTGTTTTATAATAAAGTTCATTAAGAACAGTGTTTTATTTTAATTTATGGTTAGCTTTGGTTATTTCATTAGACAATTATTTGAGTGTTCTTAGTTTATCTTAATTTCACTCAGCACTTTAAGGCACTGTAACTATTTAACTTTTAAAATCACTTGGCTTAAAATTTTGACAGATCTATCGTAGATTCGACTTGAGAACTGCATTCCTATGAACAGTATCTATTGAGATAGGTTTGAGGATTAAGATATCAGTAGAACAACTTAAGCCTGCGTTCCTGTGAACTGCCGGAAATGGTTAGAGCGGAATAGGTGGGAGACAAAAGTCTGACAGGCGGCTAGCACCACGGACTCCACTTTGGCTTTGATATTGCTAGGTATTATTATGGCTTTGCATGGCCCTCCGCTCGCTTCGCTCGCTGCGGGGGCTCAGTCGACAAGAATTAATCAAGTGCTAACCAAAACTAACCCAAGGCTAACCCTAACTAACCCAAAATTAAGAAAAAAAAGGTATATTAATAAAAACCAATAAACAATACATCTGTCGCGACCGACGGGAATCGAACCCGCAGCGCAGGAATGACAGGCAAGCACTCTGCCACCTACACCACCGAGGCGTTGCAGAAATTTTGCTAGAACGTAGAGACATGCCTGATACATGCCAATGATAAAAACAATTGATAGGCGCATGCGTACAATACGAAAGCCAAAGTGGAATCCATGCTCCTAGCCGCTTTAAAATGTCTGCCGGACTGATGGTCCGCTTGACTATTTATACAATAAAATCTGCTCACCTTTGAAACTGATTGCCTGCGCTGTTCGTTCGCATTGTTTACAAATTGTCTTGAATGTTTGCATAATATTTTCCAAGTTCATGTTCAAACTTAGAACAAGGTGATAACTAATTAGTAGTTTACATGTTTTTGGTCACAATATGACATCAACTTATCTATCTTTTCTTGAGGGCTAAGTTTATTTAGAGATACTTGGTTAGTGTTATTTTAACGAAGTTTTGGGTCTGGTAAGGTAGTCAGACGTCCCGCATTTTGCAGGATCGTCCTTTCTTTTTGTAAGTTGTCCAGCATTTCATGCGCCCCGCAAAATATCGCGCATTTTCAGTTTGAGGCGCAAATTTACCTTTTTGTCCTTTTTTTAACGATATCGATTATTTTGCTGTATCGATATGAAGACTTTTAAAAAAATCGTTGAGTATTCTTTGAGTCTACCAGGACCAGGTACAAATGCGGTAATTAAAAGATTATTTACAGGCCAGAGACAAAATAAAAAAAGGATAAGCGAGAACATGCAATTAAGCGTAGATACAGTAAAAACGCTCTTGTTAGTTAAATACAATATGTCATATAAATGCCAACAATTTTATTAGTATATTGTGAACCACTAAAAAGCATAAACCTACTAATTAAATATCTCCCTGTCCAAGTTTGAACTTGACAAATGTTATATAAACATTCACAGTTAACTATAAACAACTAGAGCATTCGACGGGAACGATTTTAATCCCTAATGATGCAGCCATCAGTATTTTGTAACATATAAATACGCAGGCAAACGCCAAATTCAGCAGGCTTACGGGGCTCTCTCCATACCGCTCAATTGGTTGGCGGCAATACACAGGTGCGACCACTTCTAGTTGTTCTATCCCACAACCTCAATATCTGTGAACACCTGGACATAGGTCCAGGGTGATCAGGTCCTTACATAACCTGGATGGACGTATGCACAGGTGTACGGCACCCGGGGATTCTAAAAAGTAGTGAGAGTCTCTCTTAATCCATCTATAAACATAAACAAGCATTTATTAATATACAGTCTAACCATTGTTAAGTTTGTTTGTAAATGAACTTGTTATTGTTTTTATCAACGTGTCTCCTCTATCATCTCTTTTCAATTTGACGTAGTGCGTTCCCAAATCTGGGCTACTCTCCTGCACGCTAAGTAAGGCGTGGCGTCACAAGTAAAAAATACAGTTCGTGACAATATAACACCCTTTTTTAACAAAAATTCACAGCTCTGATATATGCTTAAAAAAAATTAATTTATATTGCGTATTTTTTTTATGTCTTAGTATTGATAATTATTAATTTTAGTTTTTGGTAAATTTTTGAAAAAATAGGGAGTGACACCGAAAAAATTTTGGTCGCATTGACTGCAGCGCTATCTATCTTATCCGTTCTTCCGTCCCATATTGGCAACACAAATTCTAGTCACCTCTGGTGTAAGGTGACCAGAATCTTTGTTGACCAATGCGGAAGGAAGAACGGATAATATAGACGGCGGCGCAGGCAATGCGCCTCGCCTTTTTTTTCAAACATTTACCAAAAACTAAAATAGTTTAAAAATCATTTTTTTTTATAAATTAATAATTATCAATACTAAGAAATAAAAAAAATACGCAATATAAATTCAATTTTTTTAAACAAATTTTTGTGAACTCTTCATTCTCTTAGGTTAGGGGGAAATACTGCTAGTGGGTTTCGCGTCCGGGGCTTAACTAGAGGTGGGGCGACCCTCCCAGATAGATTACACCCTTATTGGGTCGGAGGCACTATATTTTTGGATCCCTCAAGGTGACGAGCATATGTTCTCTTGAAGGCTCCGACTATCACACAAAAATATAAAATGGCGGCTATGAGCCGAATCTTAGCAGGCACAGTCAAAAATGATCCCACGGGAACATCCGATTTCTCCCGGCCTGGGTACCCGGCGTGAATGAGAATTTCTTCTGGTTGAGACGCTCGATTCCTCCTCGGGGAGAAACAATGGTCACTGAACGATAACCACGTGTTCACCAAAAATGGCGACAAAGGAGTCGCTACAAAACTCGTGTTAACTCGATCGAGGACGAAACGGAAGTCATTTTCTTAAGCTAGGCTAGGCCAGGTCATCAAATCGCGACCGACTAAAGTTCCGGCTTCGGTCAAGATTGTCAAGATGGGATTCTTCGTATCGATATAGCAAAAATAATCGATATCGTTGAAAAAAAGGACAGAAATGTAAATTTGTCATCAGAGTTCGAGTTTTAAACCTAAATTGACCTAGAACGCCAAACTCCCACTACTACTTTCCCAGTTGTTAGTGTCTGACAATGCTTTAAAAATAATCACTGAAGCTTTGTAGAGCAAGAGCAGCTGTTGCGGTGTATATAGTTTTTTGTTGCGAAATAGCGCACCAAGCTTCTGCGAGGCTGATTTTGCGATGTTAGCAACGTGGTCATACCAGGACAAGGTGTTGGCCGCGACACCCAGTAGTCCGATTGATACGGATGAAGGAATTGTCGATCCTACCATAATGATGTCAGGGTCAGCCCTATTGACTTTCTTGGTAAATGTGGCTGCTTGGCGTTTCACTGGATTGAACTGGACCAAATTTCTGTCGCCACAAGTTCGAACATTTTCCGGATTTTGATTAATTGTTGTAATCTGCTCCTCTCCTATCTGCGGTAATAAGACTCAGTCGCTGGTAAAGGCTTTTCTAATCTAAATTGGGAGACAAGTGTACTGTCATCTGTAAAACTGTATGATTATTGGTTTCGGTCAGCAAGTCAATAATATATATGAGGAAAAGAGTTGGTGAACATATTGCGCTCAGAGGCACTCCCGCGTTATTGATGAATGTGTCTGAGATGTGTCCATCCACTGCAATATATAGAGATCGGTTCTTAAGGAAACAGGCAAGCCAGCTGGAGAGAGATGCTGGCAGTTCGAAAGACGGCAGTTTGTTGAGCAATCCGTCATGCTAAACTCTGTCGAATATTATATACCGAGAATAACAACCGCAGAGAAGCGACAAAACCCGTCGGCACCTTTGAAGTTGGAGAGCCAAGTTCAATTTGTCATATGTGACAGATGGCCGGTTTAATACACTGAGATAAAAGTAATGAAAGGAAAAGAAATGCTATACACTGATAAAACATGTGATTAATTACATGTTTATTATTTACTTTATTAGAAATGTATTATGAATAGTAGTTATCTTTTAGGATTTAACGGTTTAACTCAGAGTTTACTGATTTGTCGCGTTCTAACCTTTTTGCAGTGAATAATTCTTTGGTTTCATGAGAGTGATTTTTCAAGGTCGCATCACGAGATGGTTTATGTTTTCGTCTCGGGTTACGAAATTTTCGTATCGTTGATTGGACTACTAACCCAAACTAACCTAAATCTAAATCTATTAAAATTGTTTATAGCGTATCGGATCCGGCTCAAATAAGTAAAATAAGTTGAGACTAAGTGAAACTAACCCAAAGTTGATTCGACGACTAACCCGAGTTAACCAAATCTCTTAAAATTGATTATAACGTATCGGAACCGGTTCAAATGATTAAAATAAGTTGAGACTAATTGAAACTAACCGAAAGTTGATTCGACGACTAACCCAAACTAACCAACTCTATTAAAATTGATTATTGCGTGTCGGAACCGCTTCAAATTACTAAAATAAGTTGAGAATAAGTGAAACTAACCGAAAGTTGATTGGACCACTAACTCAAACTAACCAAATCTATCAAAATTGATTATAACGTATCGGAACCGGTTCAAATGACTAAAATAAGTTGAGACTAAGTGAAACTAACCGAAAGTTGATTGGACGACTAACCCAAACTAACCAAATCTATTAAAATGGATTATGACGCATCGGAACCGGTCCGGATGTAAAAAGTCAATCAGTTACACGTACTATTAACATATGTCAAAAGAAATAAATAATATCGTGTTCATTTATAACATTTTTCATTGTTTTCATATATCAAGTTAAAATATGGTTGTTATCATATAAAATATAGCGTAATACTATACAATTGATAAGACAAAGAAATATTGGTTAATCATATTCACATTTACACAAACAGTTAGCATAAAACAATGGGTTAATTTAAGAATATCGTCATAATAATATATATTTAATGAATAATTTAGACATATTATTTAAAAAAAAATGGCATATGTCAAATGACGACATTCAAGTAGTGGTAAAAAAATAAAAACTTATGTAACAGCTCTCACTGTCATATTAATCCATAATATGTAACATAAAATTATCTACATTTTTTAATGATTAATAATATATGTCAAAATATAATACTTAAATATGTCAAAATGTTAACAATGTATTTTGACATATGCCAGATTAATATAAACTTATTTGACAGCTGTAACTGTCAAATGTGACAGTTGTACGTGTCATATTTTATTTCCAAACTATAGAGCATCGAAAAATACAAATGTTTTGTTAAGCAATTTTTTCGATATCTGTTATATTAAGGGAAATATTGACGAATCTATTCATGTGTCACATTTGACATTTTCTTAAAACGTTTGATTGACAGAATCGTACATAGTCGTATTTTAATAAGGAATTAATTTACAATATTTTAACATACATTTTGACATATTACAATGACATTACAACGATATATCCATCATGACATATTCGTATATACATAATTATTTGTTTCCTTTGACATATGTTAATAGTACGTGTAACTGGTTGACTTTTTACATCCGGACCGGTTCCGATACGTTATAATCAATTTTAATAGATTTGCTTAGTTTGGGCTAGTCGTCCAATCAACATTAGTTTCACTTAGTCTCAACTTATTTTAGTCATTTGAACCGGTTCCGATACGTTATAATCAATTTTGATAGATTTGGTTAGTTTGGGTTAGTAGTCCAATCAATTTTCGGTTAGTTTCACTTATTCTCAACTTATTTTAGTTATTTGAAGCGGTTCCGATACGTTAAAATCAATTTTAATAGATTTGGTAGTTTAGGTTAGTCACCGATTCAACTTTCGGTTAGTTTCACTTAGTCTCAACTTATTTTAATCATTTGAGCCGGGTCCGCTAAGTTATACTCAATTTCAATAGATTTGGTTAGTTTGGGTTAGTCGTCGAATCAACTGTCGGTTAGTTTCACTTAGTCTCAACTTGTTTTAGTCATTTATTGAACCGGTTCCGATACGTTATAATCAATTTTAATATCCGGGGAGGTGGGGTATAATTCCCACCCCCACTGATGACCCCGTGACACGGGGTCATCACTCGTCATATTTTCGATCCGAGGCTCCGTTGCAGAGATCGGTAAAACATGTTTTTCCCCCAAAATCCCCCCTTAAATTAGAGCTCCTCCCCCCATATGGTCAAAGGTAGCTCCCCCATGAGGCGCACCTACCATAAAAATTTCGACCCCATAGCTCTTCCCATTCTACCGAAATGAATTATTTTGGTTTCTTTCTTCTCACCCCTCTCGTGGCCGAACGGGTGGGGGGGGGGGGGGTGTGTGTGTGTGTGTGTGGGGTCCAGTTTTCATCCAGTATCGTAATTTTACCCCGGCTACATGTCCTAAAAATTTCAGCCCTCTAGCTATACTGGAACATGCTTAATTAAAGGGGCGTTTCACTTTGAAAAGCGTTTCATTTTTTCTGACTTTACCCTCATTTAAGAAGTCACTTCAATAATAAACCAAAGGAAACGCGTTCACGCAAAAATTTTGTCGTCGACGACTGTACTAAACAAATCTCGGACTAAACTAAACTGACAAGCACGTGGAGATGACAGTTGGCCGGTTTACCTCCCACTCCAAATTTTTGGGCGGGATTTAAGTTGTCGCTTCTCTGCGGTTGTTATTCTCGGTTATAGATATGTGGAACCTCTATGACATGTGACTTTCCCAGTTTGAAAGATAAAAATCGTTCAATGAAGAACTTAGGTTCCTTGTAACTTGTAACTAATTCATCAAAAATACACACATGCAACCAAAGATAAGGTATACAAGAACCTATTGATGTGGCCCTAGCTCAAAATCCCATTAAGATGGTCTGAAAAATTCCAGATGTCGAGCTATCGACCGGTTCTGCCCAATGACCGTAGAAAGGTGGCATGACCGTGGCCCATCCACCTCGACCAAGTGTTCCTTCAAAAAAAAAACTTCAAAAGCGTACTATACTTGCTACTAATAAACCCGCACTATGTAGCGTAAAATTTTGCACATTTAAATACGTATTTCGAGATCAAGCAAGAAAAGAAGCAATGGATGATCCTGCCCCAACTGGCTAACATCTATACGAACCATAATCAAGAATAATTAATTATAAATTGTAACAATGATTCCAGTACAATTAGGTCAGTGAAATAGTACCAAAGTTATTTTGGACAACGGCGGCGTCACTCCATCCTACGGATATATGTCGAAATTCAATGATATATTCGGGAACATCGCCATTTTTGGCAAACGAAAACATATCAAATGTGCCTAATATAAACAAAAGTTAAGTTAATTTTAAATAGAAATTTAGAATGTTACAATTTTTCAACTTTTATTTTTAAGGTCAGCCTTCAAAGTGCTTAGGATCGAGTCAAATGCAAATCTATTTATTAGTGCTTATTTAATGTTTTTAAGTGTTTTAAAAAACCAATGTCTTCTTGGCTTTTGAAAGACCTATTCAAATTTTTATTTAAAGATCAGCCATTAAGAATCGAGTTTAATTTAGTGACGTCTTTTAGTGCTTTAGTGTGCTTCAAATAAATTCGTTAGACAGTCTTTTAAATATATTTGTTTCTTTTTAATACCAAATTCAGATCCAGATTGTGTTGTGAATGAATTAACGCTATTTTTTCAGGACCCTGATCTAGTTACAGTGTTTTTTCCTAATTCTAAATGCTTCGTGTGGTATTTAATTTTTAAAATATTCCAGCTTTTAAATGCAAGATCATTATTAAATTGTTTTGGATCGGGTCAAATTCGGATCTATTTATTAGTGCTTCTTTAGTGTGCTTCGAAAATTAATGTTTCTTTGGCGTCTAAAAGTCTTCGAGTCGAGTTTTTCCTTTAAGATTTGCACTGAAATCGTATAGCATCGAACCTATTTTCATGGCATCTATTAGTGCTTCATTGTGCTTCAAATAACTCCGTTGAGCTTCTTTAGTGTTTTAATTATTCTTATTTTTTGAATGCAAAGGTCACTAACCCAAACTAACCCAAACTGTGCAGGATCGAGTTTTAACATTATTTTCCGAGTCGTGTGTTCATAATAATGCTTTTTAGTGCTTCAAAATGCTTCATGCGTTATTTAATTTTTGAAGTGTTCCAGCTTTTAATTTCGAGGTCAGTATTTAAAGTATTTTGCATCCAGCAAAATCCGCCTATTTAATGTGTTTAAGTGCTTTGAAAAATTATTGTTTCTTTGTTTTTGGACGACTTATTCAAGTTTCAATTATTGTAAAATCAGCTCTGAAAAAGTATATGATCGAGTATAATTTAGAAACATCTTTTAGTGCTTCATTGTGCTTCAAATAAATTTCTTATAGCGTTTTTCCTTTTTTAATTATGCTTGTCTTTTTAATACCACAAATGCGCAAATTGTGCAGGACCGAGTGAAATTTAACGCTATTTTTTTCAGGATCCTGGTTTCGTAATAGTGCTTTTTGGTACGTCAAAGTGCTTTGTGTGCTAAAAATTATTGAAATAGTCCAGATCCTAATTTGAAAGTCAGGCTTCGAAGTATTTTGGATCGAATCAAATTCAAATCTATTTATTAGTTCTTATTTAGTGTTTTACGTGCTTCAAAAATTAATGTTTCTTTGGCTTTTGAAAGACGAGTTCCAGTTTTATTTAAAGATCGGCTCTCAAACTATATAAGATTGAGTCTAATTTAGTGACATCTTTTAGTGCTTCGTTATGCTTCAGATAAACTCGTTAGAGCGTCTTTAGTTTTTTAATTATTTTTTTTTGAATGCCAAAGTATCATCCAAATTGTGCAGGATCGAGTGAAAAGAAGGGTCTTTTTGTCAGGATCCTGTTTTCGTAATAGTGCTTTTTAGTACTTCAAACTGCCTTCTGTGCTATTTAATTTTTTAAATGTTCGAGTTCTTAATTTCAAGATCAGTTTTAAATGTGTTTCGGATCGAATCAAATTCGGATCTATTTATTAGTGCTTAGCTAGTGTGCTTCGAAAAATTAATTATTCTTTGGCGTCTGAAAGACTTTGAGGCTTTATTTTAAGACTAGTCCTCAACCCGTATATCATCGAATCTAATTTAGTGACATCTTTTAGTGCTTCATTGTGCTTCATTGTGCTTCAAATAAATTTGTTAGAGCTTCTTAAGTTTTAAACCATTTATGTGTGTTCATAATAGTGCTTTTTAGTACTTCAAAATGCTTCGTGTGTTAGTTAATTTTTCAGATGTACCAGCTTTTAATGCCAAGGTAAGTCTTTAAATTGTTTTGGATCAGGTCAAATTTAGATCAGCCCTCAAATCATATAGGATCGAGTCTAATTTAGTGACATTTTTTAGTACTTCGTTGTGCTTGAAATAAATTCGTTAGAGTGACTTTATTGTTTGATTATTTCTGTCTTTTCTAATGCCAAAGTCAAATCCCAAGTGTGCAGCATCAAGTTAAATATAAGGCTATTTTTTAGTATTCTGTGTTCATAATAGTGCTTTTTAGTACTTCAAAATGCTTCATGTGCTACTTATATTTGGAAGTGTTACAGCTTTTAATTTCAAGATCAGTCTATTCGAAAAATTCAGACAGTGTTTAAGGTGTTCTGGATTGAGTCAAATTTAGATCTATTTATTAGCACTTATTTAGTGTGCTTCGAAAAATTATTGTTTTGTTGGCTCCTGAAAGACTTCGAGATTTTATTTTAAGATTACCCCTCAAACCGTATAGGATCGAATCTAATTTATTGACATCATTAAGAGCTTCATTGTGCTTCAAAAAAATCGTTAGTGCTTCTTTATTATTTTATTTATTTTCTTTTTTCATGTCACACAAAAACTGTGCAGGGTCGAGTAAAATTTAACACCATTTTTAGAGTCGTGTGTTCATAAAAGTGTTTTTGGGTACTTCAAAATGCCAAGGTAAGTCTTTAAAGTGTTTTGCTATTTAGTTTTGAAAATATTCCAGATTTTGATTTCAAAGTCAGCCTTAAAAGTGTTTAGGACCAAATAAAATACAGATCTATTTAGTGTTTTTAAGTGTTTCAAAAAATGCATGTTTGTTTGGCTTTTGAAAACTTTTTTCGACTTTTTATTTAAAGATTAGCCCTCAAATCGTATAGGATCGAATGAAATTTATTGACATCTTTAAGTGCTTTATTGTGCTTCAGATAAATTCGTTAGAGCTTCTTTAGTTTTTTAATAATTCTTGTTTTTCCAATGTCAAGATCTGTATTTTACACACACTGTGCAGCGGAACCATTTTTAGGGTCGTATGTTGATAATAGTTCTTTTTAGTACTTCAAAATGCTGTTTGCTATTTAATTTCTGAAATATTCCAAATTTTAATTTGTTTATCCTAAACAATTCATATCTATTTATTAGCGTTTATTTAGCATTTTTAAGTAGTGCTTCGAAAAATTATTGTTTCTTTGGTTTTTGGAAGACTTATTCAAGTTTTAATTGTAAGATCGGCCTTCAAAAAGTATAAAATCGAATTTAACTTAATGGCATCTTTTAGTGCTTCGTTGAGCTTAAAATAAATTCGTTGGTGATTGTTTAGATATTTAATTATTTGTGGTTTTTAATGCCAAGATTAGACCCACACTGTGCAGCACAGAGTGAAATTTAATGCCAATTTTTAGTCATGTGCTCGTAATAGTGCCTTTCAGTACTTCATAAAGCTTCGTGTGCTATTTAATTTTTAAGATATACCAGCGTTTAAGTTCAAAGACAGGGCCCTAGCAGTTCAGGATCGAGTCAAATTCAGTACAATTTTGTACTGCCTAGTATTTTTAGTGCTTCAAAAAACTTCGATAATGGCTATGGTTATGGAAATACTGCTTCAATTTTTAATTTCAAGATCAGCCCTTATAGGGACAAGACTCAGTCAAATTTAATGACGTCTTTTACGCTTCGTGGTGCTTCAAATAAATTCGTTAGTATTTCTTCCTTTTTTTCAATTATTCTTATTTTTAATACCAAATTAACCTGATATGTTCAGAATATAGTTCAATCCTATGCCATTTATTAGTGCACAAAAAATTTTGATAGTGTTTTTTTTTTAAATTTTTTAATATTACAGGTTTTAATTTCTAGGTCAACCCCACGCTGTTAGGGTTGCGTCAATATCAGCGTCAGTTTTCAGTTTTTAGTGAGTGTTTCAAAAATTTTTAATAATGGTTGCTGTTCATTTGGAATATTTTAGTTATAATTTTAAGATCAACACTCCAACTGTATAGCACTATTTTTAGAGCTTCATCACCCTTTAAATAATGTCGTCAGTGCTTCCTTCAGTTTTGAGATATTCGTGTCATTCATTCAAAACTTTAAGTAGTGGCTTTTTGGTATTTGAAGTATCCAAGTTTGTTGTTTGATGGTCAACCTCCCGACTGTTTAGGGTAGCATCAGATTTAATGCGATTTTTATGATTTGTTGGGTTAGTTAGCCTTTTGGTGCTTCAAATAAATTCCTTTTTAAGATATTCAAGTCTTTTAACTTGAATTAAAGGGTTGCCAGAGTGGTTGCACTTGAATCAAGCGATAGTTTGTTTAATTAAATAATATGCTAATTATTTCTCTCTTTTTTAATATATCTAATAGAAACAACTGATTTGCAAGATATGTTCGTACGCAAATGTTTAGATTTAACGAAATTAAAACAGCCTCCATAAGCAAACAATCTCATCCCAGCTGCGAGACTTAACACCATCAAGCAAGAAGTAGACCGCGAACTGCTAAACCTTCAAAACAACAACGAAAATAATGAGGATCATGATGATCATGAGAATGAGAATCACGATAATAACGAGAATGGTGAACAGGACGGAAACGGTGGAAATGTGGGTGAGACGCCTGAAGTAGCAGAGCAATAGCTGAATGGTGAGGCATATAATTTAAATAGAGATAATGTGGACACCGAAGGATTAGTCGAAACACTTCTCTCAGATATGAGAAAGCTAATTATGGAGTACAACGGCACCGACCTATTAAGTAGATCACCATTACCTAGAGTGAACTCCTCAAAGAAACAAGGAATCGCCCTTACTATTATGAACAACCGAATTCTGCCAAACTATATCACCCAGGCGAACACGTTGGCCCACTTCCATATGTTAACCTACTGCGCTGGAAGAGCTATTGCCCGAATCCTGGGAACCAAAGTACGAACAATGGGAAGGGCGCAAACAGTGGACGAGTCAGAAACACCTCATTGAGAAAGAAGATTGAATGGTAGGATTGATGACATACGAAGAGATATAGGAAAGCTAAAAGAGTACATTGATGGGGTAAGGTCCCATGGGCTGCAAACTTGCGTTCGATCAATCATGACTCGATATCGAATCCATGCTCGTGATGATCCAGAAAACCAAACACACCAGCAATGTCTTGACACTTTAAAACCAAAATTATCTGTATTTTCAGGGCGTTTAAAGAATTACAAATCGAGTATTAAAAGAAAACGAGATATTGTCTTATTCCAACGATCAGAAAAAACATTCTACAGAGCGTTAAATACGAGGGCTAGAGAATCGAACAACAAATTTCCCAGCAGTGACGATGTTGAACAATTTTGGAGAGAACAGTTGGGAACACCGACCCAGTGCAACATTGAACCAGGCTGGATTGCGGGGGAGCGCCGGACCTCCCAGGAATACGACCAAATGCCTAACGAGCCGTTTACGACAGCAGAAGTGTCAAACGTCATCAGAGATATCCATAATTGGAAGGCACCTGGCCCAGATGGAATACAGAACTACTGGCTCAAGAAACTCCAATGTACCCACGAAAAATTAACAAATTTAATTAATGACGTAATCGCCAAACCTGAAATTATGCCACGCTCTCTATTTCGGGGTGCCACATACCTTCTATCAAAGGACCCCGAAAGCACGGATGATCCATGCAAGTACCAACCAATCACGTGTTTCCCAACGATGTATAAAGTGATATCAATCTGCTTAGCGCATCGGCTATATGCCCACTGTGAGCGACACAAGATCATAGCTGACCAATAGAAAAGATGCGCTAAGGGTTCAATGGGGAATGGAGAGAGTAAGAACGGTGCCAGTAGGTATAGATAGTATGTTCTACAACCTCCGCCGCGGAGGTGGTGCGCAGTAGGAAAAATCGACCATGTGGGCTACGCCATTTTTAAGGCGTGGCATCAGACATTTGACAAGTGACAGCTGACAGATGACAGCAGTTGACAAGTATCGCTCACGTGGGCTACGCCATATTTAAGGCGTGGCATCCGACAGATGACGTTTGTTAGTTTGGGGGGCGGCCGTTGGCAGTTAAAAGGCACGTTCGGAATCTCTCGGCCATCCTCGGAGATACCAAAATTAATAATAAAAGTCTTGGAGTCTTGCGGGGATCGAACCACGAACTTTCGGCATGCGAGACAAAGACGATACCGCTGAACCAACTGAACCTTGCAGATTTACTGTTTAAAAGTGTATATATGACGCAATAGGGGTTATGTTCATTTAATAATTCGGTCCAGGCTATGCTAATGCCGTTTTACTCTAGAGCACCACGTGACCTACTCCATCTACCCCGTATCTAGGGAGACGTCATCATCATGCCAAAGGGGCCTAACCACTACTAAGGCGGGTAGTTTTAGAGGTGAGTTTAGCCTAGCCTTATGAGACTCTATACTAACATACAACAATATTTACATCATATAGATAGCGGTCCAAAAATGTGTAGAAAATACATTAATTTCAATCCAAATAAAACGCCATTTTAAAATACACACCGTATACATTTACCCAATCGCTTAAAATAACATAAAATGCAGTTAACATAATCACAGTTATTTTTCCAATAGTATAAGTGTGGCCGCCGCATTTATTTAAGCAACAAAATAAAAATGTGTATCAAAACACGTGGTTCTAGTCAGTCTGTAAAAATCTAATTTGTTATAACCAAAAACGATGAATTTGCAAAACAAGCTTACATTGTATTAAAATGTAGATGCAAAGTTCTTATCAAATTATGTATTCAAGCAATTTCTTATCTACCAACCAAGCTAAAGATCAGACGTAATTTAAATAATATGACGACAATATGTTTTGAATAAATTATCTTTTGAATAAATAGTTCAAGATAAGCCTTGTTTACGAAAAATATGAATAAATTATCTCTCCTCTGCGTTAGCGAAGATTACGGCTAATAATACGAATAAATTATTCCTTCACCGCGCCAGCAAATGATACCAACCACACCCACAAATATTGCCGATCGAGATGGTATAAATTCGGAAAATTTATTAATGCGAAAATAATTCAGCTCAGTTCGCTCAACAGTTACGTTGTTGATTAAATTACAGCTCCAGACCTATTCAGCCTTACGTGATTTTGTGTTTTGTGTTTAATTTTTACAATCGGTAAGTAATAAATAAATAAATTATATCAACTAGGATTCAATCATGTAAAATAAGTTTCAGAATACCCCAAATTTATAAAAATCCATTTAATTTTTTTAGTTTGCTAAATATCGCTTTAAGAAGGAAAAGGGGGCTTATATATCTTTTGCCCTAGCGCTATTAAATACATGTATAAACCTTATTCAAATTTGATGTTAGATCATGCTTCAAATGGCACATCTCCTGAAAACACATGTTTTTGTCTAAGTAACGGCCCAAACGGCCTTAACCATGTTTTTTTTTTAAATATATATTTTCTGAAAGATCGATATCGATCGAGATGCCGAGGGCACTTTTGGCGCTATTTGCGCATATCTAACTCTTGTAGTTCTTGAGAAAAACCAATTCCGATCTACTACGCATCGAGTTATAGGGGCGCTACCTTAAAATCGCTCCAAATGTGTTGAGTTATACATCAAATGAAAGGGAATTTTACAGCGAACCAGAAAATCGATTCAAAAATTTTCATAAGGGAGCCACGGCACATCTAACAACCAGCAATATCACATCTTCTTTTTTCACATATGCGCAAGTCCGCGCACAAGATATTCCTTGGTAGGAAAACTGCCACCAGCGGCGTCGCATTTTTACGACTGGTTTATTTTACGTGCTATCGGAAACCATAGGCGTGTATTTGTCAAATAATTGACATAGTGAGAGACGAACGTTATTTATGATAATGTATAACTCAAAGAGTCATGGTGTTTGTGCAGTAAGAAGTTGCAGAAACCATAGACATTCTTCCAAGAAGAGTTTCTTGTATATCAAGTTATATATCAAATTATAGCGAATTTTACAACGAATTAAAAAATCTATTCGAAATTTTTATATCATTTATCATAAGGGAACCATAGTGCCCAAAAGGTGTTACCTTAAATCGCTTCAAAGTATATCAAGTTGTATATCAAATTATAGGGAATTTTACAATGAATTAAAAAATTGATTCGGAATTTTTATATCATTTATCATAAGGCAACTATAGTGCCCAAAAGGTTTTAACTTAAAATCGCTTCAAAATATATCAAGTTATATATCAAATTAAAGGGAATTTTACAACTAATCAGAAAATCTAAACATTTTTTGCTATAAAACTAGATATAAAAAGTTAGTGTCCAAAATACGTTAATTTAAAATCGTTTCAAAATATATCAAGTTATATATCAAATTAATGGGAATTTTACAACGAATTAAAAAATCGAATGAAACTTTTTGTATCATTTCATATTGTTTTGATTTTTCAGCAAATGTTCGTCTGCGGATTCTGTGCCCGTTCGTTCACCAGGAAGGATAACTTGAAACGCCATGGGGACTGTAGGCCTAAAACCTTGACCTGCAATCAATACGGTGGGATACTCAAGTCAGAGGCGGCCCTTCAGCGACATCTTGTGGACAAACACAGGGTCGCCAAACGAAAAGCCGACGCGCCAGCTGGAGTCCCATCGACCATTCTGCAACCCGAAGCTACATCTGAGATTCCATCGGCACCCATGTTTAACCAGGTTAGACTTGACCAAGACAATAGTGAGTTTTATTTTAGGTTATAATAATAATAATAATAATAATAATAATAATAATAATAATAATATTAATAATAATTTGCTTTACTAAATAATGTTTTTGTTCCAGTACCTTCAACTTCATCTACACGACGATGTGATAACTGTGATCTGGAGATCTCCATCACCCGACGGAGAGAACATCTTGAGGAGCTCCAGCACATCGTCAACACCTATGTAGCGCAGGAGGAAGCAATCGTGGTGGTTGAGACTGCATTCCGAGCCCGAGTTGCAACATACCGATTTCTGGAACATCTTAAAGGAAATTTCATCAAGCTGGTAGGAGCCCATCTCATCAGGTTTGGCCACATCAAAGTCGGTGTGGTGTTATTCGGGCGGTTCCTCCTGCAAACAAAGGAGTCAAGTCCTTCAACACCCAATTCTGATTGGTGAGCGAAGGGACAGACATGGAGGAGCTGTTCAGCCAGTCTCTAGCAATCATAGATAAAAAGGCATCAGAGTTCCAGGAAAAAGACAGTGGTATGTACTTTGTTCTTATACTACATGATTTTTATCTTGATTTTTAAAATAATGATTTTCGAGCATTGATTTGTTCTGTATTCTAAACAATATTTTTTCTTTTGTTATAGGCTGGACCCTCCAACAACTCCTTCATTTAGAAGTATGCATAAATAAGGTCAACCCATTGAAGGCATCGACATATATTCCGCTGCCAAAAGAAATAGAAACAAAGAAGGCTGTTCTCAACATTCTAAATCAAGACGAAAAATGTTTTATGTGGTCAGTCTTCCTTGCATCCAGTTGATTGGACACAAAACCCGCACCGTGTCAACCACTACACAAGTTTTGTCAATGAACTAGACTTTACAGGTATGGAATTTCCGATTAAACTGAAAGCAATTTCAAAGTTTGAAGAACTCAATGATATTTCCGTCAATGTATGTGGCTTGAAAATTGTAGAAATATCACTGAGGTTGTTGGCCCTTTATACTTTACTAGATCACGAAAAGCGAGGCATGTTAATTTACTAGTAATCAGTGACGACAGTGGAAAAAGCAATTACTGTTTAATAAGAAACATGTCTCGCTTAATATCAAGTCAACTTAGTAGACATACGGAAGCAAAATACTTGTGTGATGGGTGTTTAGTATATTTTTCACCTCAAGAAAAATTAACAGAGCATCAAAAATACGATTGCGGTCACGTTTTAGCAAAAGTCCCGACAACAAATTTAAAGAAAAATAAATATGGCGAAGAGATTCCTGAGAATATTTTTAAATTTACCGATTTTGAAATGAAATTAAAGGTACCTTTTCTTGTTTGCGCCGATTTCGAGACTATTTCTAAACTCCTCAATATAGGGAAAAATGAGGTGGATCCCGAAATTTCCTATACTGTGCGAACACATAAACATATCCCTTACTCTTTTGCCTACTATATTAAATGCGATTTCGACGATTTTCACTCTATATTCAAACATTTAGGGGGGAGGACGCACATAAAGTTTTTGTAAAGTGGTTAGAGACTGATTGCAAATCAATCTATAACCAGTTTTTAAAAAATATTATGCCAATGCTCCCTATGTGTATTGAAGAAGAGACTAAGGATTGCCACATTTATGTCATCAATAGGACTCATTCAAAAGAACCTGTTAATAAACATCAAGGAACTCGGATTGAGCGAACATCTCTTCAAATTGATGCAGAAAGCAGTACTTCTCGCAACAGCCCGTACCGTCCGAAAATTTGTAGGAAATTCGTAGATGCCACCAAGGACCCGATAACATGGAAAGGGTCCCCTCAAAATGTAATCCTTTTGGTATCCGGGATATCTGGTATAAGTGAATGTTCCCCTTAGAGGGAGTGCAAATGCCGTAAGGCTAAATCATAATAATAATGATAATAATATAATTTTTTATGAAAATTGGAACTGGTGTCATGAAAAGAAAACAAAACTGACATTGACTCTAAATGAAATTAAATACAAAATCAACGTGGGCACATGACACTGGCACTCGATTTCGGTTTCTGACGAAAAAAACACACACAGGAGTAAATAATAAAACATATTTTATTACATAAGACCTATTTACTGACATAACTACCCTTACTACCTTCGCTACTATTACTATTGCTACTTGCAGTTTCCTCTTCGGGAAATCTCAACTTATACTGTCTAACCTCTTTTGCATTCATGTTTCTCAATTCCAGAATGGAATCGGTCGGCCTATCGGGTTGATCCCAGTGCAAAACCAACGGAACCGTTTGATCCGCGGTGACGTCCCGAATCTTAAACGTATCCAACGGGCTGGAGAAATTCTTGTGGGGCGTGATCGTGAACTCGGCCTGATCGTCGAAAATGCACCACGGCAGCATAAAGCCTTGCGGGAAACATTCAAGGTAATACTTTATTATTCGGAAAATCACAGGCGTATCTGAAATTTCAAAATAATATCCTGTATTCTTATAAATCCATTATCCTTGGTATTATTAGCCCGTGCCAAATTGGATTTAAATTTCGGAAGACCATAAAATTCATATGGGAGCATGATTTTCAATTAGGTCCGGGTGATTTTATGGTTTCCGTAAAACAAACAAAAGTTAAGTTGGAAAGTAACTAAGTAAAATCTCTCCCCGTTGAAGATACAGGTAAAGACGTCAAAGTTCAAAGGTACGATGTGTGAACGTTGCTAAGTTGGAGAAAACTAAATGTATTAAATTAATTAAAGACAGAAAACTCAGTTTAAATCACAAAATCAAGAACTTTCAGTAGATATTCACTTTATAAATAACCAGCTTTGTAATATTAGTTGTATGTGTGACTGAACGAATGCTTGAAATTAGTCTAAGAATTGTATATGTATATTTCTATTTTTCGTATCAAATGCATGTGCATAATTATAATATTAAACCAACTTACCGATTTTCAATTTACAACGTATGTTTAAAACCCTCACCACCCTATCTTAATACAGTCCACTTTAATTGCTTGTAGTTAATTATACTGTTAATTGCTACTCTCACATTTGTGGTCAAGATAAGTTAAGAAAATTAATTTGTTTGTATCGACCAAAGTCGCTTACCAAAAAACCTTTCGAGTAGCTCATAAGTACTATCCGACAGGCACTTGTGAATCATCGTTCTTGTGCTGTTCCACAAACCATAGTTCCTACAAGGAACGTTTACAGTAATCGCGCGCGGACAATTCCAATTGAAACCTCTCTTGCACGTGCACGTCGTCTTCATATTCCGCGGAAGATCTACAGCGATTTCAGGTCTCTTTTTGTCCAAGGCCGAAACTAGATTGATCAGGACGCAGAAGTCGCCAATCTTGTCATTGCAGAAGTACAAGTAGAATCGCATGGGGCCTTGGGAGAGAAAACACGTAGCCAGAGTTATGGTGGCTTCACCTGTAAATTGTTTAAATTTTTTTTTTTATTTTTCTCTAGCGTATGTATATCTATTTAATTTTCAACTGGGAGAATGTGCTCGGAGAATTTATTTAAAAGCTGACAACGGCGCTTTTTTCTCCTAGGGACTCACTCTATATTATTTTATTCACCTTTCTCGACGAATTCGCACTCAGTTTTCAGCACGTCGATTTCTCTCGGTATGTTGCGACTTTTGAGCAACGAAACGGCGTGAAGGTCCTTATAGGACTTCGGCTCATCGAAGCAAATGAAAATTTTCGCCACATATTTTTTTCCGTACGGCGTTTTCAGTTGGATCTTCCTTCTGCAGTACTTGTACGTGTCGACTTGCAGTTTGATTTCGTCGGAAGAGGTCGTTTTCGGTACTCCTGTGATCGTGACCGCCATGCTCTTGGCGTACCGCTGTTCCCCTCCCTCGCCCGATAGTACCAGAATGGTGGAAGCCTGCAACAAAATTATGTTACACTCGTCGAAATACGAAGTGGGTAATGGATTTTCTCGTTTAATTTCTAAAATGGTAAAACAAAGAGTAATTAACTAATTTGCAAGCCCACGCGTTTCAAACAACGTACATTGTATAATATTATAGTAATAAGCATAAAGGTAGGATAACACAGCTTCAGGGAAAATTTAAGTTTGAAAATCAGTCTACGGTCCAGGGTAACGGGTAAGAGATAAGGGGTAAGGGAGAAGAGGAAAAGGGAAGGAGAATGGAGAAAGGGGGAACGGGAAAGGGGAAAGAGGATTGTGGAAAGGAGAAAGGGGAAAGGGGAAAGAGGATATGGGAAAGTGGAAATAGGAAGGGAAAGGAGAAATGGGAAAGGGGAAAAGGGGAAAGGGGAAAGGAGAAAGGGGAACGGAGAACGGGGAAAGACGAATGGGGAAAGGGGAAAAGGGATAAAGGAAAGGGAAAGGGGGAACGGGGGAAAGGGGAAGGGAGAAAGGAAGAAGGAAGAAGGAAGAAGGAAGAAGGAAGAAGGAAGAAGGA
>MU183351.1:50534-75233 GCA_016904865.1 Pissodes strobi
GAACCGTTGTGTCACTTAAAGCGGGTAGCTTTTTTGTGGACGCGACAGTTATTTTAAAAACGTTTCAATGGAAGTCAGCTTGAAGACGATGCTTTAAAAATTAGGTACCTACCTTTTCTAGCAGAAGTGGTAGGTCTCTTTCGTGTCACGAGTAGCTTAGGGGGTAGCGCGTTTATTTAAAGAATAATTTCTCAGAGAAGAGCCTCGTCGCGATTAGTACATTGACGGGGTCTCAATGCTTCCTTTAATCTACCACTGGATGTTCTACTCGTGAGGACACGCCTTGTTTAGCGTGCCGGGGGGTAACTGAGGTAGACCAGGATCGCGTTACGTGGGGTAAGAAGAGATGATAAAGTAAGCACGTTTAGTTTATAACAATAACAATGTATTAACGATAAAACTTTAACAATAATTATTGGTCAGAAAAAATTAGATTCTATTATAGCCGATTACTACGGTGCGCATGTTTTCTCGATTTGAGGTACTATTTATAGGTCTTTGTTTACTGTCTTATAATTTATAGTTTTTCTTAAGAGTTGGGTTTTATTTAAGAGCACTAAGAGATTTCACTAAACTTTTTAACTGACTATTTAGACACTTGTCTTTCTCAACACTCTGACAAAATTCTTGTCAAGACTTTACTATGGAGGTTGTGCAACCCCTGGTCCTAGCAGTCGTCAAGTGACTAACCGGTACCAGGTTTGGAAGGAAAGGACTAGAACCTAAAGCAGTCGTATGGCTAACTTTAGGAGCGAATAGAACCCAGAAGGCAGTCGTCAAGTGACTAACCTTGGGAGCTGGAGGTGAGACTAAAATCTGAAGAACGTATGGTTGGTTAGCGTATTTATATAAAACAAAGTGATGATCATTGCATGCATAAGGTTCAAAGTCGCTCCCGTTGATTGCTCGCGTTGTTTATAGTTTGCCTTTAATGTTTATATAACAATCTTCAAGTTCAAGTTCAAACTTGCGACAGGGTGATATTTTTTTAGTAGCTTATGCATTTTAGTAGATTACAGTATCAATAGGGGAACCTGAATATATTGCAGTGCAGCGCAACGAGCACGCGCAAGTTTCCAAGGAGATATTAAAATGCTATGCCAGTAGGGATAAAGAGAGTTCTACGCCAGCCTACTTCAAAGTTTATCGCAAGGCGCTGACAAAGGTTACGTCATTATTTCGCGTCTGATGCCCGCCATTCATCAAGTAAACCAACTAGGAACACCTAACGCCATGCCATGCCACGCTGCGCCTCGCGATCGTAGATTGTGAATATAATTATTTGTTCATTTAATTATATGCATCATATATATGTTGGTACACGCAGCATCACACCACACCACATTCTCTAACATGTGACGACTCTAAAGTCGATGATGTGCGTATTAAACCCCCCTCTTTCTTCTTAATAATCCCGGCAAGTCCAGTTCACCTAGTTTGTATGAGTGCATATCATCTGTATTGCTTATTTAGGATTACAGAAGTCAAAAATAAGATCGAGAAGACCAAAAAAATTTTCACTGAAACACGTGAAACTAGACACTGAGGGACAGTATAATCTGTACCATCCTATCCCGCATCTAATACAAAGAACATATCAGGTTCAGCCAATATATTTTTGCGCTTGACTTTACTATTATTGAACACGTTCTTCCAAAAATTTTGTTTCGTTAGAACGACATATTGTACACAACGTTGCTGACGCTTTTTTTTGGTTAATTCACAAATAAGTGCAAATATAAATAAGACACCCACGTTGCGTATCGCAAAGTGGCGTGTCATGACGTTGGGTGTTGCTGGTGGGCTGCGACCTTTACGGCATTTTAGGAGGCAGTACCAGTCATCCGTCAAACAAATTTGATATTTGTCAGTCAATATTTTCTATATGACATTATTGAAAATGTCATCTGTCAATTTTGATAATTAATTATATGTCCTATTTGAAGCTAAATATTATCGGAAACTAGCGCTAACGGCAGCACCATCTAATGCCATGAACCGTTAAGCCCTCAAAACGACTTGAAGGGAAATTTTTAATTTTATGATCAGCACCACTGATGGGAAAGAGACAAAGCGTAACAATGTGGCAGGATACAAGTATAGATCGATATGCACATTCTAAATTCATAGAACTACGGAGAATCTCGAGCGATTGCGATGCATATTGTTGGAGAAACACCCCAACAAGTTTATTAACTCGTCATTTTTCACCGAATAGTTTGGTGATAACACCCTGTATGAATGTAGTATGAATAAGCCATAATTAATCCATGAATATATTTATTTCACCCCAGTTAAACGGAAATTTGTGCATTTAAAGCAGCATATTTCAGTTCTCTAATGCCCCTTAGTACAAACCTGGATGGTCGATTCCATCAGGTAAAGCTAAATGTCATTTTGTCATTTCAATCGGGTGTAAGCGTTTTCAATTTAATATATACGTATCTCTGTCAGTGTTCAGGAAACAGCACGTGTCAAAGAAGGAAAGAAAGCCACGCTTATTTTCCCGCCAACCCCCACTTTTTATTTGGTCATGGCGCCTGAGGCGGCCGGCTCGAAGAAAGAAATTAATCTTATTATTAGTGCTCTGCTAACACTCAACGTCGTTCTCGTTAGATTGGTCCCGGCACCGCTCTCTAGCAAGTGCCTTATCACGCGAAAAGGTCCCATCCTTTTAGGCAAATTCTCCGATTATATGTACAAATATTAGAGAATATTTAGTGTAGGTACCTCTGTTATTACACTGTAAAATGGCGTCTGCAAATTTGCAGTAGAGAAAATCCATTTAAATCCCAGCTACATGAATCCAATGTGTAAAGTCTAAAATGCTTCGCTGAGTACGACAATATTGGAGAAACGAGAAAATCAAGGTATTTTGTAGAGGGAAAGGAAAGATTTTAAACTTTAAAGACAAAGTTCCATTTTTGAAGTAACAAATCAAGACTTTTTAGTAACTATTTTAATTAAGCATCCTTTTGTATTTAATTTTTATGTGAGTTTATGATTGAATGCATGGGAGTAGATTAGGAAATATTTAAAAATTGTACTTATATTTTTTACATCAATTGCAAATGTATACCTGCATTATTAAAGTACATCAACATACCTACCGAATTTCCATTCACATAATCTATGTTTAAAACCCCAACACCCTATTTTTATACAGTCTACTACTTTAATTGCTACTATTAGCAATTATATTATACTGTTAATTGCTACTTTCATCTTTGTGGTCAAAATAAGTTAAGAAAATTAATTGTTTTTACAGATGACATTATCCTTGTCTCCAAATTTAGATTAGAAGAACCTTTACCAGCGACTGAAACTTATCACCGTAGACAGTAGCAGATTACGATATTTAATCAAGATCAGAAGAAAGTTCGAACTTGGGACGATAGAAATTTGGTCCAGATCAATGCAGCAAAAACCCAAGCAGCCACGTTTACCAAGAAAGCCAATACGGCGGGCCCTGACATCAGTGACATCATTACCGTTCCTTGATCCTCGTCAATCGGACTACTGTGTGTCTCTGTCAACAGCAATATGTCCTGGCATGACCACGTTGCTAACATCTCAAAATCAACCTCGCAGAAGCTTGGTGCGTTATTTCGCAACAAAAAACTATATACACGGCAGTAGCTGCTCATGCTCTAAAAGCGAAAATAAGACCGGGCTTAGAATATTGCTCACACATCTAGGGTGCCGCACAAAAGCACACCCTAAAGCTGATGGATTCTATTCAGTGGAGAGCTCTGCGTATCGTCGGCGACCCGGAGTTGACGCTGGACCTGGATAGTCTGGAACACCGCAGACATGTGGCCGAGATATCCCTGTTATACAGATATTTTCACGGCAGATATTCCCAGGATTTGGCCCGCCTCATCCCGCCACCAGACAGTCGCGACAGACGACAAGAGCGCAACCTTTCGTTGTACAAC
Organism: Pissodes strobi; assembly: GCA_016904865.1. Classification (NCBI taxonomy): domain Eukaryota; kingdom Metazoa; phylum Arthropoda; class Insecta; order Coleoptera; family Curculionidae; genus Pissodes; species Pissodes strobi. Next base: position 54,473 of record MU183351.1, read on the forward strand.
TGGAAACACCTTGAACGTCGCTTTACAAGGACTCCTTGTCTGGAGCACTGCATCGTTGTGCAACTGTAGAACTCACTTCCAGGACATCTGTTTCCACCAAATTACAACCTACAGCTATTCAAGAACCGTATCAATCAACATCTCCGCATATATACCGCTCGTCGAGTGCCATAGGATCTCCCTTTAATGTGTGTGCCATTGCCATAAAAAAATTCTATTTAAAGTTAAAAGCGCAATTTTCGAAATAATGTATCGGCTGCGTGATCGCATACGACATGTAGGTACCTTTGCGCTATCATAGCATTTGAAAGTTAATTTTTAATTGTGGTATTGATTGATTGGGACTATATTGGTGAGATAGAGATAGACCATAATCATCGAGTAGAATATATAAGTATGCGATAAGAATCGGCTCATAACTTCATAGATATATTTTTTCCTCGGCCAATCCTTTCACGTGACATTGCGGCCATCATAGGCTTATTGTGCGTAGCCTTCCTTATTTGTATCCATTCACTTATACCAGTTCCATGTAACAACTTATACACGTTTACTGCCGATTGAGTTTTACCTTCCCGAATATAAGGTATCTCCTGCGATCTAGAGATTCGCATTGGGGGTTATGTGTTGCACAGTTTCCTTATCTATGCCGCGGGACCTGCAACCAAGGCTTCCCGTCAGCTCCATTTCATTCAGATGATTCTTGACAGCCAGATGTCCTGTTAGGATTCCCGTTCTTATTCTTAGTTGATTCCTGCTAAGGTTGAGCAGTTGTTTTGAGAATTTAGGACCAATACTCATTATAACATTCTTGCTTTGCTTGAGTTCCTGTTTGCTATGGACTATGTAAGTATTTTTGGTCTATAGCTATTTAACGCTTGCATTTCTACTACACCTACCCAAGAGAACAATATCCTTGTTCATAAGAAAGGAGATATTGCCAATTTTGCCAATTACTGGCTTATAAGCCTCCTATCGCATATCTACAAGCTACTCACGACGATCATTACACAACGACTGACATCATAGTTTAATTTCTATCAACCAAAGGAACAGGCAGGTTTCAGAATAGGCTACGGAACAAACGACCATTTGTTGGCCATAAAGGTTCTTACTGAGAAGTCCATAGCTTATCCTTATTTTCATTGATTTCCCAAAAGCGTTTGATTCCATTAATCAGAAGGCCATGCTGCAGGCAGTAGCAGAGTGATTGATTGATTGATTGATTATAGGTACATTTTACTCACTAAACATATTTAAAATGCAACATCATGTGCCAGGCTCCACCAGGATAAGGCAAATTTGTTATGAGACGAGGAGTTCGCCTAGGTGAGGATATTTCACCAAAACCTTTCGCTAGGCTGCAAGAATTTGCTTTCAAAAAATACAATTGGGATCGCAAGAAGAAGAATACCTTAACAACCTGTGATTCGCGGACGATATCATACTCATGGCGGATCGTCTTGATGATGCACAGCAAATGCTAGATGACGAATGATTCTACTAGACAAGTCGGACTAAACATCAATCTTTCACAATCCCAATTTATGACAAACCTAAAACCCAGCTCAGGGATATTGGCGGTAGGTGTCCTATTGGTACAGGTGTCATCTTATAAATATCTACGTCACGAGGTTAAGATTAGCAGAGATAACCAAACCCACGAAATATCCAGAAGAATAGGACTAATATGACAAAGAAGACCATTTTCAAGATACGGGTCGCCCAAAGATGGATGGAGCGGTCAATGCTGGGAATATCTTTAAGACATAGGATACCGAATATTGAAATACGATGCAGAACAAGAGTGGAAGATGCTGTCAACAAAATCACTAAACTTTAGTGGAACTGGGCGGGCCACGTTGCGAGATTAACAGACCATAGATGGACCAAAAAACCATTGGAATGGCGACCAAGAGCAAACGCCTACCGAAGCAGAGGTCGCCCTCCCTCGCGATGGACCGATGCTATAAGGAGCATACGCGGAAACTGGATGTAGGCGGCCAAAGATCGCGATAATTGGACTGCAATATGGGAGGCCTACGTCTAGCAGTGGACAAATAAATAAATATATGGTACTGTGCACTTTGGCACCTAATTGTTAATTGTTGTACAGAGGGGATAAATTGGAATCATTGGGGATAGATAAATAAAACATAATCATCTGGTAGAATGTACGACCATAATATGAAGAATACCATCAACACTTTATAGATATATACATATCATATATTCGCTCCATCTAATATTGCTCTACATTCTTGGCTCTTTTATTTATCTGTATTTTACATTATTTTAATTTTATTAAACTTTATTTTTATCTAATTTAACTTCATTTTGATCTTATTTGACTTGTTTTTTATTTTATTTGTCTTTATTTCACTTTATTGATGATGGCCCTCATTAACTATAACCTGGTCTAAATCTCTGAGGATGTTTTATATTTACTGAAACTTCATTTAAATTTTTGATGTAGGGTCATATCTACCTTATTAGACACTTTACGATATTATCCTTGAAGGTGATTATCATTCTCAGAAACCTTATCTAAATCCCAGAAGATAACCCACGCTGTTTGAATCCTTGAGGATGATCAGTATTAGCCAAAAACGAATCTAAATCCCCGAAGGCGACCCACATTGGCCGAAACCTTATCTAAATCCATGGCTCAGACTAGTCAAGACGAGATCTAAACTCTTGAAGATTCCTTGCAGTAGACAAATCCCTCTTTAAATCCCTGAAGATGATCAGCAACCCAAACCTGATCTAAACCCGTGAATATTATTCACTTTAGCCAAAACCTGGTCTAAGTTCTTGAAGCTTGGACGAAATACCTGGAGGTATCGAATACCTGCAGATAATCAGTATTAGTCCAAATCTGCCCAAAATCTTTGAAGATGTCTTACATTAAACAAAACCTTTGTCCGAATCCCTGAAAATGGTCAGCGTTAGTCGAAACCATTGACGATGACCCGCGTTAGCTGGAAACCTAAATCCTGAAGACACACATTACATTGGCCGAAACACTGTCTAAATCAATGAAGATAATTAGCATTAGCCGAAACCCGATCCAAATCCATGGACATGACCCACATCAGTAGCTCACGTGGCTGAAAATCGACAGATGACAGATGTCACAACATAAAAATGATGCAGTCTACGTAGATTAAAAATAGCAGATGAAAGATGCAATAATCTCACGGCACATATAACAACCAGCAATATCACATCTTCTTTTTTCGAATCTGCACAAGTCCGCGCGCAAAATAATCCTTGGTAGGAAATCCATCAAACTGCCGCCAGCGGCGTCGTGTTTTTACGTCTGGTTTATTTTATTGCTATTGGAGTTAAATCGAAACCATAGGCGTGTATTTGTCAAATATTTGACATTGTGAGAGGCGAACGTTGATTATGACATTGTGTAATGCAAAAAGCGATGGTGTTTAAGCAATAAGAACTTGTACAAACCAGAGATATTCTTCCAAGAAGAATTTCTTTCGATTTCCTGCTCATAGAACAAGGTATACATATATTTCATAAGCCATTGATAATACTTGAAATGTTATATTACGACTCTGTTAAAGGAAAATCATACTTATATATTTCAAATCCAGCCCTGACTTTTCCTACCCAACTGTCATTAGCAAGGTCAAATTTAATTTTTCACCTGACAGGTCGAGTAATATTGCTATTTGCCGTGATAATATGTTAAATATCCAACTTGACAAGTGACAGATGCTACGCCTTAAAAAGGAAATCGCTGACGTGGACAAAACTGACATATAACATATGAAAAATGTCATGGGCGGGGTTTTTTGTATGCTCGCGCAGAAAGTGGGTGAAGCTTATATAGATGCGTTCGCAGGTAGTGGGGGAGCCACAATCATCAGCGTCCGTATTTACATCATCTATCATTGAGTTTTGATAACTATCATCCGGAAGATCCATAAATTCTCGACTATTATCTGGTATTTCTCATATACGCTATTTCATAGGTGTCTGCTTTCCCATCAGACATATACAGAGTATTATTGAAAATCCAATAATAATAATAATAATATACAGAGAGTTATCGATATATTTAAATATCTGGTTTTATATTATGCATTCACATCAGATCTACATAGGCTAATATTGATGTTCTTGATCTAAAAGAAATATTCAGATACATCAAAAATGTGATTTAAGTCATGATTGTACACTAGACATATATACAGGACAGGAAAAACCTACCTTGTACATGTGGAAAAACAGATCGAGCCATTTTTGCTTGCTGAACCTGTAGTATGTATCCTCGGTGAAATCCTGATCGGGTTTCGTCGATTCCTTTTCCGCTATGTTATTTTTGAACTCGATGTATTCCGTGTACGCCAATAGATGTTCGGGTTTCAGACCTGGCACGTAAATTCTTTGACTCTTCAGAAACCTAATGGTGTCTCTGTAGGTTGTATAGTTATAAAGGGTTCTTTGCTGTAATTCTTGCGAAGGAACGACTCTAAAATTGCAAGGTGTTAGTGTCAAGATTTCAGATTGCCCCACCCTAGCTGGTGACGCCCTTGCTATATTCGTATATATTAAGTTTTCATCTAATTTGAATATTATAATATTACGTTTCCTCGCCAGCGAAGCAAACTTAGGTACCTCACCTATTTTCAATATATTTCAGAATAGAATTATCCATCAGATTAATTAGCAGCTGGACCAAAGGTAATTGAGGATGGGTTTTCTTCTTTAAACCTGTGGTTTTCTCTCCGTTGGCCATCTCAACTGGATACCTAAAAAACACATTGTTTGCAGATGAAACTAAATTTCATGTGCAGGGAAATTATGAAATTAATGTAAATAAACCGAAACATATAGAAGAATCAAGAGAAGGCAATGTTTTTATAGTTTGTGTGTTTCCCCGACGATTCCTATTTAGGATATAATTAATTAAATAGGCCACCTAGGCTAACGAATAAAATAACATCAGATATATACAGCTCGCACAACAAATGATCGCGTGTAGTGAGGTTGCAGCACGTATTGCGATATATCTAGGCCACACTTATGAGTGAATCCAATTGGTTTCAAAGTAGCACTACATAGGCGTAGATTAATTTATATTTAAATTCATATAATATTGCTAATCGTATAGGAGATAATGGCAAAATTCAATTGTTGCCCAAAGAAAAGTTGGTTTAGTGCAGCATGTCACAATCTATTTCATCCTAACTGCTGCTGGTCAAAAGAAGGGACTGGAGGGTAATTGGAGAAAATGTTATTCTTTGTTCCTTCACCTGTGCGAAAATAAGCAATGAAAATGGCACTTGTAACAGCAGTGCATCTATTGAAGTTGATGTTCTGTAGAAACTTCTAGTGAAGATAAGTATGTCCATGAAATGGGTAGGCAGAAAGAGATGATTAACGAATTAAAAAGTAAACTGAATACTTATGAAAATGCCGCAGATGTGGCTAGAGCTAAAACTGTAAATCAATCCATACAGAGTAATTTTATTGCCCAGTAGGATATCAAGGCAGGCGTCTTTAGTGATAGTTAATGAGTGTAGAATAGACGACTTGTGCAACAGGGTACGGAAGAGGATGTGTAATTTTGAGGAGGAAACATGTGACGCGGAAAAGGAAACTGCTGAAGATCTGTAGGGGAAATGTGGGGAACAATTAGCAATAAAAGCTTAACTGTTTACTATGAAGAGATTACGCAAATTTTACAGAAGCGAGAAACGAAAGCAAACATGTTATTGATGAAACTAAGAACAAACATAATCAAAGAACCAAAAATTTTTGAAATGCCTCTGTAGCTCCAGGAATTTCTGGTGTGCAGCAAAAGCAGTAATTAATAACTTTACAAAAACGTCTCTCCCACCTTTGATGGACAAACGCGGCGTCACGGCGACTACAGCAAAGAAAAAAAGCAAAAATGCTCGCCGAAATGGTGTCATTGCACTCTACCTTAAACGTCCCTCATGGCTAGGCTCTTTCTACCATATCCAACATCAACACTACCATGGCAAAAGTTAAGTTTCACCATCGTGACATTCGTAAAATCATCAGAGTTAGATATGCAAAAGACATCAGGGCCGGATGGAATACTTGCCATCGTGTTAAAGAACTGCGCCAACGCACTAAATATGTGCATTTTTTATAGACTTTTTTGTCTGTCTTACCGAAAAGGGATTTACCAATCTTCTTGGAAAGTCGCTTGAGTATAAACTGTTCCAAAGCAAGGCAAGAAAACGCCCTCAGGAACATGTAGTCAACCAGGAACTACTCAAGTACTTCGAGAACAATAGAATAATTAGCGATAACCAATACGGCTTCCGCAAACAAAAATCGACCGGAGATATATTGGCCTATATGAAGTAGGGCAATTGAGAACTACGGAAAATCTCTAGCGATTGCGCTGGATATTTCGAAAGCATTTCACAGAGTCTGGCATGAAGAATTGCTCAAAAAACTGGCAGTGCCTCTCTGTAACTGGCGTGCCAGTTTACTTAAGAACCGATCTCTGCACGTTGCAGTTGATGGACACATCTCAGATACATTCACCATTAATGCGGGAGTACCTCAGGGCGCATTACTTTCACCAATTCTATTCCTCATCTATATTAATGAACTGCTGACCGAAATCAATTAATCTGTTTGCAGTTTTGCAGATGACAGTACCCTTGTCTCCCAATTTAAGTCCGACAAATCTATATCAGCGACTGAGACTTATCACCGCAGACAGGAGCAGATTACATAAATTAATCAAGATCTGGAGAACGTTGGAACCTAGGGTGACAGGAATTTGGTCCTGTTCAATGCAACAAAAAACGTTTACCAATAGAACCAATACAGCGGGCCCTGATATCATTATGGCAGGATCGACCATTCTTTCATCCTCGTCGATCGGACTACTGGGTGTATCGGTCAATATCAACATGTCCTGGCATGACCACGTTGCTAAAATCAGCTTCGCCGAAGCTTGGTGCGCTTTTTGGCCTCAAAAAGCTGTATACACTCTTGCTCTACAAAGCGCAAATAAGACCATGATTAGAGTAATGCTCACACATCTAAAGTGCCGCATCTAAACACAACCTAAAACTGCTGGACTCCATCCAGAAGAGAGCTGTGCGTCTCGTGGGCAACTCAGAGTTGACCCGGGATTTGGATAGTCTGGAACACCGCAGACATGTGGCCGAGATATCTCTGTTTTACAGATATTTTCACGGCAGATGTTCCCAGGATTTAGCCCGCATCATTCCGCTCCCAGCAACGCCTGTCCGACAGTCGCGACAGACAGCAAAAGCGCACCCCTTCGTTGGACAATTGGAATCACCTAGAACGCCGCTCTACAAGAACTCCTTGGTCTGGCGCACTGTATTACTCCCAGGACATCTGTTTCCGCCTAATTGTAACCTACAACTATTCAAGAACCGTGTCAACCAACATCTTCGCGTTTACACCACTCATCGAGTGCCATAGGATCTCCCTTTAGTGTGTTGTGTGTACCACTGCGATAAAAAAATGCCATGACAGGAGGAAATCCTAGAAGAAAAATTATTAAGTAATATTGACAAGAAAAGCGGCCTTAAAAATTAAAAAAAAAACTGTTTGATTTAAACAAAAATATGATCTCCTCAATAATGACATTTGAAGCTGATATTTAGGCTTACTTCAACGAAATTGGAAAACTGAAGCATGAACTTAAGATGCAACACCCTCCCGTAATATTGTTTTTTTTTTGTGTTTTATGGCTCTGGTTAAAACCAACTGATACAGTATCTCTCCTTATTCATGATGACAGCAATCGACCAAAAATTTATCGAGATTGAACAGTAATATGACTTATATAAACTACAATATACCTAATATTATGTCTTGTATAAACTACAATATACCTAATTATCTAATTTCTAATACATACTCTTTTTGCCTTTTTTCTGCCTTTTTTTTGTTTTTTCTTTTTGTTTGTTTTTTCTTTTCTATTTTTTTACCACTTTTTTATTATTGTTTTATATATGCTTTCATTATTTTAGTTTTCGAAAGTTTTATGTTTTTATTTATTTGTTTTTATATATATATATATTTTTTTGTTTTTTTTTCATAAATCAATTTTGACATCCAATATATAGGGCACTGTATATACTTATGTTATTTGTCATAATAAGAGATTTTAGGTTGAATGGAAGAACAGCATCATTCAAACTATTGTACAATAAATATAGGCTCTGTGCATGAAACAAGCATCCCAAGATACTGTGCTCCAAATCCCCGGCATCTCCACATTCGCAATTCTCACCCTCCTGTAAACCTATTTTCTTTTTATACTTAGGACATAATGCATGACCACAACGAATCCGGGAGATAGTTCTTATAAAACTTCGGTTTGATATTCCACCAAACCAAGCCTTTTTATGAATTTTTGGAAACATGTTTTTGTATACGTATCCTTTGTTAGTAAGGTTAAAGTTCTCCTGCCAATTTTGTTATAACTGTGATTTTGATAGATTAAAATAATCAGAGTATGGTATTTTATAATTTGCTTCAAAACATGGGAGGTTTGTCGCATCTTTAGCTAGTTTATCTACAATTTTGTTATCTGTTATACCAATATGAGCCTTGATCCAAACAAGATGTATAGTTTTTTCAAATCGTTTTCCGTTTTAATATTGTACAGGTATCAATTATTTTTTTAATAATATAATTGGCTGGAATTTTAGAGCTACAATTGGCAATGGCCTGTAAGGCACTTTTACTATCAGTAAATATGGTACAGTGGGTATTTCCTTCATATTCTATACAGTGTAACAGACCTTCCCAAATAGCCCATAATTCTGCAGAGAACATTGTTGATCCGTTCAACAGCCTAAACTGTTTGGAAATGTCTTTATTTTTTTGGAGAAAAGCACACCCTGTTCCCCTCCATAACTGATCCATCGGTAAATATATGCTCCGAATTTTTATGTATATTATTTAAATCTTTAAGAAAAAGGTATTTTTTAATTACTGGTTCTTCACTATTATAGTGCTTAATTGTTATTTTGGGTAAATCAAAAAGAAAATTTTCAAACAGCTGAAAGTATGGTGCTATGTCCGAAGAATAAATATTTTCTTTATTATGGGCTATCCAAGAATAGCTGTTTACAAGTAGGGGCGATTTTTATGTTTCCAATAAGGGTGGGTAAAATTTAACACTGTTAGTTGATGAATTTTTCCTATTAAGTCGCTATTCTTCGAAATAAGTTTCAAGAGGACCTTGTTAGCTAAATGGTCTCTTCGTAGTGCTAGAGGCGGTTCTCCAGTTTCTGCTTCCATCACTGCAATGGGAGTGCTTTTAAGGTATCCTACACAATGTCTTAAACATTTGTTTTTGACTTGTTCAATTTTATTAAGGTGAGTATCAGGGGCTGAACCATACAATTGGCTTGCGTAGTCCAAGATTGATCTAACATACGCTTTGTAAAACATTAAAGATATGTTTGGATCAGCTCCCCATTTCTTGTGATTAAATACCCTTAAAATGTTAATTCCGTTTTCAGCTCGCTTGATAAGATAATTAATGTGGTCTTTCCATAACAGCTTTTTATCAAGGAGAACTCCAAGATATTTGACACTACTTTTATATGAAATCTGATGACCTGACATTTCTATTACATTGGGTAGGTTCGCTCTTTTCCTTGTAAATGTGCATAACGATGTTTTTTCCAGGGAGATGCTTAAACCATTTGTATTTAAACCACTCTAGGGTTTTTGTAAACTTATCTTCTATTTTATTTTTACAATCTTCTATTGACTTGTCATCTGAAAAAATACAGACATCATCTGCAAATTGAAGAATTTTCACACTGTTATCAAAAATATTTTCGAGGTCATAAGTATAAATTATGTATAAAATGGGACTAAGTATTCCTCCTTGCGGTAAGCCAACTTGAGCAAGTCTTGGCTCTGTTAGACCGTCAGTTGTTCTTATGAAAACCGAGCAACTGCTAAATAGTGAAAAAATATTGTGAACTAGTCTTTCAGGAAACCCAATCTGTAACATTTTTTTAACGAGAATGCCGTATTTAACATTATCATAGGCTCCCTGTATGTATGAAAATAATACTAAAGTGCTTCGGTTTTCGGTAAGTCCTAGTTGAATTTCTGTGACCATGTAAGTTATTGCTTCCATGGCAGAGTTCTCTCTTCTAAACCCTTTTTGACTAGCAGGCATTTTTTTATTTGATTCCATCCAGAACTCAATCCTATTTTTTAGCATTCTTTCATATGTTTTTAATATGCAAGAAGCAAGGGTAATTGGTCGATAAGAGTTAGATTGGTATTTCGGTTTTCCAGGTTTTCAAAATTGGGATTAGGATATATTCCTTCCAGTCCGAAGGAATAGGCATGTTTCCTTATAATATTTTATTAAAAATGCCAAAGTTTGATAACATGGAGTATTGTATGTCATTATTGTTATTTTTTAAAGCTTTATTCAATTCCTCCATCTTAAAAGGGTTGCATAAATAATGATCATCTGATTCCGTATTTTCCTTCGAAATTGGATATTTATTCGTCACATAGTGAGGTGTTAATTGCATGTGAAAGTTTTCTATCCATGGGTCTTCTAGGCTTATGGGTATTACATTTTCTTTTTTCCGATCTTTAAAACTATTTACTTTTTTCCAAACCTCTTTACTTGGAGTGTTACTATTTAAAGATGAGCAGTAATTTCGCCAATTTTTTCTTTTTTCTTCTTTAATAATTTTTTTTTGCTAGGGCATCAGCTTTTTTTTAGTTTAATAAATTATTTAGGTTAGGATTTTGTTTATAAATATACAAAATTTTTCTTTTCTAATTGCTGCTATTTCGTCGCATTTTTTATTCCACCAAAACTTACCCTTCCATTCTTTATTGTTATTAAATTTAGGAATACTGTTTTCAAGAACAGTATTTAATGTTTTTGTAAAGCCATTATATTCGATATTATCTTGAGGCATGCGATATAAAATAGATCCCAATTGGCTTTCTTCGTATTCCATTTTTTTTGTATTTTTACTTAAGATATGTTTTGGTGAAATATTACATGTCATTTTTATCGGTGTATGGTCCGAACCAAAGATGGCTGAAAACATGGGGATGTTAGGGACAAATCTATTGCGGAGTTTACGCCCCCCGATGGGCTAAATCGCGTATGAGATCCATGGTTTAGAAAAATTATATTACTTAAATCTATTGCATTCAACAAGGTTTTACCGTAAATATCATTGTCCATACATCCTCATGCTAAATGATCAGCGTTAAAAGACCCTCCAATTAAAAAAGGTCTTTTAATACTCGTAAAAAACGATGACTAAGTCTGGATACTTATTTTTGTTTGAGGTTTTATATAAATTGACAGAAGAGTTAAATCTGAGCTACTTTGCATTTTTATTTTTACACCTACATAATAGTATATTATTGTATACAGGCCCCATATTCTCAGTAAATTTTATGTTTGATTTAATCAATATTGCAACTCCTTCCTTGCCATCCTGACGATCATTACGAACTACATTATAACCAGAAAAGGAGACATACTTGCCTGGCTTAAACCAAGTCTCAGATAAAAGGGCAATGTGAGTATTACTTTGGGGTTTATTTATTATTTTCTTTTAATTTTATGTCAATAAGATTAGCCAGTTCTAATTTATTTATATTATATAATTGATTTTCTTTTAACACATCTATTATTGTAATTACTATCTCCACTGTGATATTCACATTGGTTAGATCTATCTATATGATCCTGACCTATTTCAGAAGTGTCATGACGAGCTACGCCGGCTTGGTACACTTGGCCATTTAAAATAGAGCCTGAGCTCTGAGAAAAATTGAATTTGGATAGTATTTTGTTATGTTCTTGTAGAATTGGATTGGGAGAACTAGGTCGAGCTCTTTCGGGAGCTACTTTTTGCTGAGTAAAATAATTAGATTTTTGTTGGTTAGGAGCGTTTTTGACCATGTATATAGTTATTTGTAATTATTTTATCCAATTCACTCAAGGCTACTTCGGTACTACTGTTTTTTGATAATGTATTTGCATAGCTTTCCTTCGGAAAATGTTTTTCCGCGTCCATATAGGACATATTTTGCTCCGCCATAGCTTTTTTTATTTGTTTTTGTCTCGAGAATTCAGAACACATTTTAGTCTGATTTGCATAATGCTTTTTTTCGCAGTAAAAACAATTAATCTCTTTTTCTTCCTTACAGTTATCAAGAATGTGATCCCCTTATGTTTTGCTTTTGCATTGTTTGCTTGAATGGCCGTATCTTAAAATTACTTTTTGTATAAATGGCGATACCTGTGACCTAACGTGGCCGATTGCTACGTGTTTTGGAAAATTTTGGCATCTAAAAGAAACTATAACCGACTTAGTGTTGATAAGTTTTTTTTCTTTTGTTTCTCTATCAATAACATTTTTTTAAATTCTATTTACTGCTTGAACTTCGAATTTGCAATGATAATCAAACATTTTTATAGTAAACTATCAACAAATTTTAGTATAAAAGAACGTGCAAACCGAGTAAACCCCGTTTGCTAAGGTTTCCAAGCTGGGAGGGTTAATTTCATTTTTATATTCTTCAATTTTGTATTTCAACTCTTCCTTATACGCTTCTCTATTATCCTTCAATTTATTTAAGTCTATCTGTCTTGGTCTTTTCTCTTGTCTAGGAAGGTGTTGAAGGCGTTGGTCTATTTTGATTTTAGCTCTTACTAATCGATTAGTAAGAGCTGCCTTTGCTACCGACCAGAAATTCTTGGAGTATATTCCTGATCCTTTGATTGCGTTTTTCCTTAGTTTCGCCAATCACACGTTTGCATTCGTTTCGCGCTTCGGCATAATAATTGCGATTTTCAGCGGTCTAATTTTGCTGCCAGTATTTATGTCAAACCAGGGCTTTCCTTTTGACTATAACTGGATGGAACTCGGAATGTATGCTTCCATTCCTGAGGAGATTACTTGCCTAATCTCTTCGCAGCAGACTGACGGGTCGTCAATGCCAAAGCAGACGTCGAGCCAAGGAAAATCTAGGTAGAACTCTTTTAGATCGTCTCAGCATAACTGCAATGCCAGATTTTTGGAAGCAATGGCGGATCTTTTGGTACGAGTGGCAGCTTAAAGACCGTTGTAATAAGTTTGTGGTCGTAGGTACCTAATGGTGGACCAACTGTAATTATATACTGATCCGGATGTGGTTAGAAAAAGATCCAGAAGGGCAGGAAATTCGCCCCTCTCTAAGATGCGAGTTGGCATGTCTACAAGGTGAGTAAGTCCGCAGCTGATGGCAAATGGTTCAGCTTCTCTATTTTCGTTGTCGGTCTTATTGCGAGGTTTGAGCCAGTTGGTGTTGTGGGCATTGAAATCTCCCAGTGCGATTATTTCTGAATTGAGGTGATCAACCTGTATTGATTCAAAAGTAGTAGCTAGTGTTGTAAAAAAGTGTTGGTAGGCTCTATCGCTCGGAGAGCCATAGTGACATCATATGAACTTGGTTAATCCCTTGGCGGTGAACTTGAGCTCCGTGACGTCAAGGTTGTTCGGTTTGAGTGTTTCCTCGCGGTGACACGAAAGGTCGTTTCGGACAAGAATGCATATTACGAACTTATGTCTAAATCGGGAGTGTAAATCGTAACCAGGGTAGAGGTAGTTTACTGTTGTTGTTGTAGAACGTTCTGGTGTTTCTGTAAGGGCTACTATCTACTACGTGTGGTCTTTTTGCTTGTAGATGTTGGGGCACCGAATTACTGTTTGTATTTACGCCTCTTATGTTGCAGAAATCTATTCTAAATTAATCAGGGCATATCTAAACAAATTAAACGGAAACAAAGCTATTGTCCGGATGGGTTACCTGTGCATATTGTTAAGGGTTTGCCTATGCGTATAGCCTTAGTCTTAAAACATCGACTTACCTTACCCCGCAGATTGGCGTATTAGTAAAGTTCTACCGACTTTTGAAGATGGAGTAAGACATAAAGTTACCAACTATCGGCCCATTACTATAGTAAATGCCATTATCTAATGTATTTGAACTAGTTCATTTTATTAGAATCTATGAGGAGGTAAAACATAATATTTCACCAACACCAACATGGATTTTTACCGAATAAATCTGCTCTAAGTAATTTACCAACTTTCTCACAATTCATTCATAATTCTTCTAATAATAAAACACAAGTTGAAGTTATCTACACTGATATGGAAATGGCGTTTGATAGGGTTAAGCATAGTATCATAATTGATTCACTACTAAGAATAGATGCAATAAAAATTTGGTAAACTTAATAGCTACATATTTGACAGACAGAAGGCAGGGTCTTCTTCTTCTTTGTCAGCCCGTATCCATCCATTGTCGGATATAGGCCTCTTTCAGGTTTTTCCATATCCCGCGATCTCTCGCTAATCTCATCAATTGTCCCCCTGTTACCGTTCTGACATCGTCTATCCATCTCTTGTTCGGTCGTCCCACATTTCTTGTTGTTCCTCTTGGTCTCCAGGGTGTTGTTCTTTGGGTTCATCTATCTGGATCCTGTCTCGCCACATGTCCGATCCATTGCCACTTCAGGCTTGCTACCCTTTTCACCACATCCGTCACTTTGGTTCTATCATGTATCTGTTCATTTCGTATTTTGTCCCCTAAGGTGACTCCCAGCATTATTCTCTCCATGGCTCTCTGTGCGACTTTCAGTTGTTCAGCTGCTCTTCGGGTTATTGCCATAGTTTCCAAGCCGTAGGTGAGAACCGGCAAAATACATCTGTCGTAGGCTTTCTTCTTTAGTTTTATGGGTACCTTTTTTTCTTTAAAAATAAAGTTCATTTTTCCGAATGCCACCTATTGCCGTTTTTCATCTGTTGGAGTGCGTATTTAATTTCTGATGGTGATATTCCGGCATGGCTTCTGAGCTTATGTTTGTAATGAGTTTAGGTGGTCCATTTGGGCTGATATAGTTGTTTGGTAAAGCTGTTCGTAGAATATTTGTATTTCCCTTCAGAAAGCAGAATGTGGAGATAAAAGGGGCAAAGCCAAATATATATAAATGTGCATCAGTGGAACCCCAGAGGTCTCATTTAAGTCATCTCCTGTTTTTAGTAGCAGCTAATATGTCAAGCATCCAAATGCATTGTTCTTTGTTGATGACTTCAAGCTGTTTGTGGAGAATGCGACAAAGGATGATTGGACCTGTATAATGTGGTTGACTGTTGTATGGCAAATTGTTTAATACAAAAAAAATGCACAGGAATGTCTTTTACCCTTAATAGAAACATAATGAGCAATTAATATAATATCAATGCATTGGCTCTGCAACAAGCTTCTGCACAAAAAGATTTGAGAATTACATTTGCTGGCTCTTTGAATTTTACAGAGCATATCACAACCAAAATTAATGAGGCTCACAAAATAGTGGGTTTCATCGTCGGATCAACTAAACATTCCGGTGTTGACGTTTGCCTAAGACCATTTGGTGGTCTTGTGTTACTCAAATTGGAGTACGGAAGCTTAATATGGTCTTCCCAATATGATGTTTGGAGTTGGAGTGTGTAGCGAGTGCAGCGTAAGTTTTTAAAATATTTGTTCTTTTCAGCTATAGCTAGCAGCTAACTCTTTCAATGCTACTGATTGGACGGCCTCGTCATATCAGTTGCTAGGTAACGGCAGTCTGCGCCAAACATACGCCAGTGACGATCTCGTGCTATCTCTATCATTCGTTCGTGTGAATTCAGCATAACTAAATAAACATTACTGATTTGTTTTAGATTTATTTTTTTTAATCACACTTTGCTTAAAACTGAGGCTGAAAATTACTATCTAAAAATGCATCAGTTCGTTTAATCATGAGGAGCAATGTATGCTCCTCATGAGGCTTAATTTTTTAATTTTTTTGGCGTGATTTAAATTGTACGAAAATAATTCCTATTCACTTAAACATGTTAACCATAGTCGCAACCAGACATTATGATTTGACATATATCTATTATAACCCCTAAGCCAAAGCCGTAGTAAAAACTATCACTTAATAAACTAATATTGATTATACCTGGCTATATCATCCGGAATCCGGTAATAATTCCGGTAAAAATATCCCTGCGAGTACAGCCATCTCTCTAGTATCGGCACGAGCGTGCGTAGTAAATTTGCGTAATCTGAATCGTCACTTTCGGCGGGAAAAAGAGGGTAGGTAGACTGGCCGACAATTGAAGGTTCCGACATGAAGTTTATCAACAGCGACGTGTCTCCGCAAGCGTAGATTTCTACGCTAGTGCTGGAAGGGCACGGACAAGAAAACGTTACTTCGCTCTCGATGATGCATTCTGAAATTGAAAAACAATTAGTTTTGTTGTTTCTTCATAAAAACTTAATTAACCGATTTAAAAATCTTCCAAAAGTTAAAAACAACTTTTTAAAAATACAAATAATTTTAACTTACGTAGGAAAGGGAGTGGGAAAGAAGAAAATATAGACGTAACCTATAAGTACAAATATCGGACATTTTACAAATTTAAGACTTATAAAAACTTATGAAATGGTAAAAAATAAAAATAAATCTAGGGATTTTGTTGCTTTCTTCTATTTTTTTAATGAACCATATTTGATATAAAAGCTCATTTTTATACCCACGTTTTTCCCTTGTTTTTCTACTATTTTCATATTTGTGTCTTGTAAATTTCTTTAAAAAACAACTTTTTTTCGCGAACTTAACTTTATAGTGCATCATACCAAATTTGGCTTCCTTAAAAGCTACCATCATCAAAACAGTACGAAATACCAAAACAGGGATATCTATTTGTCCTATTTTTTATTGCCATTCTTGAAAATTGAAGATTTTTGGGTTTTTCATATTCCGACTTCCAGATTTGGTCTAGTGCGTTACTTTTTTGGTCTTATTTTTGTTAATTCTTTTTTTGCGGGGGGAGTTTTTTTTAGGGGAGCCAGATTTTTGTGTGATGCCTCTAAAATACTACTGTTTTTTTTTCTTTTCTTTTGCTATTTTCCTGTTGTTTTGCTCCTTTTGCTAAATTAACTCTTTGAGGAGTTAGATTTGGATGGTGCTTTACTTTTATGCAAACTATTGTTTGTCCTATTTTCTTTTTGTCTATAACATTCTAGATACTATTTTTCTTCTTTTTTACTATTTCCAGTTATTTTACTCCTATTGCTGAATTAACTCTTTGAGGCGTCAGATTTGGCCTGGTGCGTCATTTCAATATTAATTATTGTTTGTCCTATTTTGCATATTTTTTAGAGATTCAGAATTGGTCTAATATATAACCTTTTACTCCTGTTCTTATATTTTAATATTCACCTGCTTTTTGCTTTGTACCCACTACTGTTTGTCCTGCTTTGTTGACTGTTTTCATGATGTTTCTTGGTGAGGTGGTTCATTATAGACTCAGTTTCGTCTGGCGCGTCATTTTAATATTAATTGTTTTTGGTCCTCTGTGTAGGATGTTTTTCATCTTTCTTTCTTGTTGTGATGGTGCTTTAAGGAGCCGAATATGGTTTGATACGTTACTCTTTTTCTCATTACTGTTTTTCTTTTTTTGCCGTTTTCCTGTTTTGTTTTGCTCTTTCTACTGGTGTAATGCTCTGGCGCGTCAACTTTGATCTAATGGTGCGTTTTACTCATTACTGTTTTTATTTGTTTTTTGTCGTTTTCCCGTTTTGTGCACTGTTTTTTTTCTAGATTTGATCGAATATATCAAGCTTTGTTTTTGCTGCATTTTAAGTTTATTTTGTTGAGTGGTTCTTTAGCGAGGGCGTTACACATAATAACACTAATGTTTTCTTCGTTTTGTTCGTTTATTTGCTGTTTTTGCACAGGTAGTTCTTTGCAGAGCCAGATTTAATTTGGTGCGTCACTCTTACATCTACTATTATTTTTTAAGTTTTTTCCTGTTCTCTTCTATTTTTTCTGAGGAAGTTCCTTGAACAGCCAGATTTAGTTTTCTATCAACTGATACTTTGCTTGTGTTTGCTATAATCTTCTTTTTCATGTATTTGCTGTTTTTACTGAGGTAAGCCTT
The DNA here is from genome assembly GCA_016904865.1 of Pissodes strobi. NCBI lineage: Eukaryota > Metazoa > Arthropoda > Insecta > Coleoptera > Curculionidae > Pissodes > Pissodes strobi. The sequence continues at coordinate 72,502 of MU183351.1, forward strand.
AGAAGAGTCAGATTTGTTCTGCTGCTTACTTTATACGAATCACTGTTTGTACTGTTTTTTCAATGTTTTTGCTGAGGTAGTTTGTTGGCAAACCAGTTTCAGCCTGGTGCGTTTCTTTTATCCAAAGTCCTGTTTTTTTTTGTTTTTTTCTACTTTCTACTTGAAAGAAGAGCCCGCGTAATAAGTTTTGAATAAGAAAAAAGACGCAAACATATAAAAAAATTGAAGCCAGCAAAAAAACAAGGAAAACCGAAGTGGGTATATAATTACGCATCAGACCAATACATGGTTCTCTAAACAGCCACGATCATCAAAAAAAAAAACAGAAGAAGGCAAGGATATCAGCATAAAACAGGAAAAGGTAGTATCTGCTTTTTCTATTTTCTCTTGTCATTTTTGCAGATTGTAGTATTTTGCGTTTTCTATATCCCTACTAACATTTTTCCTGATTGTGCTGTTTTTACTGAATTCATAGTTGGTTTAGTGCGTTACCTTTAAACCAACTATTGTAGGTCTTCCTTTTGCTAATTCTTTTTTGCTGTGGGTGGTTTTATAGGGGACTCTGATTTGGTCTGATGCCTATGGCATACTACTGTTTCTCTGCTTTTTTTCTATTTTCTTGTTATTTTGCTTTGCTAAATTATCTTTTTGAGGAGCTGGTATGGTGCATTACTTTTATTCTAACTATTGTTTGCGTTATTTTGTTATATTTTCTTTTTGCTGGGGCGATTTTTTAGTCATCTAGATTTGGTCTGATGCATTACCTACGACAGAACCTACTACATTCTACTGATTTTTTTTGCTAGTTTTCTTTTATTTTGCTTCTTTTGCTAAATTAGCTCTTTAAGGGATCAGATTTGGTCTGATGCATTATTACTAACTAATGTTTGACCTATTTTGTCACATTTTGTAGGGCCTCAGATTTGGTCTGATACATTACCCTTATATGTACCTCTGTTCTTCTTACGTTTTATTGTTTTCCTGCTTTTTGCAGTTTTTGCTTTATATCTACCACTGTTTGTTCTGATTTTTTGACTATTTTCATGGTGTTTCTTGGTGAGGTAGCTCATTACAGAACCAGTTTTCGTCTGTCGCGCTATCTTCATATAAATTACTTTTTGTTCGGTATGTTGGCTGTTTTTCATGCTTTTTTCTTGCTGTAGTGGTGTTTTAAAGGGCCGAATTTGGCTTGGTGCGTTACTCTTTTTCTCATTACTCTTTCTCTATTTTTTTTTGTCGTTTGTCTGTTTTTTTTTTGCAGTTTCTGTTAGGATAACCCTCTGGCGCTTAAGGTTTGATCTAGTGGTGCGTTACCCTTATATTCATTACTGTTTTTTGTTTTCGGTCGATTTTCCGTTGTTTTTGTTTTGTTTTCACCATATGGTAATTCTCTGGCAAGCCAGATTTGATCGAATATACCAAATATTGTTTGTCTTGTTGGTGCTATCTTTTAATTTTTTTGGAGCACATAATACTACTACTGTTTTCATTGTTTTGTTCATTATTTTGCTGTTTTTGCTGGGTTAATTCTTTAATGAGCCATGTTTAATCTGGTGCGTTGTTCTTAGATCTACTATTATTTTGCATGCGTTTTCCTTGTATTTTTTCTGAGGTAGCTCTTTGAGAAGCTAGATTTAGCCTGAAGCATCACGTTTGCATCTACTACTGCTTTTCTAGTTTTTGCTGCAGCCTTATGATTGATGCCTTGGCTGTTTTTACTGAGGTAAGCTTTTGAAAGTGCCAGTTTTGTTCTGTTACTTACTTTTATACGAACCATTGTTTGCTCTGATTTTTGCAGTGTTTTTGCTGAGCTGGCTCATTGAAAACCCCGGTGCGTTACCTTTATCCCAATTACTATTTTTAAGCCAGCGAATTAAGTTTTTAAAAACAGCAAAAAACAAGGAAAACCGAAGTGGGTTACGCACCAGATCAAATCTGGTTCTGTAAACAGCCACCCATCATCAAAATAGCAAAAGTAAGAACATCAGCATGAAACAGGAAGAAAAGAAGCAATTGCCTTTTCTATTTTACTTGTAATTTTTGAAGATTGTAGTATTTTGTGGTTTTGTATATTCCTACTAGCATTTTTCCTGCTTTTCGCTGTGTATTTGTCGGTTTCTGAGTCGGTGCATTACTTTATTATCAACTATCGTTGCACTCGTGTTTTTTTCTATTTTTCAGGGTTCTGTAAAGAACCTAGATTTATCCTGGTGCGTTGTTCATAATTGGTTTGGTACCTTACTTTGATATTAACTATTGTTTGTTCTATTTTAGCAGATTTGGCCTGATACATAACCCTTAAATGTACTGCTGTTATTCTTGTGATTTACTGTTTTTCTGATTTTAGTAGTTTTCGTTTTGTAACCACCATGGTTTTCCTACTTTTTGGTTATTTTTATGGTGTTTCTTGGTGAGATGGTTCATTACAGAACCAGATTTCGTCTGTCGCGTTATCTTCATATACATTATTTTTTGCCCTGTATGTTGGCTATTTTTCATGCGCTTTTCTTGCTGTAGTGGTGTTTTAAAGGGCCGAATTTGGTTTGGTGCGTTACTCTATTTCTCATTACAGTTTCTCTATTTTTTTGTCGTTTGCCTGTTTTTTGCTGTTTCTGCTTTTTTTTTGTTTTTTGTATTGTTTTTACCATGGTAATCTTGTAAAAAAAAAGATAGCACCAACAAGGCAAACAATAGTTGGTATATTCGATCAAATCTGGCTCGCCAGAGAATTA
>MU183351.1:80233-99998 GCA_016904865.1 Pissodes strobi
TATTATTTTTTGTCATGTGTGTTGGCTGTTTTTCATGTTTTTTTGCTAGGGTAGCGCTGAAGGGACCAAATTTGGTTAGGTACGTTAGTTACCCTTTTTCTCATTACCGTTTTTTGTCGTTTTTCTGGTTTTTTTGCGGTGGGTAACTCTTTAACGGATAAAGTTTGATCTCATGATACGTTATCCTTATATTCATTACTGTCTTTTTTCTTTTATGTCGTTTTCCCGTTTTTTGTTGCAAGCCAAATTTCTTCGAGTACTTATACCAACTATACTTTACTTGTTTTTGCTGTGTTTAAAGTTTTTTGTTGAGCGGTTTTTTAGCGAAACAGATTTGATCTAGTGCGTTAAGGTGCGTCCAGACTTGTGACAAAACCCCGTGACGTGACAGCGTCGCGAACATTTTCACGACGAGGCGAACTTCGATGCGTGTCATCGTCGCCTGTCATCCTCGCGTGTCATCGTCGCGTATCATAGTCCCGTTCACAGCGTTCCGCTCATTTAAATAAAAAACAGTCGGTCATCATGGACGTTGCAGCAGCAGCGTACATAGTTATAGATCATTTATTGCGTAATTCTATAAATGTTAACGTTGTCTCCTGTTCCCATTCCATCTTGATATTAAAAAAACAAATACTAATTCGAAACAAAATAGCCGCTACACTGGTTAAAATTCAATTAAATATGCAAAACGTTCTGATGATACGCGGTCCCGTCCAGACTTGGCGAACCAAGCGGCGTAGCATCCCTTTGATGCGACGCCAAAATACCGACAGATCATGGAACGGAGTGATGACACGCAGTAAACGCGGCGATGTCACGCATTGCGGTTACGGAGTACCGTCCAGACTATACGCGACGAGGTTCGCGGCGGTGTCACGATACGCGGTCTTGTCATAGGTCTGGACGCACCTTAACACTTTACTACTGTTTTTCTTGTTTTGTTCGATGCTTTGCTGTTTTTTTTATCTATTAGGAATTTTCTTGTTTGTTGGTGTTCCCTGTCTGAGGAGGCTCTTTCATTACTACTTATCTTATTTTTTGCTATAGTCTTGTTTGCGCTGCCTTTGCTGTATAAACTTAGGCAAGTTTTAAGGAGAACAATTTTGTTTTGCTGTCTTACTTTTTTTATACGAACTACTGTTTATCTTGTATTTTTCTGTTTTTCTTACTTTTATGCTATTTTTAGGGGTTTTGCCTAGGTAGCTCTAAGAAAGCCGTTTCAGTCACGCTCACGCACCTTCCTTATCTCAACTACTCTATGCCCTGTCTTTTTTCTGATTTCACATTATTTTGCTTGGGTGGGTCTTGTTGTTGTTTCTTGTTTGTTGACCCCCTTGCAAGGGGTGGAATGGTACTGCTACGAGGCAATTTGCCAGCACACCCCTCTTCTGGTGCTTAGTTAGAGGCAGGGCGATCCTCCTGCATAATTTACACGTTGTTCCAGTGTGAAGGGACTATTTGGTGGGAACCTCCAATAAGACGGGCCTGTGCCTATGGAAATTCTCGATCTTTTCACAAATATAAGCTAATGAACTGCACGACTGAGTTATTATGCAAGGAGGTGTCACACACTGTAGGTATAACCACTTTCTGTCAGAGACTAAATCTCTCCGCAGGATATACCCTAGAGCGCCCTTGGGCCACGTTACCGCGTACGGAAATAGACCTGGAGTCCTAGTAGGAATCACCCTTAACTACGCTACCCACCCCCTTACACGTTCCAGCCGGCACGACTTTCTAGACTCCTCCCGAAGGATTAGAACACGTTTTCTAAGCAAAAAGCTTCCACTACCCGAGCCGAATTCTGTAATCCGTTTCCAACGTGTTCGTCCTTCGACGGCAGGACCGAAAGTGTGGGAGGGTCTCTAAATATTCAGGTGCATGGTGCGTTATTTTTGAATTTACTACTTTTTCACTTTAATCATCTCTTATCGTTTTTTTTAGCTATGCTGTTTTTGCTGAGGTTTCTTTAAGGTTTGTTGTTGTTTCTTACGTTTTTTTTTCGGGGCCCTTTTTTGTAGATATCTCAGGTTTTCTCTGCTAAGTTTCCTTTATATCTACGACTATTTATCTTCTTTTTCTGCTATATCCCAATTTATTTCACTGACTTTGCTGAGACAGTTTTTAAAGAAACCAGATTTGCCTTTTTACCCACTACTGTTTGTTCTGTTTTTTTTGCTGTTTTTATTGAAGTAGCTCTTTGAGGACCAAGATTTAGTTTAGTATGTTGCCATAAAAATCACAAAATCTTGTAGAAGCGAAGTATCAATACTAGGTACTCCTTTTCTAAACTGTCATCATAACATAAAATGCGTTTTATAGAAAAAAAAACCTTTCATATCTTGAAATCATTTAAAAATATTGCCATTTTTGCAGACTTGCCTAAAACTGTCTGGAAATGTGTACACCTGTCGAAGTACCATCTACAAATTTAGAAAGGTCTGATACAGTTTTTGAGGATTTTGTAACAAATGACATAGTAAAACTTGCTAACGTGGCATAATTTGATAATAGTTCTCTAGTTATACTAATATAATAGTGTTAAAAATTAATATACCCACTCACCTTCTTTTGGCGCGAATATAACCGCATAGTGAACGACCGTTTTCAGGTCCGAAATTTTCTTCTGGCCTACAAATGAAATTTCTACCTCTGAAGAATCATATGTCACCTCCAACTTCTTATCGCATTGGTGCGCTACCAAATCCAAAGAAATCGTTTTCTCCTCTTTCGAACCGGCATATGTCGGAGTAAAGTATATCGAACTGGTATGGCTGATCATCTGAGGTTCGGGATGGTTTCCGGTTACCGTCAGGCAGTTGAACGCGATGGTGTCTGAATAGTCGTTGACAAAAATTGGAATGCTTTCAGAAAATTTACCGTAACTGTTTGGGAGAAACTGCAGCAATACTGTACATGTGTCGTCAGGTTCTAAAATTGCATTTATTGCCCCCTCTTCCATGGACGCATTGTCGGAAGCGGGCGTAACGTTGAAGGAACTGATATGGGCTGTCTTCAGGGACACCTTTAACAAAATGCATTAGTATTACGAGAAAAATCATCTAAGACACTTACCTCCTGAGAAATATTGCTAATATTCGTGAACTCGAAGCTTGCAGAGCTTTTCCGATAGCTGCAAAATTCCAGCTGCAACGTGCTGAACTTTAAAAGCTTCTTACTGGCAGCACAAAGAATTTTGATCACTTTCAACTTTTCCGCGGTCAGTCCTTTTGATACTTTGTATTCGCTATTGATCTTATTCAAATAGTAACTGCTCTGGAGCGTTTCCGTACAGTTGAGTTCCGGAGGACCAAAAATATTATTCAGGATATAAGGAAGATAAATGCAGTAAGCCACCGGTTCTTGAGGTTGGAATTCTAGGAGGAGATCACGTCTTTCCTTTGGCGCCAAGTTTAACTAAAGAAGCAAAATATAGTTACTATTTTGACACGCTGTCAAAAAATTGGTATAAGGTACTTTAAGGGGCTTATTAAATTAAAATATTTTTAATTAATAAAAGTCTTGAGTCTATCGGGAACCCAACCCGGATTGATTGCATGACAGCCTACGATATGAACCTTTGCGCTTGCGAACTTTTCAATTGTTATATGGCACCAGGAGAGAGAAAGACAGACCATAGTCAATGTAAATTAATAATATCAGTGTGTTAGAGAGGAATTGCATCAACTTTCAACATATATTCGTTCTATTTAGAATAGCCATAAATATTCTGTCATATTTCGTCTATAGTGCAACAAAATAAAACAGAGGCACAATATATTTAAATAATCCGAAAATAAACTGAAGTAAAATAAAATCTATGTGGAATAAAATAAAAGAAAAGCATTTTGCTGCAATTTTTTCACTTAGTCCTATTTTATTTTATGTAATTTTATTTTGCTTTAATTTAATTTAATATAACTTTGTTTGCTTTCGTTTTATTTTACTTCACTTTATTTTGTCCTTTTAAATATTACTATAAAACACAAACAAATAAAAATCGAAAGTCAACCAACGAACGTATATTGCTAACTAACTCTTTCATTTTCATTCCGTACTCATTCCCAACACCTTATCGTGATTTTGTTTTTGTTATCTCGGAGGTAGTCTAAACATTGATCGGCAACTTTTCTGATGATTCAAGACTGTTGGAACTTTTCGCGTTGCTTGATTCCATGACTTTACAGTCGGCCGCGCTACCGTCATCCACGTCCCTGTGGACCCATTCATCCTAAATAAGAGTACATATCAATTACTTTTAAGTCAAAGCTATTAACCATATTTACATAACGTCTAAATAGAGGTACTTATTTTTTTTTAAATTATTTTCTGCTTTTCTCGTCGGCGATCTCTAAAATGCAAGGAATAATATTGATGCATCAATAACATTAATAAATAGTAAATAAGGCCACTAGACAATTCAAGGAAATGGAAACATGTTCAAAGCACAGTAAATATTTACAAATACCCAAATACAAGAAATTAAAATCCTACAAATATCTTTTATAGGTATATAAGTTATTTTTCGTTGTGAGTACTCATATCATCGTTTTCTGATTCCACGTCGGATTCATAGCTAACTTGTACGTTGAAAGCTTTCATTTTATCAATTGGAACTACCCCTTGATACTTCCTCTGCGATCGAGAAGATCCGCGGGGGTCCTCAATAACGTATCGATCATGATCTAATCTTTTGATTACAACGTAGGGCCCATTATATTTGGGAAGTAACTTTTTACTTTTCCCGTCGTTATTCGTAAGAACCGATCGTATCAGTACCTGGTCACCAACATTAAATTGCTTTTGTCGTGATCGGCGAGCATCGTAGCGCGCCTTTTGCTTGGCTTGCACCTGATCTAGGTGAGCTTTTACGTTAGCTCGTGTGCACTCCAGGTTACTGTCTTGTAGTGGTTCCAAACTTACTTCGTTGTCGAGGATTGCATTAGCGACTCCCCTTGGTGAATACCCAAAGAACAGTTCGTAAGGAGATTTGCCCGTAGCTAAATTCTTCGTTGAATTTAGTCCCCATCTTATTTTTGACACATTCACATCCCATTGCTCTTCATTTTCCGTTGATGAAGCTAATGCTGCCAAGAGGGTCCTATTATACCGTTCTACTTGTCCGTTCGCCCTTGGGGTTGCAGTAGCATTCAAGACATGTTTGATGTTCAATTCCTTGCAATATTTTTCAAACTCCTTGGACGTATAGCAACTTCCACGATCCGTAATTATTCGCCGTGGAACGCCAAAGTTATCAACCACGCTGTCAAAGAACGGAATCAATGGTCCAGTTTTTGTTGTTTTTACGGCCTTCATGAATACAAATTTTGTGAATGAGTCAACAATAACAATTAAATACTGATTCTTCTGTCTTGAAGCCACAAATGGACCCAAATGGTCGATATGTAGGGTATCAAATGGACAAGCTACCTTGTCAATAGGATGTAAGTGGCCAGAACGTTTGCCTCCAGGATCCTTATTGTACAAACAAGGAAATCAAGCTGCTATAAACTTCTTGGTATACTTTCTTTGGCCTGCAAACCAATAAATCTTGCTTATTGCTGATAACGTCTTCTCAACCGACAAATGTCCATTACCATCCTGGAAATGCAATAATACCTGTCGCCTTGCAACCTTCGGTACTACCCACCTTTTACCTTCGGGAGTGATTTTATATAATCGTTCGTTTTCTAGACAATATTCCTTGTGAATTTGCTTTTCTTCCTTGTCGGACGGTTTTTTATTGAGAACGCTTATCAGATATTTGCATCTGGCATCCATCAGTTGTGCATGAAGGACCCAATCGTCGCTTGAAATATTTACTTGTGACACTTGGACATTTGATTCTGCTGAATCTGTTATTGGATTCCGACTCAGAGCATCAGCATGTGCCATTTTTAAACCAGGACGATATTCAACCTCAAACGTAAACTCTTGAATGGATAACCACCACCGCCCTATTCTTGGCACTAAATCTCGTTTACTGAGAGTACTCCTAACCGCACTGCAATCAGTAATGACCTTGAAGTGAATGCCTACTAAATATACCCTAAAATGTTTTAGAGTATCAACCACAGCTATAGTCTCGAGCTCAAATGAATGGTATATTTGTTCTTCCTTACTGGTCTGCCTCGAATAATACATAACAGGTTTAAGTTTCCCTTCATGTTCCTGTAAAAGAATGCCACCGATTCCCCATTTTGAAGCATCAGTATAACCTTCTGTCCGTAATTTTGGATCATAAATTGCTAAAAGAGGACGTGTAATTAATCTTTCCTTCAGAGCCTCGAATGCTGTACGCTGTTCGTTTTCCCACGTGAAGGCTACACCCTTCTTAGTTAGCATAGTTAAAGGACGAGCTATCGTGGCGAAATCCTTCACATATCTGCGGAAATAGCTTGCCAGTCCCAAAAATTGACGTATTTTGTGCACATCAGTTGGCACAGGGTAGTTTCGAACGGCTTCTATTTTCCGGATTCCTGGCTGAACTCCTTGTCGAGAAATTTCGTGTCCAAGATATTCGACTTTTCTCAGGAAAAATTGGCATTTAGGGAGACGTAACGTTAGCCCAGCTGTTTTAATCGACTTTAATACTTCCTCAAGTAGTTCTAAGCCACTATCAAAATCTTTTGATGGTATTAATATGTCGTCCATGTAGGCTGTAACATTTCCGTATCGTAAATTGCCCAATATTTTATTTACTGTACGTTGAAATATTGCCGGGGCATTGCACAGTCCAAAGGGCACCTGCAAGTATTCGTAATGCCCATCAGGCGTTATAAAAGCTGTTTTGGATATGGAAGATTCTTCCATTGGTATTTGATGATATCCACTTGCCAGGTCTAAACTTGTGAAAAACTGACAACCCTTAAGTTTTTCCAAAAAATCGTCTGCGTGTGGCAGTGGAAATCTGTCCTTAATAGTCTTAGAGTTTAAAGATCGATAATCAACACACATACGCATTGTACCATTTTTTTTTTAACTAATAAAATTGGACTTGAGTATGGTGATTCTGATTCTCTGACTATTTCGTTTTGTAATAAATCATCTACTATATTTCTGACTTCTTCACGTTCTTTATGAGAAAGTCTATAGGGCCTGTAAACTACCGGCCTATCATCAGTGAGATGAATAGACATCTTTAGAACATCTGTTTTACCTAATTCGGACGTATTTTGAGCAAAGCAACATCTAAAGGAATTAATCAAGTCAAGCAAACGATTAGCTTGATCATCCGTAAGATTTGTGTTATACAATAAGTCAGTCAAATTGAACAAGCTTTTTACGTTGGTTTGAACAATTAAATTAGAAATATTTGGACAATTCGTTTTGTCCTCAAAACATTGCACAGATCTTACTAATATTTGTTTCGTACTCACCTCGAATTCTTGCTCAGAAACGTTGGTAATAGTGACGTAACCGCCTTCAGCCTGGGTTATACATTCTCCGACATAGTGCTCCATGCCAGGTACTGCTCGTAGATTACCAGGAATGTACACTTCGCCAGTAAAACTGTGGCGGGAGGTAAGGGCGATCATGACTGTAGTTTGAGGTGGTACAATGACGTTTTCTCTAGCCCACAAAGGTATTTTCCTTGCTTCTAGATGTAACACTTCGTTGAGGTCGTCATCGGTTGTTATAATTCTTACATTATCGTTGGCAACAATCATGATAACATTTGGTAAATTTAAGAAGGGTTGACCTATCATAATTGGTATTGTTTGTACCCTATCGGGTACGACCAAAGCCCGTACAGTCGCCTTTGCCCTGTCAACACAAATATTAACCTCAACTTCGCCTAGAACATCTATGATTGAAGCACCATAGCCGGTTATCGTTACCTTGCTAGGGTACAGCGTAAGTGCGAGTTCTTTCGAAAAACATTCCCTAATTAATACAGCACCGCAACCAGTGTCGACGTAAGCTTGGGTTGGCTTTTCGTTCACCAAACAATTAAAAAAATACGTTCCATTCTGGTCGTGGTTCTTGGACGTAATAAAATTGGCTTGCTTTCGTTGGCAATCCTTTTCTAAATGACCCAACCTATTGCATTTTGTATATACTAGTTTAGGCTTCGGACATTTATTGGCAAAATGTCCTTTTTGTTTACAGTTGTAGCATTTTTGTTCTTCATTTACGTGAAACTTCGTTTTTTTGTTGGGAATTTCTGATCCCTTTCTATTTTCAGGGTGAAAACGTTTTCGAAAATGTCTTGGCGCTTCAAAAACGTGATATGTGTTTTCAGATCTTAGTGACGACAAGTATTCGGCGTACAAAGCGTCTGGTGAGTCATATCTTCCAGCACGGGCTTCCACTTGGATTGTAGCATCTCCTATGCCATCAATAATTAGTGAAACAGCATTCTTGTTACTTATCTCGCATGCATTTATAAGATCCATCTTCTGGAAATAGTACTCTTCCCAGCTTTCGTTAGCCATTTTGCGCCTATTTAACAATTTTCGCAAAGCATTTGCATAATCTTGGTGCTCTGGAAAAGTTTTAAGCAACAAAACCTTCCATTCCTTCCATGACATATCATAACTGGTCAAGTTGTCATACCAATTTCGAGCCAATCCACTTAGGCGACCTTGCATATGAAATGCCATGGTGAAGTCATCCCAGTTATTTATCTTGCCGAGTTGTTCAATTTTTTCTATCCATTTTGCGCAGCTGAGATTTGGATTGCCAGGTGTGAAATGTGGAATGCAGTCAGGTTTTATTGATATCTTGCTCGGACCAGGGTTTTGCGTCGAACTGTGCTCTATTAGTTTTTCTACCAATTTTTCTAAACGTTTTATCGTATCTTGTGATGATGTTGGTGGTGTTAAGCTTCGCTCTGATGTAGGTTGATTGGAAGAAACTACTTCAACTCTAGAACTAACGTGTGGGTTATAACGTGGACGTGAACTGCGTTTTCCCCTCCTTTTATAATCGTAGTGCTCATCGGAGCTCGAACTTGAACTCGTTGAACTCGAGCGTGATCGCCCCATGGTCAAAACTAATTTTAAATTAATATAAACTAATCAATCCAAAATAAATAACTAATAATGCCTTGAAATGAAATAATAATAATAAAAATAAAACAAGTAACAAGTACCCCTTTTGATACGTTAAAAGGGTGCTGATCGTAAAAATAATAGATGCGATTAGTATGCTTAGTTTATACGTTAACTAAACAAATCCTTTAATTATTCAACTTAAAGTCAATAATATTGCATAATATTGCAGTACTTACAATAATAATGTATTCATTCCAAAATTTCAAGACAATTTATCACTACTAGATAGACTAAAAACAACTCAACGGTCTGGGCAACCCAATTTTTACGTTAATTAAGCACCAAACCTAATGACAACTGAGCACTTTAACTATTACAACAAAACAACCTTAATTTTTACGTTAAGTAAGGGTGAACACAACAACTGAGTACTTAATTAAAACACGCACAGTTTTTTTTTTAAATCACAATACATAAAAAAAAACAAACAAACTCGAAGTCTATTAGTCGACGAGAGGCGAGAATTATCTCACCGCTGCACTATAAAACACAAACAAATAAAAATCGAAAGTCAACCAACGAACGTATATTTCTAACTAACTCTTTCATTTTCATTCCGTACTCATTCTCAACACCTTATCGTGATTTTGTTTTTGTTATCTCGGAGGTAGTCTAAACATTGATCGGCAACTTTTCTGATGATTCAAGACTGTTGGGACTTTTCGCGTTGCTTGATTCCATGACTTTACATTACTGTTGTTTTTATTTCTTTTTATGTCTAGTAGAAAGTATTTTCTATAGCTAAAACTTGAGATAACTTACTTTATCTCTAAGCGTAGTTTTCTGCGTATTTATATGTACTTGAAATATATTTCATTTCTCGAAAGAATCTGCTCTCTATGCAAAATTTTATATCATAACATTTTTAGAATTTGTATTCGATAGCCATTTATTGTATCTTATTATAGTTTTGTTGGCTTTTATTTCATTTCGTTTAGCTTTACTACGCATTTGTTTTCTTTTTGTTTAACTTAACTTTATTTTGCTTCCGTTTTAATTTACCTAAATTTATTTTGTCTTTTTTATATTACTTCTATTTTTATATCATCTTACCTGTACTAAAAAGTATTTTCCATAGCTAATACCTCAAACGGCATTTTTTAACCGTAGACTTTTTATCTGTTTGTTTATATTTACGTGGCATATATTTTCTCTTAAAAACCTGCTCTCTATGCAATCATAACATTTTTAGATTTTATATTCGATAGCTACCAGTTATCGCGCAACTCTTCTTATCATAGTTTTGTTTGATTATATTTAATTTTATTTAGGTTGTTGCTTTCTTTCTTTTTGTTTAACTCAGATTTATTTTACTCCTGACCTATTTTCGTTTCTGTAATTTGTTTTGGTTTAATTTAATTGTATTTACCTTTGTTTGCTTCCGTTTCATTTTACTTAAATTAATTTTATATTAGACGTATTTTTATTTCTTCTTACCTGTACTAAAAAGTATTTCCCATAGCTAACACCTCAGATAGCATTTCTAAACCCTAAATATATTTTTCTGTTTGTTTACATGTACTTGGTATATATTTCATTTCTCTAACGCAAGTTATTAAATCATAACATTTTTAGATTTTATATTCGATAGCCACCAGTTATCATGCCACTTTACTTCATAGCATCTTATTATAGCTTTATTTGATTTTATTTCATTTGGCTTTATTACGATTTTGTTTTCCTTCTTTTTGTTTAACTTAGCTTTATTTTGCTTCCGTTTCATTTTATTTAAATAATTTTCGTTTCTTCTTACCTGTACTAAAATACATTTTCCATAGCTAACACCTCAAATGTATGTATTTTTAACTCTAAACGTAGTTTAGAGTTAAAAATACTTAGTGCCCTTGGTAAATATTTTTTTCTTTTAAGAATCTGAATTGTTATATCAGAAAGGTTTTAGATTTTATAATTTCGTAGCCACCAGTTATTCTGTCATTTTAGTATATTACGTCTTATTATATATTTGTTTGATTTCATTTAATTATTTAGCATTATTAAGCTTTTGTTTTCTTTATTTGTGTTTAACTCAGATTTATTTTGCTGACGTTTCATTTTATTTTATGTAATTTGTTATGCTTTAATTTATTTTTATTTACCTTTTTTGCTTTCATTTGATTTTACTTAAATTTATTTTTCCTGCTTATATTTCTAGTATTTTTATTTTTCTTATCTGTGCTAAATGGTATTTTCTATAGCTAGTACCTCAGATATCATTCTTGGTATAGATTTCTGTTTGTTTATAATTACTTAGTTTATATTTAATTTCTCTTAAGAATCTGCACTCCATGCTAATTTTTTATATCATAACATTTTTAGATTTTATATTCGTTAGCTGCCATTTATCCTGCTATTTTAGTTTATTGCATCTTATTATAGATTTGTTTTATTTCATTTCATTATTTGGCATTATTTTCTTTGTTTTATTTAGTTGTATTTAACCTAGCTTTGTTTGCTTCCATTTTATTTTAGTTAAATGTATTTCTTTCTATTTGTATTCCTAGTATTTTAATTTCTTCTTATTTGTACTAAAAAGTATATTCTATAGCTAATACTTCAGATATCATTCTTTAAATATAAACGTAGTTCTGTTTTTTTAAAATAAGGACTTGGTATATTTATTTTATTTCTCTTAGGCATCTGCTCTCTATACAAATTTGTATATCATAATATTTTTAGATTTTATATTCGATAGCTACCAATTATCCTGCCATTTTGGTTTATTACATCTTATTATAGCTTTGGCTGATTTTAATTCATTTCAATTAGCTTTGTTTTATTTCTTTTTTTTAACTTAGTTTTATTTTCCTTCCGTTTAATTTTAATTTATGTAATTTTGTTTGCTTTAATTTAATTTTATTTCTCATTACTTAGCTTTGTGTGCTGTCGTTTTATTTTACTTAGATTTTTTTTGTCCTCTTTTATATTACTAGTATTTTATTTCTTCTTACTTGTACTAAAATGCATTTTCTATAGCTAACACCTCAAATAGCATTTTTTAACTCTAAACGTAGTATTCTGTTTGTTTGTAAGTACTTGGTATATATTTCATTTGTCTTAAGAGTTTGCTCTTGATGCAAATTTTTATATTCTAACGTTTTTAGATTTTATATTCGATAGCTACCAGTTATCCTGTCATTTGAGTATATTGGATCTAATTATATATTTATTTGTTTGATTTAATTTTATTATTTTGCATTATTACGCTTTTCATTATTTGTGTTTAACTTAGTCTTATTTTGCTTACGTTTCATTTTATTTTATGTAATTTTGATTGCTTTAATTTAATTTTTTCTCATTACTTAGCTTTGTGTGCTTCCATTTCATTTTACTTAATTTTTTTTTCCCATTTATATGTCTAGTAATTTAGCAAATACCTCAGATAAAAAATTTTAAATCTAAATGTAGTTTTATGTTCGTTTATAAGTACTTGGTATATATTTCATTTCTCTTAAGAATCTGCTCTCGATGCAAATTTTTATATTAAAACATTTTTAGATTTTATATTCGATAGCTACCAGATATTCTGTCATTTTAGTACATTGCATCTTATTATATATTTCTTTGATTTCATTTCATTATTTAGCATTATTAGGTTTTTCTTTTCTTTATTTGTGTTTAACTCAGCTTTATTTTGCTTACGTTTCATTTTATTTTATGTGATTTGTTATGCTTTAATTTATTTTTATTTCGCTTTTGTTTGCTTTAATTTTATTTTACTAAAATTTATTTTTCCTGTTTATATTTCTAGTATTTTTATTTCTTCTTATCTGTGCTAAAAAGTATTTTCTATAGTTAATACCTCCGACATAATTCTTTAAATCCAAACGTAATTTTTTGTTCGTTTATAAATACTTGGTATATATATTTCATTTCTCTTAAGAATCTGCTGTCTATGCAAATTTGTACATCATAATATTTTTTGATATATATTCGATAGCTTCCAGTTATCTTGCCATTTTAGTTTATTGCATCTTATTATAATTTTGTCTGATTTTATTTTATTTTATTTAGTTGAACTACGTTTTTGAATTCTTTGGTTTTGTTTAACTTAGCTTTAGTTTGCTTCCGTTTCATTTTATTTTATGAAATTATGCTTGCTTTAATTTAATTTAATTTTATTTTATTTTATTAGCTTTAATTGCTTTCGTTTTATTTTGCTTAAATTTATTTTGTTTTTTTAAATTACTAGTATTTTTATTTCTTTTTACCTGTAACAAAAATATTTCTCATAACTAACACCTCAGATAGCTAGTTTCCATAAATGAACTTTTCTGTTTGTTTATATTATATACTTGGTATATATTTAATTTCTATTAAGAATCTGCGCTATATGCAAATTATTAAATCATAACATTTTTAGATCTTATATTCGATAGCTGCCAGTTATCCTGCCATTTTAGTTTATTCCATTTTCCTTTTTTTATTCTTTATTTTGCTTTCTTTTTATTTTACTGCAATTCATTTTGTTCTTCTTAATATTACTAGTATTTTTATATCTTCTTACCTGTACTATAAAGTATTTTCTATAGGTAGCACTTCAGAGAAGTCACTTTATCGCTAAACGCAGTTTTCTGTAATATGTATTTGGTATTTATTTCATTTCTCTTAAGAAACTGCCCTCTATGCTAATTTTTATATCACAACAGTTTTAGATTTTATATTCTATAGCTACCAGTTATTCTGCCATTTTAGTTTATTGCATCTTATTATAGTTTTGCTTCATTTTATTTAGTTTTGTTTGCTTCAGTTTTATTTTACTTAAATTTTTCCTTTTTATATTACTAGTTTCTTTACTTCTTTTATCTGTAGTAAAAATTAATTTCTATAGCTAAAACCTCAGATGGCATCTTTTAGCTCTAAAGGTAGCTTTCTGTTTGTTTTATATGCATGAAAAAACGCTATGATTTACGAAAATTAAAAGTCTCTGCAGTGGCAATGCGAGTAAAGAAATGAATGAACACCACAAAAACAACGAAAACCTGTTATATGGAGGTGTGAGTAAAGAGCTTCAGGAACTGTGTGACAGTATCCAGACCATCAAAACTACGTTGTTGCGACCCGAAAAATTGAAACGAAAATCCTGGATGAATATGAAATCCTCGAACTGATGGAACAAAGGCGAAATAAAAAGAACAATTCTGCAATATCCAAAGAACTCGACAAATCCATTAGAAGAATGATCAGAGATTCAAAACGGAGGGGACTGAAACTTAAGTGTACTGAAATAGAAACCCTTAGCGCAAGATACGACAGTTTCAATCTACACAGCAAAATCAAGGAATTAACAGGAAAGACCAAATCAAAATCGGGAAACAGATTGGTGGATCGAAACGGCAAACTCATTATTGAAAAGAGGAAAAGAAAAGACCAGGGACACGTGGGAAGCTTACATCAAGGAACTTTTCCATGACGAAATACCACCGTCACCACAATTTGATGGTAACACTGGACCGACGATACTAAGAGAGGAAGTTCAGGCTGCTGTCGATGGACTCAAAGAAGGCAAAGCGCCAGGACCTGACGGGATGCAGGCGGAGTTCATCAAACTGCTAGACGGCAATCACATGGAGTGGTTGACGGCAATCTTTAATCACATTCATGATACGGGAGACATACCACAGGCATGGCATGAATCAGAATTCTCACCTTACCCAAGAAGCCTGGTGCCAAGAAATGCAATGAATATAGAACAATCAGCTTAATGAGTCATTTGTTGAAATTGTTTCTGAAAGTCATACAAAGTCAGTCAGAATTGCGCGACGAGTCCGACAGGGATGCATACTGTCTCCACTGTTGTTCAACATATACTACGAGTTCGTATTCCGCGAGGCTCTGGAAAATACTGAAGCGGGGGTGCTCCTGAATGGACAGAGGTTAAACAACATAAGATAGGCAGATGACACAGTCGTGTTCACAGATAACCTGGACGATCTGCAAAACCTAATGCCACTGATCAGTCAACAATATGGTCTTGATATAAATGTTGACAAAACCAAATTAATGATAAATGAGAAATGTGTGGAAAGAGTACAAAGATACACATACCTGGGTACCTGTGTTAATGAAGAGTGGGACCATTCGCAGGAAATCAGATGCAGGAGAGAGAAGGAAAGAGCAGTATTCAATAAGATGGCAAAGTGCTTCAAGAGCCATGACTTGAACATAAACCTCAAGAGCAGGTTGTTAAAATGCTATGTCTTTTCTGTATTATACTACGGAGTGGAGGCTTGGACACTGACTGCTGCTACGGAGAAGAGGCTGGAAGCCTTCGAAATGTGGCTGTATCGAAGGATGCTGAAAATGTCTTGGATGCAGAGGGTGACCAATGAGGAAATCCTGTGCCGTATGGGGAAGGAACGTGAGGTCCTTTACACTGTAAAGTGCCGGAAGTTAGAATATCTTGGGCACACATTGCGTAATGAAGATAGATACCATCTCATCCAGTGCATCCTACAAGGTAAAGTGTACGGGAGCAGAGGACCAGGAAGAAGGAGGATCTCATGGCTGATAAATCTAAGAGTCTGGTTCGGAAAGTCAACCACGGAACTGTTCAGAGAAGCAGTTAATAAAGTTATGATTGTTCAGATGGTCGCCAGCATCCGACTCGGATAGGCATACGAAGAAGAAGAAGGTATATACTTCATTTCTCTTAAGAAACTGCTCTCTATTCCATAACATTAACTGACTATATGTTCCTATTAGATCAGCAACTTCAGCAACAATGATATTACTGTCACGAACTGTATTTCGTGACGCTACGCCTTGGATGGCGTGCAGACTATGCAGCTCCAATTAGGGATCGATCTACGTCAGGTGAGAAGAGTTGATAAAGCAGATACTTCGGTTAGAAGCAATAACAAAGTCTATTGGTCCACGTCTTAATGAATTTACAGTTCACTCGATTATGAAAATGCGCCTGTCATTTCGCTTGAGGTATACTTCGAGTTGTTTTTAAAAGAATTGGTCACTGTTTGTAATAAGGTTTAACTTAACAGTTGTGTTGTGTTTTATTTATGGTTAACTTTTGCTATTTAATTTAGACAGGTATTTGAACGATTTTAACGGCAGATTAGTTTAGCTTAATTTCACCCAGAATTTACACTATCCTTTAGCAATTTTGCAGATTCTACTTTGAACTTATCTTTCTTAGAACTTTGAAAAAGTTATCGTTGATTCGATATTATTTACATAATAAATCTGTTGACGGTTGCACGTTTAATGTTCATAATTGCTTGCGCTGATCGGTCGCGTTGTTTATGGTTTGTTTTGAATGTTTACGTAAGATTTTCCACCTTCAAGTTCAAACCTAGGAAAAGGTGATATTATTTACTTAATAGTTTATGCGTTTTAGTAGTTTTCATTATTATGACATAGATCACGTAATTGCCAAGAATATACGGCGCCTGACGTTGCCTATGTCATCTAATTCCATGATGATGGTTATCGAACATCGAAACTGTTAAAGGGGCGTAGCTCACGTAGAAGAAAAAATGACAGGTGACGTAATAGTTATGGCGATTATATGATGTTGAAATTGGAGCAGCATTCACTCTTCGACATTCATATTTACTTACCACATGATTATGTTCTGTCTCTAACCCTCCAATGCAATTCTGCTGATCATACTATATTTATACCAATTAAAAATGTGGTTCAAGTCCTATAATAGCTTAAAAGTTCATATCGTAGGCCGTCACGCAGTCGATCCCGGTTCGTTTTCCAATTATTGATTCCATGGTTTTAAAGTTTTCCGAAGTCACCTCACCATTAAAATTTCGGGACATAAATTATAGCCATATGAAATCATTAACTTTCTCTGCACGTCAAGTTATAATATGAGCCAAGAGAAACAGAAGATAACTTACCACCCCATCAGTTACATTTTCTCCAAGTTTAGTTTTGATAGCAAACTCTGGATAATCTTTCATAGGGAACAACAAATAGTTCGGCACCTCGGAGTTATTGTACACTTTAAACGGAGTGGTCACAATCGATCCGGAAGGTATTTTTTGGATCTTTATCAGCTCCGGCTTGAAACTGATCTGCGGATAAGCGACGTTGCCCGTTATCGTTATTTTTCGGGAATATTCGTATTGAAAGATGAGGTTGATGGGCACATTAAACTCGACCACCTAAAATTGTATGTATTTAAGAGTTATTTATGCGAGGAAAAGGTAATGTTTACTGCATGCCTACTGCCCGCTGCTTATTTTGGGTGGTTCAAATTGCTAGTTATTAAAAAAGTTTTATTTAGATAAAATTCCGATACACATTTCTAGCTAGCCAATACAAAATTTAATAATTTGAATTAAAAACTTGCGTTACAATAAATTGTCATATTCAAAAAGAAAACTTTGTGGTGTTGGAAGTTGCAAAAACACTTCATCACCTCTTAATGCACACAATTCACCTAAGTTGAGACTTGGAACCTTCGGCAAGATGTACTACAACAGAGTTTTATCCACAATACCGAAACAGAAATTTTTGACTGGACGCGGGTTTCACTAACCATGTTGGCATCATCAGGAAATGATTAAAACTAAACTTACAATCTGCATAACTTTACAAATATACTGTTGTAAAAGTGTCCTTTAGACTTAACCGCATTTAAGCACGTCACTGGACAAAAATGCAAGCCGCTTGAAAATGTACACGGCATGCGGCAGTGATAACGGTCCATGATTCGCATTTTAAGATCCTTTACACAAATAGTGCACTATGTAAAAATCAACCTCTCCTATTGGTCGATCCATCTCGTATTACAATATGTCTTCGTGATGCAATCAATTTCTGTCAAGAGCTCTTGTGGTGTAGAGGTTTAGACAACTGGGTCTCACCTGGACAGCCCGGGTTCAAACCCCGTTGCTTTTTTTTTTTTTTTTAATTATGTTTCTAAACATTTTTTCTTGATTTTGGGTATGTCTTGGGTTAGTTTGGGTTAGCACCTGGTTAGTTTCCTTTTCTTGAGCCCCGTAGCGAGCGAAGCGAGCGGAGGGCCATGCGGATCGACCAATAGGAAAGGCCGATTTTTATATAGTGCACTATTTGTGTAAAGTATCTTATAATGCCCATGATTCCTAGAACCGGCGCCGGCGCGTTCTCAACTACCGATATTCCAACCGACTTTTCAATGGCGCGATAACTATTGCCTTGCAATGATTGTGCACGATTGGGTGGGAATATCCAGCACTGAAATGCGTCGCTGTATTTAAAATTATTATAAGTTGCAGTAAAGATCCCGGAAAGGCAAGAAGCAAGAGATCACTTTGGGCCGGCTGATAAACGCTATCGTTGATCTTCAGGAATCCTAACGGTACTACCAATTCATCCATTTATACTCTATTTCGAAATGGTGCGGAGTAATAAAACCTACTTATAAATGCAAAACGCTAACAGAGTGGTCAAATAAATGTTTGTGATTTCTAAATATTTAGCCACAGCTGTTATAGCCTGCTGTATTATATTTTAACCATTCCACCCTGTTTTGTATGGCAATGCCGCTGCAAACAATAGGCTTTATTAGCAAAGGGGTCATTTTCTACCTGCAGTAGCGTACGTTTGGGTATTTGAATGTTTACAATAGTAATAAAAAAAACCTAAGTGTGATAAATATAATGCTGGGAAAGTCCGAGTATTAGGACAGGTAAACGTTTAAAATATGTACGTATATGTACGTAATTATGTACGCCTATGTATCAGCCATCAGAAAATGATTTATTACTTCGCATCATTTCGAAATAGAGTATAACCCATATCCCCACATTTCTGAGGAATTTATGAGATTTTCCGAGTTTTTTGGCCATTAGGGACTTAGCCAAATTTTCAACAATCTCGAAAAAGGAAGGACTCTAAGAAACTTACGGACGAGCGAAAGAAGGCCCGAAACGAAAAGGCATTGTAGGACCAGTACTTTCAACTGGTACCGAATCAGTACCAATTTTCCGAGACCTTCAACCGCAACGCACCCGGGTCTCATTAAGTCTTCTCTGAATAAACGGGGCTATTGTTTTTAAAACCCATCGCGACAGAATGGTGGAGGCGCCGTCAAAAACAACGAACTACGTCAAAAACCAATTAAATTATAATTTAAAATTTCAAATGACGCGCCTGTAATCATTTGCGCTGTGTCAATTAAACTTAACAATTGGTCAATGTAACAGTCTACGACGATATACCCATTAAAACTAATATAATCAAAAAATTTCAATATAACATAAATTCAAATCGCGCATTAATGTATTAAACCATCGCCGAATACAAGTCGCCACCTAGCAGCAGACGCTAAAGCAACGGGTTCATTGAAGTGGCACGTCCAAGTGCCGCCATCTAGGAACAGTGAACACACGCTTAGGAAAGAGATTACTGCTAGTTGAGGAAGGTCAGCTTAGGGAAGATTAGAACCGCATGGTCAAGCTGCATATGGTACGACCGGGGCCAGGTCCGTATCTACAAGAAAAAGATAATAAATTAAATACAGCTGATTGATATAATAAGTAAAAAACATCATGAATCAGTAAGATATTAAAATGGAGCAATGCAACAGATTTGTATAGGATAAAATAAAGACAGAAATGGAGTAGGAAGCAGGAGAAACTAGTGAAGATGACGAGGATAGGGAAAATATAATTATATATGGAACAAGCATATAAGTAAAGAAATAATAATAATAATAATAATAATAATAATAATAATAATAATAATAA
>MU183351.1:109050-125219 GCA_016904865.1 Pissodes strobi
GAACACTGGGAGCTTACTTCCGCAAGTGGAGATTGAAACCCAACCCCACAAAGACAGAAACGTCCTGCCATCACCTGTGCAACAAACACGCTGATAAGGAAATAACATCCTACGCAAGCTCTGTGGAACTTCATGGGGATCGTCTGCCGACACCTTACGCACCTCGGCAGTAGGACTAGTCTACTCAGTTTCAGAATATGGCGCCCGGTCTGGTTCAACAGCGCAAACACGCACAAAGTTGACGTACAGCTAAACGTAACAATGAGGACCATTAGCGGCACACTAAAATCTACTCCAGCCTCATGGCTATCTGTCCTGAGCCACATATCACCGCCTGACCTCCGGCGCAAATCTGCACTCGTTCGAGAATTAAACAGAATGCAAGACAACCCACAGCTGCCTAGACAGAAGAAGACTGCGTTCCAGGAGCTACCGAACGACAGTAATTTTGGATTTTACCGGAGGTTTAGAAGTGAGTGCGGATAAACACTTTTTCGTGACGGAAAGTGAAAAACTCAAAGGTACAATGCGTAGAAAACTATGATAGCTCGACAGAATTGTAGCACACAGCAGTACAGAAATTAATTTTAATGTGTCGATTAAGTTCAATATGCAAGTTTGCATGATTTGAATCGGCGAAGCACTCCTTCGTTTCGAACATTGGAACTATGTGACTTCTGCGCGAATGTATCTGTTTGAGAAATTCAGGGTATAACGCGTAGAAAACTATAACAGTACCCGTGGTATTATCAAATTTCAGTCGTGCTGCTGTTTTTAGTTCTATGCACAATTAGTAGATGTGAGTGTCCATTAGGTTGATTTGAGATTAATTTTAATTTAAATATTCAGTTATTTTAAAATAAATGTTGATGTTATGATCATTTTTATACAAAGACAGCAGTAGAGAAATTTATTTTAATATGTCAATTAATTTCAATATGCAAGTCTGCATGACTTGAATCGAACAAACACTTTTTCTTGACAGAAAGTAAAACTGTGTTTTATGAGTAAATGCGTTTTTTGAAAAACTCAAAGGCACAATGCATAGAGAACTATAATAGCTCGACATAATTACAGTGTCTGTTGTACTATTAGATTTTAATCGTGCTGCTGTTTTTTAGTTTTATGCACAAATAGTAGATGTTAGTGCAGATCAGGTCCGCTTGTATCTCATTTTTCTTTGATTATATCATTTGATAAATATTTAGTTCTTTTAAAAAATAATGTTAATATTATCATAATTTTTGTACAAACACAGCAGTAGAGAAACTAATTTTAATGTGAAACTAAGTGTTATGCAATTTTTTTAAAAACTCAAAGGCACAATAGCTCGACAGAATTACAGTACCCGTTGGCGTATTTAGGATGCCTCCGAATTACAGAAGCCCAGCTTAACAACACCACCTGATTGGCTAAATCCAACCCCGCCCTTCAATGTTGTTTAGGATTTTTCACTTCACGCATTTAGATGAGAGTTTGACGGAGGGCATTGAATGAATAAAAATGCGTCAAGTGAAAAAGCGTAAACAACCTTGACGGGCGGGGCTAGTGTAATACACGTGCATATCTAGCCAATCAGGCGGCGTTATTTAGCTGGGGTTCTGTAACGCGGAGGCTTCTTAAATACGCTACCCTTTGTCTATCAATATTCAATCGTGCAGTTGTCTTTTATTTTTATTCACAAATAGTAGATGTCAGTTCTCATCAGGTCCGATGGAAGCTCATTTCTCTTTTAAATATATAATTTGATCAATATTTAGTTCTTTCAAGACAAATGTAATATTATCATCATTTTTGTACAAACACAGCAGTAGAAAAACTTGTTTTAATATGTCAATTAATTTCAATATGTAAGTTTGCATTATTTCAGCCGGACAATTCCTCCTTCTGGGTCGTGACGCAAAGTGAACTATGGGATTGGTGCGCGAATGCACTTTTTGAGAAACTTCACTATGATAAGAGAATTAGGAATGATAGGAGCCTATCCATCCTAGTTTCTGCGGTGACAGCGAGAGGTGTTTTGAGAAGGTACCGTTAATTTTTTCTTATTCTTTAAATTTCGTTCTATATATTGTGTAAAGGAGGATAGTTCAATTAAGCTGACCTAAGGGGAATTATCGGTTAAATTAAACCAGATCAGTAATCTTTATTCTATCTTATTTCATGAATCATTTTAGGTAAATCAATCTCTGGAGCATTAAATGAGCAAGCAGCGTCTAATTATGTCGCTTACCAATTTCTATGGTTTATATTTCACCTATCAGGCACATATAATTGTCGTTAGGTGAAGCTTGAGACTTCGCGAAGAAGCAGACAGGGCCTTACCCTACAAAGAACCCTCACAGAGTACAACAAAGAACTTAGAAAATCTAAAAGGAGATCATGGAGGCAAGTCTGCGAGGGCATAGACGAGTTAACCCCGGTACAGCGTCTACAAAAAATAATTTCAAAAAATCATTCTTAAACGGTATTGGCCTATTAAAAAAACCAAACGGAGAATACTGCAACGATCAGAAGGAAATATCGGAGGTACTATTACAGACTCACTTCCCCAGAACACAAGTCATAGAAGATACCCAGAACCAGACTAATCCTCACAACGAAGTGTTCCAGAGCCCGAACAGGTGGTACAAAAGACTGGCAGGAAAAATCTTCACTAATAATAGAACAAAATGGGCAATGAATAGTTTCAAGCCCTACATATACTCCGGCACAGACGGGATCTTCCCTGCCCTGCCTCAGAAAGGCTGTGAGATCCTTAAGGCACACCTAAAGAAAATCTTCAAAGCTGGACTTGTCCTAGGACATATGCCACTAACTTGGTGGGAGGCAAATGTGATATTTTTATCTATGACCGGCTGAATGATGCCCGGAGCACGAAGCAAAATCATACCGTCCCATCAGCCTAACCTTTCTCCTTAAAACAATGGAGAAAGCAATCGATCAATACATAAGAAGCGAAACTCTAACGAGAACATCACTCCATTCTAGGCAGTTCGCCTACCAAGCAGGCAAATCCACGTTAAGTGCACTGCACAGTATAGTTAAAGACATAGATAAGACAATCGAATGCAAAGAAATTGCTCTCGCAGAGAATTTGATAATACCTCATGTCACTCCATCAGAAGAGCACTTCAAGAGTGGGACGTTGAGCTTCCAATCATAAGATGGACAGAAACAATGCTATAGCACCGCTTCGTAACAGCAGAAAAAAACTGCGCGTCAACAACCGTTAGCACAGTGAAAGGGTACCCTCACCCCCCTAATATCGATACTAGTAGTAGATAAAATCCCTACCACTCTGAGTAGAGCTGGATTTATAGTTCTAGGCTACGCAGACAACCTAGTAGTAATAATAAACGGCAAACCTGAAGGCGCGCTAAATATCATCAAGAATAGGAGCGAAGAGGATGGACTCCCTACAACCTAGGAAAACCATTCTTGTACCTTTTACAAACAGAAAGAAGCTAGAAATGAGAGCGCCCATCCTACACGGAACACAGTTAACTTTTTCCACCGAGGTAAAATATTTAGGGGTCACACTAGATCGTAAACTTACCTGGAATAAGCATCTAGAAAACACCATCTCTAAAGCCACAGCGACATTCTGTACATGCCGCAAACCAGTTGGGGGCCTAAAACCTAATATGGTATATTGGATCTACCAAACAATATGCCTCGCTAGTATGGTGGCAAAAATCCAGGAGATCACCGCTCGGACGTGCCTTACCGTAGCCTAGAGGTACTGCTTATCATGCCTCCTCTTTATCTCAGTGTGAAGAGGGAGGCGATTATCAGTGCTCATAAGCTGTTCCAAATAGGCAAATTCAACCTGCGTATTATTTAAGAAATAAAACTGGAAAATGCCAGCAAACCCAGTGATCTTGATGTCCCATTCCCAGTGGTTATTGTTGACCCCCCAATCATGGTAGAAAATACCTCAAACCGATAACGCATCCCTGTGGTACACAAATGGTTCAAAACTACCGAAAAAAGCAGGATTGGGTATTTCAGGTCCAAACTGTAAGCTTTCCAAACCTCTAGGCAAATATATAACCATTCTCCAAGCGGAAGTGCTTGCCATAAATATATGTTGCCTCACACAAGGACTTCACAGAAAGCACACCTTCATATTTTCGGACAGCCAGGCGGCTCTAAAAGCTCTAAAAGCTTTCCAGTGCTTGTCAAAGCTAGTCTGAAAATGTAAGCAAACCTTAAAACAACTATAAACACGCAACCAGGTAACTTTTATGTGGGTTCCTGGCCATAGAGGCATAGAGGGCAATGAAAAAGCAGATTGTATTGCTAAAGAAGGAGCTGGAATACCATATTATGGTCCAGAGTCCTACTGTGGCCTTATGAAGAGCCACATCACTCAATAACTAAACAAATGGAAAAAAGACCAACTGTCATCCTACTGGAAAAAAACACTCTAGGACTAAGACAGGCAAAAAGGTTTATCACGATCTCTGCGAAAAGAGCAGAATAGCTCTTAGACATGAACAGAGCAGATATTAGAACTGTCGCCGGGCTGCTCACTGAATATTGCCCGGTAAAATATCACCTAAAGGCAATAGGCAAATCAGAAGACGACCAATCCAGATTTTGCAATAATGCAAGTGAAAACGCAGAACATCTACTCTGCCAATGTCCAACCCAAGTCTGCAAAAGGCTCAAGTACCTTAAAGGAGTACAGCTATCACCTCAAGAAGTGAGTCAACTACTTCCCAAGAGTCCCTTGGCCACAAAATAAGTTGTAGAGTCATGCACAAAATATTTGTAAAAGTAGCAGTGCCGGGCAGCTGAAACTAGCCGAAACGACTCCCTAGCAATCTACAAGCTACAATCTACCCTACAAAAAATAGCTGTTATTTAATGTCTGTTTTCTTTTCGCAATTCAACTAGTAGACACAATAGTCTTTGCCTATAGGATATACTAAGGTTTTAGTTAAGTAGATCAATATAGAGAAGTTAATAATCGAAGTACTCGACAAGTGTAGGAGCCTCTACATAACTTCCTTCAGTATCGTTATATATCCTTCATGTTATCTGATTTTGTTAGCGGTGACCTTAACACGTTGACTGCCGAAGCGAATTTCGTGATCGGGTCCGCTGCGCCGAAGTAGTTTTATTGAAAATTTCAGTTATTTTTACGTTTTGAGAGTAAAGTAGCTTCCGAGCCAATACATATTTTATACTATAGTATGCAATAGAAACGTGAATAAAATATATGATTAAATCATTTCAAGCATACGCCGTGTGTATATATTCTATTCACACCTTGTAAGCAGGTAGAGTACAGCCCTATCGTCAATGCGGTTGCCAAATGGAGAGTCAAGAGGTACATTTTATTTCCCAGTACCAAATATGGTGATGAATTAACAGAAGTTCCTGATGCGAGAGAAGGGGCTAGCCGAATGAAGCCAACAGCTATGTGTGCCTATAATTCTGCAAAATCGATATAGATGTTCATTGCGCAGGTCGGTAAAATGGTTTCATAAGATAGCTGTAGTGATATTGTCACGAATAGTTTAGGGGATAGCGTGTTTCTTAAAGAATAACTTCTCAGAGAAGAGCCGCGTCGCGATTAGTACAATAACGGGGTCTCAATGCTTCCTTTAATCTACCACTGGATGTTCTACTCGTGAGGACACGCCTTGTTTGGCGTGCGGGGAGGTAACTGAGGTAGACCGGGACCGAGTTATGTGGGGGTAAGAAGAGATGATAAAATAAGCACGTTTAGTTTATAACAATAACAATGTATTAACGATAAAACTGTAACAATAATTATTGGTCAGAAAAAATGAGGTTCTATTATATCCGATTACTACGCTGCGCATGTTTTCTCGATTTGAAGTACTGTTTATAGGTCTTTGTTTACCGTCTTATAATTTATAGTTTTTCTTAAGAGTTGGGTTTCATTTAAGAGCACTAAAAGATTTCACTAAACTTTTTAACTGACTATTTAGACACTTGTCTTTCTCAACACACTGACAAACTTCTTGTCAGGACTTTACTATGGAGGTTGTGAAACCCCTGGTCCTAGCAGTCGTCAAGTGGCTAACCGGTACCAGGTTTGGAAGGAATGGACTAGAACCTAAAGCAGCCGTATGGCTAACTTTAAGAGCGGATAGAACCCAGAAGGCAGTCGTCAAATGGCTAATCTTGGGAGCTGGAGGCGAGACTAAAGTCTAAAGAACTGAAGGTTCGTTAGCGTATTTATACTAAAAAAGTGATGATCATGGCATGCTTAAGGTTCAAAATCGCTACCGTTGATTGCTCGCGTTGTTTATAGTTTGTTTTTAATGTTTATATAACAATTTCCAAGTTCAAGTTCAAACTTACGACAGGGTGATATTTCTTTAGTAGCTTATGCACTTTAGTAGATTACAATATTAGCAGGAACATCGCTGGCAAATGCTTGGCATTTGTACAAAGTTACTAGTAATGCATCTATCTACATTATAACCTTTAAAAAAAAACTTTGTATGTTATTGAGAGTTATAAACAACCGAACCTAGAAGATCATAAATGGAGCCATCGGAAAAAGAGTCCGGTCTAAGTTGTTTTCCAAAAAGCATGCAAAGGGCCATGCCAGAAACTGCGCTATAGGATTGGCACAATTTTTTTTATAAAAAAAATATATTTTTACTTTTGCCCAAAGCATGTGGAAAGAAAATATAATTTGTACATTTATTTTCCTATATTTAGTTAGTTATTTGTAAGAATGAATAGCTTATGGGCCGAAATAAAATGTCACCATAGATAATTTGTAACAAAAAACGTGAATAGTAAGATATTACCAGACCAGCTTATATGGTGTTAATTCCACGCCGCACCAACAGATTCCCCATAAGAAATGCACGCTATGTGTGCATATTTCATAGATACGCGGCCTGGAATCATGCGCTGGTTGTGAATAATATCAAAGACAATTAACTGTGGATTGTCTTTGATAATACATATGCACATGACGCAATGGGAAAGTTCGGTGTGCATCATATATATGCACATGGCAGTCAACGTGTTAATTAGTTATTTTTAAACCTATGCGAGTATTTAAAGGGTGTGTTCTTGTCAAGAAGCTTCTCAAGTTTTAGCCGTTGGCAGGAATAAGACTATAAGTTTAGTATCTGTATTCGTATTTTTCGCTCATATTGGTTTGGCGATTAATTGAAGTAACCTTAATTCATTACGTGATTTTTATTACCTTTTAATGTGGTTATCCATTACTAATTAAATCTTTACTTTATAATTTCTTACTCTAAATCATAGCCGTTCTAAAGCAAATTTTGAACAGAAGTTCTGCTCAAATTGGCGAAGGGATAAATTAATTAATTTTAGATTAATGAATTATCTTTTGCGTGTTTTATGAGATTCCAGCGTAATATCCAAAACGTATGTCCCTTCTCTCTGTTTATTTCTGACTTAAAAACTTAACCAAATCAACTAACAGTCGACAATCCTAATGAATTCTTTAACTGCCCTGAACTGACTTTTCTCATGTTTTGATCTCCCAGGCAACACAGGCGGCCACATAACTAGGACAACTTCAAATGGTGTCAGAGGGCAGGTTCCAGGGCCTTAGACATCTCCGGCCTCCAGGAAGCACGTAGAAACCTTAAGATAGTGGACCAGTATATATAGATCACCAAGAATATTACATTAAAATTTAATCTTCCATCTAAATTTTGTCAGAGTTAAATTAAAATTAACCCATTGCTATCGAAATTTCTAATCTTTTATATTGCACCCTAGCGTAGCTCAATTACTTAGGAATAAATATTATTAACATGCTCCGAACCTCTATACCCTGAGTATCTTATAAAGTTCGCTTTTGATAAATTAAATTACAATTAACAAAAACGGATTAAATTGTAACAATACATCGCTCTATTCTAAAATTTACCTCGACAAGTTCTTTTGTACCACTCTCCGATATTATGGCAATCTCCTTCACAGGAGTGTACCCCACCTCCGGGTTGAACGTTACGGTCAACGTGATATTTCTTTTGGCTGGAATAATTCCCTTGGAGGGAAACGACTCCAAGTGAAAAAAATTCGTGTCTATCTCGAAGTTCACGTCGCTATTGATGGGATTTCTTAGCTCTAGAAATGCAGTTTTCTCCGTCGGAACTATGGTTATATCTCTGGTGACCGATCTCACAGTATTGGCCACTATCGTGGCCAAAACCGTGACGTCGAAGACATGGTAAAAATTCATAATAATGAACATCGGAATGTGATGAGTGCCGCTACGGTCCGAATGGTAAATAAAGTTGATGTCCTTTTGGGAGTTCGGCCCCAGGATGAACTCTTCTTGGGTGATTCGTATAGACGTGTACAGAGCTTTGATGGAAATGTGAATGGGAAATCCGTTTTTGTTTTCAACGTTAAAATGGTCAGAACACTCGCTATTGGCAGCTAACTGAAAATAAAATATATAATGTGAAACAAGAAATAAAAATATTTTGTCCCTGTTTTAGCGTTTGTAGAAGATTATTTATCCCACTCAGCATCTTCATATTTTAATATAAATCTAAGGGCTATGCCACATGATACCCAACCGTTGATTTTCGTTTTTTAGAATTTTTGTCTGTGTAATATATAAAAATTGTTATTCTTACCCTTCCTAACTGTATAAACTTGGGCGAAACGGCCGTATTATGAATTTCGTACGGGGTTAGTGGTACGAAAATACATTGCTTTGACTTTCCATTTTTCAGAACGGAGACACAGCTGGATTTATTTTTAATATGCTCCATTAAGATCCTCTTTCGATTGGTGGTTACGTATTCTTCGAATTCTTGTTGCGAAGTTCTTGACTGTTTGTTCTTGGCTAAGCTTCTTATGTACATTAGATAGTAAGACTGTTTAGTATCCTTTAAGAATAATTCATTTGAAGTGAGGTCGTAGTCCGTATCTACTTCCGTTATGAGTCTGGGTAGTTGTGCGAATATAGTTTTACACCTGGAAAGGAAAGGAATTGGAAACAATCATAAATTTCTCTCTTGGAAGCTGCGTAGTAAAAATATATTTAAGTAAATTTTAATAATTTCTACAATTCAATACGTACGGGATCGTGCTCTTCCAAGGCTTCAGAGCCCTTGGTCTGTCATTTGGAAAGGCAATCAACGCGTCGTTACTTTTATCAAAAACCAACAACTTCTTATCCACTACAGCTGTAATGGGTTTCTCTATGTTGGTATTGAACCTGACATCATCGACCAAATATCCAACTTCATTGCAATTTTTTGGCGTTATGCCTGGCAAAAAACTGGGTTTTCTTTTCTTTAACAACTTTCGGTCTTCGGTATAATCTCCAGAATAAACCACTTCCAAGTGGACTGTTCTTATTTTGACCAAGTTCTGCCTTTGCTGATAGAAAACATCAAACACCACTTTGGCGGCTGCACTTCCCATTTTGGTAGGTCTTAGTTTCAGCGTGGCTTCTACTGTTTGACTGGGTGGCAGAAGAATAGTTCTGGGTTCGAACTCTACGCTTGGAACCTGCTCAGAATATAAAAATGTTTAATACGTACGTCAACACTACTAAATTTTATGAAATGTATTTGCTAATATTTAATACAGTGGTGAGTGCTGGAGCATTTATTTGTTATTCTTCTTTATTTTTTAAAATTTAATATATTTAGTGTTCTCTATACTCCCATAAAAATAATAATATTAATGGTATTAAATATTCTTAATAATAATAACAAAGCGATGAGGGACAAGAGTTTTTAACCAATTAAATTATTCCAAATAATATTTTGAACGTACTATATAAAACTGGTGTTCTCTATACTCCATAGAATATTTTTATAAAAAATTTGAACACTTTAATTTTTTTTTTGAATTATGATACTTCTTGAACATTAAATCTTTGATATTCACTGAAAATGAATAACATATTGTAAAATGTAAATATTTATGTAGTCTAATCTAACCTAATCTATTATATCATCTCTAACTTAAAGTTTAATATAATTAGTTATTTCTAACTGCCATAGAAGTGATTTTAGAAAACTCAAGAAATGGTTTAAAAGTATTAAGAACTCATAATTTTCATAAATCAATTTTCATTTTTACTGCAAATAAATAATAAAATACTGCATAAGAATTGGTTTATCAAGATATATTCTTGATATTTTCATCTAAAATAAACTATTATTAGATTTAGAAGCTCATTAGTCTATAGGTATTAGTGGAACAGTGCATTTTTGCCATTATACAATATTCTAAACCTCAACAAAGTAATGAAAGATGAGGGTGTTATAGCTTTATATAATTAATGTTAAATTAATGTTCACAAGTCGCATTTTTAAATTTAGTATATTTAGTGTCCGTTATACTGCTACAAAAATAATTCTACAGAAGCTCATGAATTTTTCAAAACTCTTAAAAGCTCATGAGACTTACAAAATATCGGTTTTCGATCGTCACTGTTACATACTTAGAAAAAATTGTAGAATAATACATTTCTAACAGTATGTAATTTTTTTTCTCAATTTAAGAAGTTTTTTAACACTGTAAATTAAACCACGTATGAATCGTTTCTAATAAGATTTAAGCGTAAGTTCAAATTTTTATCATTTTTTCACCATAAATAATTCTGCTATGCTTAATGCTAATATATTTTCTATTCTTTAAAATGCCATACAAATTTTAAAAAGTTCCTGAATTGCTTAAAAGAGATTTATATTAAGCGAATTTTGATTTTCATTGCTAAAAATACTAAAATTTCGTAAATAAATAATTTTCTGAAATTTTATGATATTATGAGATTCTTAAATTTCACACAGTTTTTAACATCGTAAATTAATCTACGTAAGGTTTAAGTTTAATATAATTAGAGATCGGTTCTTAAGGAAACTGGCAAGCCAGCTGCAGAGAGATTCTGGCAGTTTGAAGGACAGCAGTTTGTTGAGCAATCCGTCATGCTAAATTCTGTCAAATGCCTTCGAAATATCCAACGCAATTGCTCGAGATTCTCCGTAGTTCTGAATTGCCCTACTACATATGAGTGATATAGGCCAATATATCTTCTGTCGATCTCTGCTTGCGGAAGACGTATTGGTTATCGCTAATTATTCTGTGGGTCCCGAGGTACTTGAGTAGTTCCATGACTTTGGAGATTATTGGAAGCAAGGCAATTCGGCGATAGTTTGACGGCGTAGTTTTTTTTGCCTTTTTTCGGAACAGGTTGCACTCGAGCGACTTTCCAAGAATATGGGTAAGTCCCTTTTCGGTGAGACAAAGAAAAAAGTCTGAAAAAAATGGGTGTTTGTTCGTTGGCGCAATTCTTTAACACGATGGCAGGTATTTTATCCGGCCCTGATGGGGTATCTAGCTCTTTGACGATTTTATGAATATCACGGTGGTGAAACTTAATTTCTGTCATGGTACTGTTGATGTTGGATATGGTGGGGCCTTGCCGTGGGGGACGTTTCCTTAGCTGTAGTCGTCGCGACGCCGCGTTCATCCGTCAAGGGTGGAAGAGACGTTTTTGTAAAGTTATTACTGCCCCAAAATCATTTGAACACGTTTCCAAATCTCACGATTTAATATGTACATATTAACATTCCACACCACTGTGTTCGCATTCCAAAGAAATATTAAAAACCTCGGCGCTACGAGTGGCGATACTCGTAGCGCCATCTCTAATTACAACGTTTACTCATCGGCATTCGACCAACCTAAAATTTGTAGCTATAATTCTAGTGGTCCATAAAATTCCGGTCTTTAATAATCGAATCTTATGAAAACTAGCCGGCAGATTTCGACCAGGTTTGTGTTAAAATTCATAATGCTAAGTTTTTACATAATTTCCCTATATTTAGGTTATTTGCTCTTTACTGACGTAATATGACAGTAGTGGGGGTAAGTTAACGCGCCAAAGTACGATAAGACTCACGTGCTAGAATTCAGTACCAAGTAGTCTCTTGACCCTCACACAAAGAAAGCCGCGCTAAGGTGGCGCTCCCGCTGGTATGAGTTATGCCTACGGGCTGAGCCGAGTAATGGGGGTTGCCTAGATTCACTTTTCGCATTGCCCTCCGCTCGCTTCGCTCGCTACGGGGGCTCAAGAAGAGGAAACTATCCAGGTGCTAACCCAAACTAACCCAAGACACCCAAAATCAAGAAAAAAAAACAGTTTAGAAACATAACCTTAAAAAATTAAAAAACCGACAGAGTTTGAACCCGGGTCGGCGAAGCGAAGGCTAACCATGCAGACCTCTAGACCATCAGGGGATATACAAACGACTGGTTGTATCGGGAAGTACATGAAAACAGTTTATTGCGCAATCCTGCTCGGAGTTATGGGTCAGCCCGGAGCCTTCGATAGCTAACGAGCCTGGAACTGTATCCCCTCCACCGCTGTGACGTATGAACAGTGGCCGCCGAGACGTCGCGTCGCGGCGAACGAGTAGTCAGTAGTTTGTTTTTACATTTATTTTTTTTACCTATGATAATGGTCAGTAGTCAATAATCCCTCTCAGTGTTTTTACATGTATATGACAACTATTACGAATATCGAATAATGCCTTCAAGCTGTTCTGTACCTCGCTGTAATAGTAATTACAGTAGTGGAAATTCCGTCACAATCTTTAGATTTCCCAAAGAAGCTGCAAGGAGATGTAAATGGTTGCGTGCTATACATCGCGACAACTTTGTCATCACAGATTCGTCTGTGGTATGCATAAAGCATTTTGACGAAAAACCCGATGGCAAAACTTTGTCGGTTCTCAGAACTCGCATAAAATTAACCGATGATGCCTACCCTACAATTTTTGAGAACCATCCTTCGTATCTGAATGTTTCGTTACCACCAAACCGTAAAAACCCAAGTAATAGAAAATTGGAAATACAAAGCAGAGACGCCGAAAGAAAACAGAAAAAGGAACTCGAAGATATGATAGCAGATTTTGAAGACTTTCGAAGTAAATATTCATCTAAATTAAGCGGTATTCAATCTTTTATAGATGCACTACAAGACGACAAAATTTGCTTTTTGAAGGTAATTGTAGATGTTGATATCCCTTATGTATCCATGTCATTTCCAGTCAAAAATATTTAGTACTAGGATTATTAGCGAGAAATTGCAATTGTTTTAAGTGGTCAAAATGCTTGTGGTTTAATTTAACGATCTGTTGAAATTATTTTTGAGTCAGAAGATGAGTATGAAACTGAAAGAAATAAATTGTGTCTTGTCAGAGACCAGTTGTCTTTAGTTTTCAGTAAACACAAGAGATATTCGGTGGATACTTTAATGTGGTCCAGTTTACTTTTTTTACATTCCCTGGTGCATATAAGAAAATGCATGCCAGTAATTTATTAAGTTTACCAAGTCCTAAACACTTAAATTCTTTAAAAATGAAGTTGGGTACTGCAAATGCAGGTCTTGATGAAACACATAAATATGACCTTGCAGGAAAAAACAAGTGCCTAAATGACAAGGAAAAATATAATAACGTTATGTTGGACGAAATATATATCAAACTATTTATTTCATACAAAGGAGGTAAAATAGAAAGGTTTAGCAGCGGTCGTACTAGTGACGAAATTGCTGCTACTGTGCAAACTTTCATGCTATCCAAATTATGTCAAAGAATTAAGATGTTACAGGTTTGTACCCAATAAAAAATTTAAATTCTGAACATTGGAAAATTCTTCTCTTAGAAGTTATTGAGGTACTAACCAAAGCAGGATACATTATTGTGTCCATTATATCAGATAACAATAGAATAATAGAAAAATGTTCGATTTAATGTGTAATGGTACCATGAGCTCGTATATTATCAACCCGTTCAAAGAAGGTCAAAAAATATTTCTCTTCTTTGACACAGTACATATATTTAAATCTATCAGAAATAATTGGTTAAATCAGGTTGACGGAAACCAAACATTAATATTTCCACCATTTTCAAAAAATTTCAATTTATTGCCAACACCAAATAATACTGAACGAATACCTGCAAAATTAAGTGACCAAAAAAAATTATATTGTAATGAAGAAGGAGAGCCTATCAAATTAGCTACAGCATTGAGTAAAAAAGTTTTATATCCAACAAATATGGAGAGACAAAATGTAAATCTCTATGTAAAATTATTTGATGAAAAAACTATAGGTGGTTTGGGGTCAGATAAAAATGTACAAACCTTTGGTACTAAACAATTTATGCAAATAATCCTAAACTGGTGGCATATAGTTAATGTTAAGTCAAAATTTAAAGGACATATGAAAAGAAATATTTATCAGAATCCCGTTCTTTTAGAAGCTATAGTTGACTGGTTAGATAAATGGGACACATTAGAGATACCAGGTTGCGATACAAGAAGAAAAAATAAACGAAACGGAAAACTTACTAGAGAGACCCAATTTTCATTTACTCATATCACTAAAACGTTAATTTTACTGTCAAAATTTCTTTTGGAAGACTTAGGTTTTGAATATGTAATTTTCGAAAAATTTCAGACAGATGATTTGAAAGCTCGTTTTGGACAGTATCGTCAAATGAGTGGTGCTACCTATCATGTTTCGTTATCATACATTTTGGAATCCGAAAGAAAATTGAAAATTTTGAGTTTAATCAATTTATCGTTTAGTTCAAAGGGAACTTTTTTACTAAAGGATTTCATAAATACTTCTCAAATAACAGAATCAGAAGAAAATGATATTTCTGAGATTTGCGATAAATTGGCTGAATCCATTTTTGAAAATGAAGGCGAGATATCTGAGAAAGATTTAATGGTTTTGGTATATATCACTGGAGACATAGTACATACAATGAAAGGAACTTGTAAGCCTTGTTTCTTCTTTATGACATCTGAAAAAGATATCGAATTGTATGTTTCCGATAGTGTAAATACTTATATCAAATTGCTAGATCGAGGCGGGCTTAAATACGCCAAACAGTTTTTTAATGATATTAAATAAATACGTATTCTTTGTTTAAAGTACTTATTTCTGATAGATTCGAAGCACAGTTTTCGAGTTTTAAATCTCATAAGCGAATCCTTATGGAATTAGCGCTGAGGAAGTTAGAACATTCAGTCTTCAACTTAACCGAATAACCTGAATGTGACTGTGGCAGTTCGGTATTAAGCCTAGCGAAACGAAGCATGGGTACATTTCCGAACATTCTTCTAAATAACTATTCTAAAGCTAAAAACGATGTATTAGAAAGTACATCCAAGCAAAGAAAATGCCAAAAAATTTCTCAAATTTAAAACATTGCGAGTAGTTTTTACCTGAGAATATTTTTTCATTTATATTGTCTCTATATTATTTGCTATTACATGCTAATTTAAGGTTTTTATTTTTATTTGTATTTATTTCTTTGTACCAAGTGCCAACATTTTTACTTATCTCATACGCAGAACGCTCAAAAATAAATAAATAAATACATTTTTTAAGAGACTTGTGCTAATTCTCTTTGTAGAGACCAAGTAAATCCATACTTAAATACACCGTTCTATCTTTTTTAATCTTATGCATTGTTTTGATAGATCCCAGATAAAAATTTACAACAGTGTACTATAATAACATATAGTTCATTATATAAGTATAAAACTAAAAAGTGGGAAATAATATGTTTAACAGCTTCTCAAATCCAAACGTTAAAAAATGGACAGACCCATTATGGCCCATTAGGTAGTAAAATTAATTATAAACAATTTTGCTCAAAGAAATTTTTTCGTATCTGTGACGGTTTTCTCAGGATTTTGAGTTAAGTCGCGCACGGACAGTATTTCTCTTATCAAAGCTGTATTACGGCTGGGCGAATTTCATCCGCTGCTGTGACGTCACGCGCGACAGTTCCAGGCTCGTTAGCTATCGAAGGCTCCGGTCAGCCCCTAGACATACTTGCTGGCATGGCCATCGGTGATGCCAGACAGTTTTCACGTGTTGAGATTCCCTAATCTCTCTATATCTATTCAAGTTACATTGTGGTATCCCGCCATTGCGACACCTCGTCGTAGCTTAAGCCTACAAGTAAAGGTATTTAATGGCTCCCGGCCATCTCCGGCAATTCACTCTCACAAGCCTATAAGTAAAAGGCATCTATTGGCCCCCGGCCATCTCCGGCAAAAGTATGCTTTATTCTAATATAAAGATTCCCTAATGCTATTTCCACTACACGGATTTCAGCCTGCCTAATGCGATT